>JAYMZC010000386.1:25305147-25762274 GCA_036346975.1 Drosophila prolongata | reverse complement strand
ACTGGTCGCCCTCTCCGAAATAGAATTTCAATGAGAACTTCTGCCTCAGCTGCTTGCAGTTTTAAGTGTTCCCGCCGGTATTGAATATCGTAGAATCTGGTCTTTGATCGCCGAGCCTATAAATCACATAAAGTGCTACTGAACGGACCCATTGATTTTCTTCCGTTTATTTTGAACTCACCCTCAATAATAGGACTCGGCCGAAATGATTAAATTTGGTTGCCTTTTCCCTTTGAAAATCTCGCTCAGCTCAAACTTTTGGCACTGTTGGCACATTGACTTTGCCGATTCACTTCTTGATCGGTGGAAGGTTCAAATAGAAAAGAACGCTGATGCCGCTTACCGCTGGCGGCAAACCACTTAACAGCCAAAATGGCAAACGCTCTCAGCAGAAATCAACTGACATTTCGCCCTGTTGACCTATTACGCTTTCTCTTACCCCTAACCCTAGTTCGGCAACCACCCCACAGATGACGCCAGCTACGATCCGTTCCCACTTGACTACCAGCGCTACACGGATGACAGCTGCCTTTGTGTTATCCCCCAGCTTCAGGCCATCAACGAAGCCCGCGCCGCAGGCCACGATGTTCTTCAGGGCACCGCAGACCTCCACGGCGTCAGCGTCGTCAACAACCACTACGCGGAAGTGATTAGCCTGGAAGAGATCGCGGAGCACCTTGCCGTACTTCTTGTCCGTGCATCCGATGGTCGTCTCGCAGAAGTTTCCCTCGGCCACCTCGTTGGCAAGGTTGGCGCCCATCAACACGGCGCATGGGATCTACGGGAAAGTCACAAATAGATTACATTTTTTAACAGTTTCAGGTATGTGACGGCGACTTGCCTTCAGGTGACGCGTGATGATATGCGAAATTAGATCGATGCCACCGCCCTCGGCTTTATCGAAGCCCTTGATCAGGGAGATAGCAATGGCATTGGGCTTGATTTTGCCTAGGAGCTGTTTGCAGAAGTTGGGGATAAACTGATGGGGCACTACGAAGATCAGGATGTCGGCATTCTTCGCGGCCTCAACCAGGTCGGGCACGGCAACCTGTGGATAGGGGCAAAAAGTAAAATTACTAATTAGTGTGATAAGAGAACAGCAAAAAATCATAGAAATAAAACTCCGATAAGCTGAAGGTTGAATGAAGGGAACAGCAGGCGGATCGAGAAAATCATTTTCCTTGCTCGTGTTCTACTCCAACTTTTGGAGGCTCGTTTCGCCGATGTCTAGACTATTGTGCGTTGATTTGCTAAGCTTGATATGTTTGACTTTATACTTTTATTTTTAGCTATATCGCCATGCTGGCATGTCAACCTGTTTGTCGCATTCAAAATGAGTTTTTATTACCTACATAATTTGTTTTTGTTTTTCGCTTTGCCGGATGGTGGTATGAGTGTAAAAACAGATGGCAATCAACTAAAAATTTTAAAAGGTCAAGTTAAAATACATAAATGTTTAGTAATGCTGTGCAAAAATGCTTATCGCTATTTTTCGAAAACATAATTTCTTTAATACATAATACATTTTTTTTACATTTTAATTAAAGATTTTATTTTAAGTTTTTGGCTTTGCTTGGACAATCGTTATTATCATGTTTATGACACTATCGTACTATTTACCGTGCAATGTTAACTAAAAGTCGATTGGACCTATGGCAGAACAAAGAAAAATCAGACTTTTGAACAAATTTTCTGAACTCAGACTGAGAACTTGAGACGGAAAAGTATTCTAAAATGCAATACAAAGTTCTGATAAAAGTATAATAGGCATGAAGGGGTATACAAATATTTTTTACCACCTATGGTACATAAGTACACATTTGAAAATAAACAAAATTAAAGTTTTTTTTTTGTTTTTCTTTGTTGCAAACCTATTAACTTGCTGACACATTTGCATTGCCTTTGCATATTTTTTTGCATATCTGACATTGGTCTCGATCGTTGCTTATAGAATTTCAGCCTCACTCATTTTTTTGGTTTTTCTGTTGTTATGTTTCCCCCTCACCACAGTTGCAGGTTTCTGAAAGTCTGCCAAAATTTCCGAATATATATTTCTGTGTGTAAATTAACAAACGTCGCGGATAGAAGTCTCTGAAAAGTGTTTGTTTTTGATTTTGTTTTTCACGTTTATCAATCCATGCCGCCAACGCATGACTCTAATATACGATTGTATGTTTGTCACACAGGTTTTTCCTAAGCAAAGTGAGAAATTATAGCCGCCAAACAGGCTGTTTACAGGCAAGTTGAGAAATTAGAACGGGGATAAGCTGGTGTCGCATCTCTGGGGCTTAATGGATGGACTTTATCAACCGGACCATTTGCGCTTATCTATAATCGGCAAACAGAACATTTCGAGTGCTTTGTGGAGCACGTACATTTGTAGGAACGCACCCCATTTGAAGTGGATCGCCTGCTTATCGGCTAATAGAATATTGACGCAACTTTAAATGCCCTACAATGAGGGTGGCCCATTGCACGCCCACCGTCCTTGACCTACGTCAAAGGCACAGGGCTCTCTTTTAAGAGGGTGCCAAGAAGAGCGGCGGAAGGTGACGGCCCTGAAAACTGCAGCAAAGAGCACAGTGCAAGAGAGCGAGAGCGGGGTGTAAAAATAGACGCGGATTCGAGTGATTAGATTAATTTGGCGCTGCACGGTCAAGATCAAGGCATGTAGCCTTTTATGTAAGCACAGGTTGTTAACAACCCGCCAGGCAGTTACATAAGCCATAATCACCAGCTTTGGCAGTAAATTGGCTTTTGGCAAACAGAAAGCAGCGAAGGTGTTGGATTAGATTGCCCAATCTACTCACCACATTCGGGGGCAGTTTGTGTCCTTTCAGGTACTTGACGTTTTCGTGGGTCTCGTTGATTATCTCCGTCAGCTTCTTGCCCTCAATCAGCTCCTCGTAGACGAACATGGTGACCCGCTCCTCGAATTCCGGCAGAGCGGCCGCATTGGCGCCCACGATTTTCGCTATGGCCGAACCCCTGCGGGCGCAAGGAGAGGGTGGGAGTGGAGGTTAGAGATTAGAGATCAGAGAATATTATGTAAGTGCGTCAGCTAACGGCCAAGCAAATGCACTCACCAGTTGCCGGAGCCCACAATGCACACATTTACTTTTTCCGCCATTCTGTTGTGTTTGCTCGTATTCTTCTTCTTACTCTGCGTTCTGGGGCTACTTTACTTCGCGATTTGAGTGTTAATATTACTCAACTGAACTACAACTGACACGTCAAAGCCACGGCGACTAATGATTCTTGGTTTGCACTCCACACTTGCTAATATAAGCAAAACAAGCACTGCGGCCAACAACAAATCGCGTCGATTTCAAGAGCGGAGGCGCAGAGAGCACGTGGTGTGTGCGTGAGTGCGAGAGACTCATGAACAAGGAATTCTCTTACTTTCTTTACGTGTGGTATGCGCTGGTAATCCTGAAGTTCTCATACTTGTGAAAACTCTTTAAACAATCTCTAAGTTTAAGCGAATAATTTAACTGTATACTTTATTCAAACTCCCAAATTTTTAAGTAATCCATCCCTGGGGGGGGCTAGTGCTGAAAAACTCTTTGACGCAGGTAAGCCATTTAGTTCTTTAGTGCTGCAAAATGTCGCGTAAGGGCGCGAAATTCAAACAAGAATCGTGTTCTCGGTTGAATCAATGGTCGCGTTCAGCAGAACAACATAGTCACTAATCACTGATAAATTTCTAGATTCATGATACATCGCTGCTGGCGTATATCGTCGGGTTAAATACGAATGAAACTGAACAGAAAAATAATAAACAAGAGAGAACGCTTTAGTCGAGTGCCTCGACTATTAGATACCCGTTACTCAGCTAAACAACTTAATATAAATATGCCTTCTTGTATGTTTTTCGCCGCTCGAATTAGCTTAAGCGTTTAATGGGTTTTTGGGCGTTAGAGTGGGCGTGGCAAACTTTTATTAGGCCAATCGATAGGTATTGACGAAACAAATACACATTAATTAAAATTTTCATAATAGCATTAAAACTGTGGCCACAGCTTGTGGCTTGTGGGCGTCAGAGGGGGCGTGGCACCATTTTGAAACAAACTTGCGCTGCGTAGGAACTCCTTAAATCTACATGCAAAATGCCAATCTTCTAGCTTTTATAGTTTCCGAGATCTCAGCGTTCATACGGACAGACAGACAGACGGACAGACGGACATGGCTAGATCGACTCGGCTAGTGATCCTAAACAAGAATATATATACTTTATAGGGTCGGAAAAGCTTCCTTCTACCTGTTACATACTTTTGCACGAATACAATATACCCTTTTACTCTACGAGTAACGGGTATAATAATTAATTAATACTCAAAAGAGGTATAAAAATAAAGGAGGAATATTATTAGCAGCTACTTTTTTTGTTTTAAAATTATGGCACTTTATCATATTAAGTTTTTGTTTATGGTTGTTTTTAATAAAATAATATTTTACGCTTTTAAATAGGCAACATTTTTTGCAGCGAGTATCTGATAACAAAGAAATTCAAAAACAATACAATTTATATTTAACAATATATAATTTTTTTATTGGTTGCCTTATTTATTTTTTATTATGACTACATTTTTAATTGTGGAATTAAATTGAGACGCATCTGAAAAGTGGACATTGTGTGTCCCATACATATATGTATAGCCATTTCGCTCAATCTGCCGATTTCCCCCTAAGCTAATAAACACAATGAGAGTGACAAGTGTGAGCCGCAAATATTCGGTGTTATTGTTGATTTGTTATATACAATTAATTTATTATATATTATAATGCTACCCGATGCTTTCGCCCGTAACTTTTACCATGAGGTTGCTCGCAAGTCCGCGGGATCGTAGGTGGCCAACCATCTGCGAATGCAACACGGTTAGGCGGGCCGCATCCGCACTCGTGGTTGTACTTCTCAAAGAAACACCCCAGTCGGTGCTCATAAGGAGCCACAGTCGAGCTGCACCTTTCGAGGCAAAGGCTGCATTGGAACTTGGGGTTCATCTTCATCCGCTTGGTCGGCGTCTACTCCTCCAAAAGATTCACACTAGCAGGCTGATTGCCTTCTGCTTCGTGGGTTGCTTCTGCCGCTTCGGTGCCGTCTGACATGACACTATAGGCGTCATCGGCGGTCTTCTTCCGAGTCGCCAGCTCGGTCCCCTCTTTGTCCACTTCTTTTTCTAACTGGTTGTACAATTTTTTTAGAGCTGCCTTGCCAGCCCTGGCAGCCACTTTCTCCAATCTTGGCTATTTTCTCAAATGCGAAAATGGGATTCAACTATGTAGTTCTTTGAATATTTGGAAGAGGCGATAGCAACGTTGCTGCAGGCTGGACATTTTGCTGGCAAGTGGCAGTCAAAAAGCTTGCAGCCACTGCATTCAGTGAGTGCGTCACTTCAATATATTTGGCCTACAAAATTGGCGAAAGTGTTAACACTTCAAATTGCAAATTGCAAAAATCAATGTTAATTTGCCAATTTGGCCCATTGTGCAGGAAAAATGCGAGCTGCAGTGTGCGATGTATTGTATTCTCGAGCCAGAGCGAGATGATAATAGCATCTAATCTTCATAACTGTAAAGCATAAAAACACATACATACATACATACATATAGATTTTTAAGTACTACATATTATTACTACATATATGTACATACATACATGTATATTAATTACCCCGTGGAGTCGAAATCCAAATCCTTTAGCAGGCAGTGAGGGCAGATGATCCTCGTCAGGAGCTTATGCGCCTCTAGCTCGCTGAGATTTGGCTCCAGCGTAATTGCCTCGACCATTAATTCGACCGGCCTCTTTGGCGATGGTCTCCAGGACTCTGTTGTTCGTCACCCTTAGGTCGAACGGCGTCGAGCATATAGCAAACCGGCGGCTCATAACGTCCCGGAGCGCGCCTCTTGGCACTGCCAGGAAAGTGGCTCGTCCTGCTCCAGGCGAGCTCCAGCTTCTGGTGAGCATTTTGCTCCCGGAAAACCATATTGGGCAGGAGCTGCAGCACGTGTTTCATGTCGGCGGCGACGATATTGGCCAGGTGGTTCAGGTCTGCCACCACCGGATAGCCACTGTGGACTTGAAGCAAGGCGTTGTTGGCCGTCCAGGTTTTTAAAGATCCCACTTGGCCGGCGCGGATTATCCACCTGTGGGAGGTGCTTGTCCACCTGGGCGCGCAGGTGCGGCATGACAAAGAATTTAATCCTCAAAAGATCCATAATATAAGAAACACAAGTATGGTAACTTAAGAACTTTGAACAACGGCGTCAAAACTGAATGACCACCTTGGAGAAAACGAGAATGTCCCGTAACGCCTTGCGAAAGTGTCCAGAAAGCGCCTATTGTTGCGTTCAACCCAAAGGTGGTCACACTGCCTGGACCTGAAATCTGTGTGTCGCGAAATTCCCCGTTCCGGCGCATTTTCCGCTAGAAAAAAGTGCTGTCGACGGGAGCCGGGGGTGGGGGGCAGGTCGCCGCGATCAGTTTTCAGTGGAAAGTGATCGAATACACTAGTTTTCCCGTCGCGCGTCTTACCCGTGTGCAAAATACAGTGTTACCGTCAAACTGAACTTTACCGGTTTTTCCCCAATTTCTCAGTTTTCCAAACTCGCGTTAGACCCCCCAAAAGTTGCGCCCCGCTCCCCCGCATCCGCCACGACCGTAGGACCCCCTCGGAAAAGTGCAGGAAACGCTTCCAAGTCTCACACCGAAATCGTACCCTCAATACTGCCAGCGTTGCCCCCCCTCAAGACCCACCCCATCCCGGCGCTGCCATTTTTGTAAGCCGTGTAAAATGTATTCTACAGCTCTCAGCAAATAGTCATGCAATGTCAGCATGAGCCATGACAAAAAAGCGCCACCTATGGCGGAGCGGTGCTACTTGGTGGTAAGGAAATTTAGACAGGGCTTGGAAGAGAAGGTTTTTCAGACCTGTTTGTAACCTTCTGCAACCTTACGGGTGGCTCTGTAAACGGGTTTCGTGAGCATGGAATAAACAATGGCTCAGCAAGGTAGATCTTTAACTTTATTCAAAGAAGTCCAAAGGCAAGGGCTGCGAGCAGTAACTTCCAAGTGTAAAATGTGTAAACTGAAAAAATGAAATAAGCTCTTCGTTCTATAATTTCAACAAATGTTCAGGAACTGGCTTCTATCCGCAAAGATTTGCGCTTAAAGATTGCGCAAGCATATTAGGTTCGGCCTGAAGCTTTCACCTCGTCCTTCGTTTTTAACAGATTCTACATTTAAAATGTTGTTAAGATTTTTATTCCGTATGTGCCCCAGTTATAGTTCTCAATGTCTTTGATTGAGCTCACAGGCATGTTTACAAAGTGGTTCGAGGACTGCATTGCACAAGAGTCAAGTAAGCCGTCTGTCCAATTGGACTTCAAGTTTCTCTGTTTAAGGTAAAAATTACGTGTTTGCACTTTTGCTCGTTTCGATTTATGCGCCAATCAGCTAGCTATTTTTCCAAAAGCACGAGATCAGCTGTAGATGATAGATCGACTTAGAACGGCAATATCATCAGCAAATGTTAGAGTTGTTGTAATACTGGTCGTCGGGAGATCTGCTGTCTAAATAATATACAGTGTCGCTCCAAGCACGCTTCCTTGGAGTACTCCATTTTCAATTGGATGATATTCAGAGAGGAAATCTTTGCATCGCACTGTGAAACTTTTCTGCTTAAGGTGGGAAGGGGGTGGGGTATGGTTAATTCGCTGCAAAACTGTTAATTTTTTAAAGCAAACTTTCATTTTATTGGAAATACGAATATTTTAAAAATAATGGTTTTTCTAATTTTTAGAAGAAATACCCTCAAATTTATGGTTAGATGTCCTACTTTTAAGAAATATTTTTCTATTTTTTTAGAAAAGTTTATCTTGTTTTTAGGACTCTTTGCCTTAGATTTTAGAAAGGAACGCCCTTAATTTTAGAAAAATTTACCCTACAATTGCCTTTGAAGTCAAAAATAAGGCGAATTTCTTGTTTTTATACCCGTTACTCGGAGAGTAAAAGGGTATATTGTATTCGTGCAAAAGTATGTAACAGGTAAAAGGAAGCGTTTCGGACCCTATAAAGTATATATGTATATTCTTGTTCAGGATCACTAGCCGAGTCGATTTAGCCATGTCCGTCTGTCCGTCCGTATGAACGCTGAGATCTCGGAAACTATTAAAGCTAGAAGATTGGCATTTTGCATGTAGATTTTAGGAGTTCCTACGCAGCGCAAGTTTGTTTCAAAATGGTGCCACGCCCCCTCTGACGCCCACAAGCCACAAGCTGTGGCCACAGTTTTGATGATATTATCAAAATATTAATTTGTTTTGTCAATACCTATCGATTTGCCTAATAAAAGTTTGCCACGCCCACTCTAACGCCCAAAAACCTATTAAACTCTTAAGCCTGGCTAGCGCCTACATTTCCGCCTTTCATGGCCCGTGATAGCGCCATCTAACGGATGACTTTGGAACAGCTGGCCAAGGTGCTCAACAGAGTCAACGTTAATTCTCGATAAGGATTTCTATTAAAGGAAATTGCGATGGTTTTCATTTGCCAATACCGAACTATCTCCCAAGAACTATGCAAATCAAATCAAGTTAGCCAAATTAGAGGTCTGAGTCAAACAATGGCGTATGTGTGTATGTATGTAAGCATATACATATGTACATATGTATTTACATTGTACGCAGTTGCAATTGCCCGGCAAAGATAACTCCTTTCAAAGAAAGCTATTCGCTATACCCGATACTCGTGTTGTGCAAACATTTAGACTTTAATATACATAATACTATTTAAGAATGTATGTGTTTAGCCATTATAAGTATGTATGTTTAATATTTCTAGTCAATTTATTGCACTCAAAAACATAAACATAAACACAGCTGCTGGTGCAGGACAAAAGCTGCCTGCGCTAAAGCAGCGCTGGTGCTGATGCTCGTGCTGTAATGCTGCCAGCACTAAGAGATCGCCGAATTCAAATTGATAATTTGAACTTTTTTAGCTGAGTAACGGGTATCTAATAGTCGAGGCACTCGACTATAGCGTTCTCTCTTGTTAGGGTTAATTTTGGTATGAGTGTGGTAGCTTTTCCTGTTGCTGTTGTTTATTGGAAGCACAATACTATTTGTTGATAAATTCGGTTTAAAGACGTTATCTAAATGGGCAATATTTGCCCTCTTGAAAAGTGAATCACTCATGATTAATGGGCATACATATGCCTGATTAAGCTTTCCTCAGTATGTTTGCTTTATATAGGATATTTGAGCTTGATTTCTTCTATCTTCTAGGGTTTTGCGTACTAGGTAGTTGGCTATTCTTAGTCGCTCCTACGATGCTGTGATCCATTGGCATTCTCGCCGAAGCCTTCTCTTATTTCATAGCAGTTTTTTAATATGACTAGAACACCTACTGCTGTTAAAAAGTGAATTGACTTTTATAATTGGTTTGGAGTGTTGTGCAACTGAGCTGTCAATGTCTTTATTACATGTTTGAGCATTCATCAGTATAGGTACTTACATACTTTTTGTATTTAAGCCCATCTGTTTTACTGGGAGCTAGAAAGTTTGTGCGTTCTGAAATAAGGGCAAAACATCAACCTGTAGTTTATTAAGAAAATTATTTGGTTCAAAAGGCAAGAAATTAGCCAATTATAATATAACTAAATGGGTGCTTAACAACCATTAAACGCGGTCACACTGGAAAGATTGAGGATTTCCGCCAGCGCACTCGTTTTTCGATCTGAGTACTAGGCTTAAAGTCTTCCCCTGGCGAACTTGTTTTGACCTGAGTTCTAGGACTTCAACCTTTGATTTTTTAAAAGTATTTACATGTAGTCCCCTAAGTAAAAATCTTTCGTGTGGATTCAAAACTTTGTATAAAATTTAATGTGGACATTTTATTATTTGTCTAAGCTATTATAGAAACGAAAATAGCCGTAAGTTTGAAATATTAGTTTCCATTCAGAATTATGTTAAATATTTATATCCAAACTAAGCAAGACAAATCCAAATAAATAAAAACTATAAGTGGCATTGAACGATGCATTGTGTAATGTAATCATTTCGTCACTCCAATTTTTTAGATAATGAAATTAGTCATGTTTAAACTACAGATTTGTATATGAATTTTATATTCACTTATTATAAAAATTAAAACAAAACGATGTCTAGACTCAAGTGGACTACTTTGCTGCAACTCCTAATCGTTTTTATTGGTCAGTAGTCATACGGATTGTTGTACTATGTGGGACAAAATAATAATCGACATTTTTTACCTAGCCTTTTGGCCCGCCGACGCTGAAAGCATTCCCCCTTGGGCAAGCGAGCGTATTAATAAGGCTCTCTCCAGTGCGGGATTTACTATTAAAGCCGGATCGTTAGGTATTGAAAATCTGGGAGATGCATTGAAGAACATGAAGAACATACCAAAGGGATTGGCTCAGACTATCAATGATCTATTTTGCCCTGGAAAACACTCACCAGCTTCCGAACTATCGTGAGCAAAGGGCTCGGGAAAAAAGTAATTCCCCAGAGCCACCGCTGTGGGTGCTCGTAACTATTATTTCATTACATTTTGCGTGTTTCCAGAAAAGTGGTATTAGAAATAAAAAAAAAAAAAATTTTAAGCATCATAGAATTAAAATTTTAATTTATTTTATTTAAATAGCAGAAATAAATGGCATTCGTTAGCGTGTACATAACTGATTTTATGATAACAAGTGATTATACATGCATGTAAATATATGAGTAAATATTTGAATCTGTTGGCGGAGCACATGCACTCATGTACAAAAGGGCGACGGGCGGATGAATAATGGTTTAGGGCTGTATTTCTTGGCATGGCGTTGGTCAGATACATTACATAACTGATATTATGACCCGATTCGGATATAAAAGCCTATTAACTGACGTTATGCTGCCATATGCTGAGGAAAACATTTCCTTGATAGGTGTTTCAACAAGGCAACGACCCGAAAGACACCTTAAAGCTGGTCAAGGCCTGGTTTACAGAAAACGAGGTAAACTTTATGAGTTGGCCAAGCCAGTCTTCGGACTTAAATCCTATTGAGAATCTTTGGGAAGACTTAAAACGTCGCAATGACACGAATACGTTTCGAAATGCCGAAAAATTGTGGAGATTTATGCCAAAAACCTGGTATGAAATCCCAATAGAGACTTATCGCAAGCTTATTGCTAGGGTGTCAGTCAAAAGTTTTCAACGCAGTGAAGGCGACATTTCCGACCCTATAAAGTATATATATTCTTGATCAGCATCACTTACCCACTGCAAGGGTATAAAAGCGAAAAATAATTTAATTTTGCTATTTTTGAATTACGCTTTTAGTTTTGTCAAAATCGTACAACAATATCATATAGCTGTAATAGAAACGATGTCAAAATGCATCGCAAAATCAACATAGCTTCATTGTTTTTAGTAATATAGGCATAGAAATCGAAATATAGTCGTTTTATAATAACTGCAATTTTCTTGTTATAAAATAATTTAATATTTATAAGAAATATCAATATTTCCAATAACCGAAAGATGGGGGAATCACCTAATAACCTAAAAAAGAATCGGTAACCAAAAGAAAAAATGTTAAACTTTCGGTATACATTTTATTGTTATTCATTTCTTTGTACACCGGCACACTCGACTTGCCAAGGTACTTCAGAATATCCAGTCCTGCCGTTATTCAAATATTCTTTTAGGTTATTTCGAACTTCCTTACTAAGGTTCTGGGGGCAACCTTATCGGCAGGGTCGCTTAGCACAGTGCTTGGTATATGCTACATCTCGTGAGGTGCTGGACTCTCCCCCATTTAACAATTATGCAAGGCATACTTGCTGTAAAAACTTATGATATACCTAGAACAACGAGTTCGATAGCATCTACACCCTTACCATGGAATCAAACAGAAAAAACAGGAAAACGGCAAGGTTTCAGAATTCCAAGAAATCCTGCCACGGCAAAATTAGCGATAGCAATGCATTGCAATTTATGCAAGTCCTTAAATCTTCTAGGTCCTAGATCGAATTTTTTAAGCGAAGTGGTTCCTGCCAGCAAATCATCAGAGTAACAAAGCTCCTGGTACAATTTTTAAAATGGCTTACATAATAAAATCAACTATCTTTTTTCCCCGGATTTGTGCTCTTGTGTTTTATTCGTTCTGTTACGACTGCAAACGGACTTCGAGTGGTTTTTCTAATCGAAATATTAATCATCTTTAGAATGAGCCTTACAATAAAAGAAAGCAAAGTCAATTTTTTTTCTTTCTGATAAATATAATCAAAAGAATTTATAAATTAATGTTTCGGTTACTTTGGGTACATTAAAATTAAAACGTTTTTGTTAATAAGATTTTTATATTATGCCGATTTTTTCAGAATTGAGGGCTGCTTAAATTTAAAGTGCAGGAAGTGATTATTTGTTTTCGGTGTAGACTTGGCCACCAATTTTGTTTTGAAATGTGAGCTGTGTCCTCGGTCAATTTGACCAATGGATTTTTTGTATTTAGTGCAGCCCAAATTCTTTGGGCTCCGGGCAGTGCGGCTCCACTTGCAAGCCTCCGTACAAGGATACACATGCAGCGTCTGCATGACGTTGACCCGTGCAGCGTTGTTACGGGCTAATACCTCCATGTGAGCAGGACCACGTGCGCTCCTCCATCTCGTGGCATGTCTACCGCCTGTGGGGTGACTGGGTGGTGGAGTGGTGTGGCATGGCAGTGCTCGGGGTTGCTCTAATTCCACTGCCGCATTTTAAGCTGCTCCTGGTTGTTGCTGCTGTGCACCCGTAAAATTGATTGCGGCGAAAGCTGGAAAGCTGCACGTTATGCTCGTGGCCTGACTTGGTATCTTTGGTCTGGTCTGGTCTGTATCCGACGGATGCTACGAAAGCGTAGGAAATGACGTTCTCCACTCTGTGCGTGTGGAGAAATGGTAGTGGTAGGGTGATATGAGGCGACCTGACCGGTTTGTATCCAATGTTTTTTTCTTGCAATCTAAAGTGGGGCTGTCTAATCTTGGCCTTTTTAATTTTCTTGTCTACTTTATTTTGTCTGATTATTAACTGGCCAATGAACGGATATTTAAAACAAAGGTATAAGCTAAATACTTGAAAAATTAAATTTAAGTTAAAAGACAAGCAATAATTGGGCAGGTTAAAATCATACAAAATAAATTAGGCAAGGAAATTAAAAAGGCCAAGATTAGACAGACCCACTTTAGATTCAAGTGTGTTGTTTTTATTGAATCGACATCAAAAAAATAAAGTGATAAAATGTATTAAGCTGTGAGAAGGTGACGTCACACTAATCCCCTGCTGACGGCGACCTTCTTGCTTAACCCCAATTTATGATTTTCCGGTCTTGGTTTTTCGATTTTTAGTACAGAATGGCGCTAGTGATTTTGACCTTTCGAGTGAATCAAAACTTTTTCCGACTGGGGTTACGATTACTTCCATTGCCACTGCGACGAAAACGCCCGCCGATAAGAAGGAAATTTAAGCAAATCAATGGTTCTGTTTAGGCTGGCATTTCAATTATTAATACAATTGCTGTTTTTATGATTTTTTTCTATTTATTAACGAACATTTGAAGCAAACACTAATTAGACAATAACCAGGAATAATTTTGGGTCGTTTGGTCAAAAGCTCAAAAATACTCATTAAATTTCCCATGATTCAGCAACTGTGTTTTTATGATCTGATTGATTCTGGAAAGACAGAAAGTATCTATCAATATATTTGTGGACATAAAAGCTGAAATAAACGAAGCAGATTGTAGATTTGTTTTCGTTTTGGTTTCCAAATGAGTAAAAAAAAGTTTATTTGTTGTTTTCCAAACTGACAAATACTAGAATTAATATTTAAAGAATAAATAAGCGATAAGAACATTAGCCCATACCTATTTATTTGCTAGTCCACACATCCAATTGTTGGCCGACGAATGAGAGACTTGGACGGCCACGTACTATAGATAAGAATATATTATATTTTTAATATTTTAGGCTTCAATGTTTCTTCAACTAACATTAGCTACATTTCAGTACACTTTTTAAATTCGTTTTGAGTAGGTCAAACAACTTAAAATGCTGAGACTAATATCCTGTTTGCTTGGCTTATTAATTTTTCAAGTGTACAGGGAGAAATTGGGTTCAATCTAAAGGATCAGTCGTTGCGTATTCTCCAATAAGCACCACGATAATGCGGCTCCTTTTGCCTGGCCGCACTCAATCCGATAATCGACGATACTGATAATATCCGAATGACGTTGGATGCAATTAAGAAGTCGGAGGAACAACAAATGACGGTGAACTCCGAAATGAAGAACCAACTGCAGGAACTTGGAAAAAAAGTGAGGAAGATGATCACAAAAGAAGACTTCGCGAATTCATTTAAGGTTCTGCAGACCAAGCTGGAAGCGAGTTTGGACAGATCGGAGGAACTTAAGATGGTGAGTTACGGATAGCAGAAATATAGACAGACATTCAGACTGACAAACATATAAACATCTTATCGCGTTCCCATCGGAAGGTCTTATATCCATTTATAGGTTAATTGCAAGTAAAAAAACACAATTGTAACAGTTTTTTTTAGAAAAATAGTATAATCCTGCAACGAAAGTTCTTTACACAAATTTTGTTTTCAGTTTGTTTTGAATCGACGCGGACAATGTTATTAATACTTTTAATACTATTGTTAGCTTAATTAAGATTAAACCAACTAATTTTAATATTGACAACGAATACAATGATTATTATTTTATCGCCTGTTCTTTATAATTTTGTACAGCTAAAAATAAGAGCCGATGCCAACGTTGAACTTAAAAGCCAAGTAAATACTTTGATAGACAGCATAAAAGACTTGCAAATTCAGATAGGAAAAATATCCGAAGGTCAAATTAAAATCAAAAACGATCTTTTAAATGTGCAAGAGAAACAAATCAAAAGCCAGGATGAACAAATTCATGTGATTGAGAAAACAAAATCAGAACTATCTAGTCAACTTTCGGAAGGCCGAAAATCTGACGAAAATTTACCTGACTCTTGCCCCATTGACAGTCCCAATGGGATGTTCCAAATAAAGGTTCGGGGTCTTGAACCCTTTAAAGTGCCATGTTCGACGTCTCCGACTGGTTGGAATGTAATTCAGAGACGCATTGACGGATCCGAGAACTTCGGTCGAACCTGGAATGAATATAAAAATGGTTTTGGGGATGTCAGTGGAGAATTTTTCATCGGGCTGGAAAAATTGCATCGGATAACTGAGACACGACCCCACGAACTCTACATTAAACTTGGGAAGGATGATGAAACCACCAGCTACGCTCATTATGATGACTTTAAAATAGGAAGCGAGAAGGAATACTACGAGTTAAAGAATGTAGGGAAACATTCTGGTAATGCCGCGGACGCCCTTACATACAATATAAACCAAAACTTTTCCACATTTGATCGGGATAATGACAATGCCAGTGAAAAAAATTGTGCCTTTATATGGGGTGCATGGTGGCACAATGTCTGTTCATCCAGGTATACCTGTTTATTTATGCTCTTATTAAATCTTCTTACCATAATCACTTAACATTACAGAACGCTAAATGGAAAATACTTCAAATATGGCAAAGGAATTTATTACTCCTCAAGGCTTGACGACGAGTGGTATACCTCCGCTGAAATGATAATAAGACCCAAGTCTTTATGAGTAGTACTGTTAAAAATTGAAATATTTTAATCTTAACACAAAATTCAAAATTTATACTATACTCCTAATGGTGTCTGGTATTAATTGGTTTTCCTTTGATGAAACGGGAGATTTGATAAATAGAAGTGATTGAGATTATTTTAAAACCTGTCTGCGTATTTTAGGAACATAAATACGGATAAGTGGAGCGGGTTGGTAAGCTATTTATAGACTTTGCTAAATTTGTGCTAATAGGAATCTGTCAATGCGTTCTTGGGTGCTTCCAATCCGCCGGAATTCGGAATCCTGAATCCGGGCAAGATTCATTCAAGAGAACTCCCTATATAAAGGGGTCTATGCATGTTTCCACATTAATTTTCATTCGGATGCCGTTTGCCTTTGTTATTAATTTGAGTACTTATAAGTTTTTGTTAAGTTTGATGGGTAAGTAAAGGGGTTTGCGGAAATTATCTGGATAAGGGTACTTTCCAGCTTGAAGACACTATTATTATCGATTAAAATACCGGAAGACGGTGTCTACAAACCTACTTTCGCACAGATAAGCACTTTCAGTAGCATCTGAAGATCATTCTTCTATATTAGCAGCTAGCTAAACACGTACATAAGTACAGGGGAAGTTATAATTAAGGCCAGAAGTTTGAAACGCCATAGATTTCCGATTTTTTACCTTATACAATACAGGTGCAGTTATTCGCTGATGGAAAAAAAGTTATACAAGAAAGGAAACAATGTTGCGCAAACCGAAGTTTATATACCCTTGCAGTTATTACAAAATGAGTAAATTTCGATTTCTATGTCGATATTGCGCTGCATATTGCCATCGTTTCTGTGGCAGCATTATGGCATTTCCAATCGTTCAGTTATATGACAGCTATAGGATATAGTCCGCCAAAGTTATGGCATTTCCGATCAATCAGTTATATGGCGGCTATAGGATTTAGTCGGCCGATCCTTATAAAATTTGGTAGGTCGGATTGATTGGCCAAATATAAAACCAATAAAAATCCCAGCTTCCGAACATTAAAATCACCAAAGTTATGGCATTTCCGATCGTTTAGTTATATGGCAGCTACAGGATATAGTCGGCCGATCCTTATGAAATTTGGTAGGTCGGATTGATTGGCCATTGATATAGTCGGCCGATCCCGGCCATTCCGACTTATATACTGCGTGCAAAGGAACGAACGGTGTGTGCAAAGTTTCAATTCGATATCTTTAAAACTGAGAGACTAGTTCGCGTAGAAACAAGCAGACGGACATGTTTATATCAACTCAGGACGCGATCCTGATCAAGAATATACCTTTGATTTGCGTGTCAATATTTTAACTTGTTTAAATACAGTTCATACTGAGTTTAGGTAAAATTCATATTTGGATTAAGTACAGTTAGACTTTGTCTAAGAAGAACAAGAAAGGAAGCAACCTTCGGCAAGCCGAAGCTTATATACCCTTGCAATTATTACAAATCGACTACATTTCGATTTCTATGCCTGCATTACTAAAAACAATAAAGCTATCTCGATTTTGCGCTGCATTTTGCCATCGTTTCTATGGAAGCTATATTATATAGTTGTTCGATTTTAATTTAATTAAAACCGTAATTCCATAATATTTAAATATCCCAAAGAACAAAAAAAAATTAAGAACAACAACGGACGGACGGACAGACAGATCGGCTCTCCTAGTGATGCTGATCAAGAATATATATACTTTATAGGGTCGCAAATGTGTCCTTCACTGCGTTGCAAACTTTGTCTTTCTTGTCTTGTCTCCCTTTCAAGACTGCTTTTACCTAAAATTTTACCGAGGATTCAGCTGAATCGATGATCAATTATGGTTGGCTCTAGCTTAGCCCTTCTAAAATATTGATTTGACATTTGTATGTATTTGATTAAGTAAAAGCACTAGTTTTTTAAGAAATTCGTGTCTTTTGGAAAAAAGAAAATGATTATAAGTAAATAGCCTGAATATACATCTTTCGAACGGTACAGCGGCCACTTACCGTATTCCACAGTCTTTTTTTCCACCTACTGTGTTTTTGTTTAATTATCGATTCCTTTGGATTATCTCCTTGTAGCTGTTATAGATTACAAGCTTATAAGTGGTTTGCTTGTGTTCCCCATAGACTCTGTTCTGACGTTATTGAAGCTCACGCCCCACTAGGCGTATGCACAAACTCAAAATTAGCAAACAGCTATCAATCGTGTATTATGCTATGCCGGCCCACGCTCCAAATTTGATGGACAAGTGCCACAATTCACATCATCAAGATTGCGTGGATCTTGTACTCACACACTCGTGCATAGCCCATAGCCCATAGCCCGTATCACACATCTATACCCCATATGCAGCCCACCTTTTTCGCAAAGGCTAATTCGCATGTCATGCTGACTGTGAGGCATTCCATGTCGGTGACGATGGAGGCCCGGGAGTGGGGAATTAACCCTTTTGCTGCCCCTTTGTGCTGAGCTGTGTGCAGCAATGTGTCTATAAAAAACAATAATGGACATTGGGGACTTGGGCATAGAATAATAGTACATCAAAAATGTTACAGCAACGAAATAAAATCATTTACGCAACAACGAAACCCAAAAATAAATGGCTAGAAAGGAATAAAGAAAACGTTACATTCTGTCTAGAATTGAGTGACAATTGAATGCTCTTTAGACTTAACAAAAATTGGAAATTGGAATTGGCCATACAGTTTTATTTGGAAATTAAATCGAACAAAATGTTAAAGGCAATTATAGTGTTCTTACATTAGTGGCGAAACGTTGATGGATTTGAGCTATATATGTATTTATTTGATATGCATATTATTGAAACATAAATTTAGTCCTCACTCTATAATTTTCCATAAGTATATTCGACTTTGCAAATATATTTCCATTGGTAAGGGCTTCGTTAGGGTATACTAAGACTAGAAGAAGACAACGCTAAGCGGATGTAGCACGCTTATCCTTTTACACACTCCCACTCCTTGAGAAGGACAGCTGGGCATTGGGTTTTATTTTTGCATTATTATTTTTACTTTATTTAAACCACACAAAATACTTAAGACGATTTTGTGTTTTGTGGCCCAAGATGTATTGCCCATGGCCAGCACCAAAAAGAAAAGTGTGAAAAGAACTGGGAGCGAATGCTAAAACTTTTCCACCAAAGAGGTGGGCGGCACTGGAGACGAGGGAAAACTGAAAGGGTAATGTGCAACATGTCCGAGCGGTTTGTGCGGCTGTCCCTCCTCAGCTTAAAGCTCCAGGCGTTTGCATATGCAAAATAAGACTTCTTTCTTTACCTTCTGCCAAAGACATTTGTCTCAGACAATTGAACCGGGCTCTTTGATGACAGGAGATGTTCAGAAACTGGGCATCAATAATAGACGCATATCGCACATGTCGTTTGTAAGGACGTTCCCATTCGGACTCGGATCTGCTGACAGAATTTATGACAGCTCCACTCCGCTCTGGTACACTCACTCACGTGAACCCATCCTTGGACAATGCTTAAGCATTGAGGAATGTGCGACAGCATACAAATTGAGGATTTTTATTTTCATTACGCTTTTTATGATTTACATTTTTATTTGCCGCTCGCGTTGTCCTGTAAAAAGTTTTCGGCAATTTTTTGATGTTATTTACTTATCATCTTTTTTTGAGCCTTCTTTTATTACTCGTTTTTCTGCTCTGCAAATAGTGTGGAAGCACTTAATTGTATTAATTGTTTTAATTTTGCTGTCGCTTTTGTTTGGTAATACTTCCATTAACAGAATTTACTTTGGCTTGCTAGGTTTTTTTGGGCGGTCTAATGTGTTTAGTTTCAGTAAGCTTGGCATTACCCTTTTTATACCCTAGCAGAGGGTATTCAAATTTCAGTCAAGAGTTTGCAACGCAGGGAAGGGCACATTTCCGACCCTATAAAGTATATATATTCTTTATTAGTCTGTCCGTCTATCCGTTTCTATATATCCGTCCCATCGGCAAGCGCTTTTACCCTGATCAAGATATGCGTAAATAAATAAGACTTGGAAAATTTTATGTCAATAGCTTACACACTGCGCGAAATATTCTGAAAAACATCAAATTTGGACCGATTACACCCTATTGTTCCTATGGGAGCTATAGGATATAGACGTCCGATCGGCACGCGCTTTAACTCTGATCAAGGTATTCAAAAAAAAAAGAGATTTGGAATGATTTATGTCAATAGCTTTTACACTGCGCGAAATATCTTCCATTCTTGCAAGTTATATCCGATTGTTCCTATGTGAGCTATAGGATATAGCCATCCGATCGGGGCGGTTTTCAAACTTGATCTGCGTACACATGTTTTAGGACGACTGTGAAAGTTATAGATCGCTAGCTTTTAAACTGAGCTCACAAACGGTATTGAAACAGACGGACAGACGGACATGGCTATATCGACTCCCCTATTGATCCTGATTAAGAATATATATACTTTATGGGGTCAGAAACGTATCCTTCACTGCGTTACAAACATCTGACCAAAATTTTAATACCCTCTGCAAGGGTATAAAAAGAACAAGAGAGAACGCTATAGTCGAGTGCCTCGACTATTAGATACCTGTTACTCAGCTAAACAACTTAATATAAATATGCCTTCTTCTGTTTTTTTTGTTTTTTTTCACAAAATGTGAATTATAGTGACCACAGGAAAAAAGGACAAAAGGTTAAAATTATCAATTTGAATTCGGCGATCTCTTAGTGCTGGCAGCTTTACAGCACGAGCATCAGCACCAGCGCTGATTTAGCGCAGGCAGCTTTTGTCCTGCACCAGCAGCTGTGTTTATGTTTATGTTTTTGAGTGCAATAAATTGACTAGAAATATTAAACATACATACTTATATTGGCAAAACACATACATTCTTAAATAGTATTATGTATATTAAAGTCTAAATGTTTGCACAACACGAGTAACGGGTATAGCGAATAGCTTTCTTTGAAAGGAGTTATCTTTGCCGGGCAATTGCAACTGTGTATAATGTAAATACATACATATGTATATGCTTACATACATACACACATACGCCATTGTTTGACTCAGACCTCCAATTGGGCTAACTAGATTTGAATTGCATAGTTCTTGGGATACAGTTCGGTATTGACAAATGAAAACCATCTCAATTTCCTTTAATAGAAATCCTTATCGAGAATTAAAGTTGACTCTGTTGAGCACCTTGGCCAGCTGTTCCAAAGTCATCCGTTAGATGGCGCTATCACGGGCCATGAAAGGCGGAAATGTAGGCGCTAGCCAGGCTTAAGTGTTTAATGGGTTTTTTGCGTTAGAGTGGGCGTTGCAAACTTTTATTAGGCCAATCGATATTTATTGACGAAATACCACAACTTTGGTGTTTTTATACCCGTTACTCGTTGAGTAAAAGGGTATATTGTATTCGTGCAAAAGTATGTAACAGCTAGAAGGAAGCGTTTCCGACCCTATAAAGTATATATATTCTTGATCAGGGTCACTAGCCGAGTCGATATAGCCATGTCCGTATGTCCGTCTGTCTGTCTGTCCGTCTGTCTGTCCGTCCGTATGAACGCTGAGATCTCGGAAACTATAAAAGGTAGAAGATTGGCATTTTGCATGCAGATTCTAGGAGTTTCTACGCAGCGCAAGTTTGTTTCAAAAAGGTGCCACGCCCCCTTTAACGCCTACAATCGCTTATATACGATTTTAAAAATTTAAATATTTCGGAAAAGTAAAAATGCAGTTTTATTGTGTTTATCAATACCTATCGAAATGTAGAAGAAATATTTCAAATCGGACCATTCGTTAAAAAGTTATGCGTGATCAATGTTTCTATCTCCATCTCCCTCGCACTCCCTTTACCTGAGTAACGGGTATCTGATAGTCGGGGCACCCGACTATAGCGTTTTCTCTTGTTAAAGTTAGGAAGTTGGGATTTTCAATGGGTTTTATTTTTGACCAAGCAATCCGACATACCATAAAGATCGGCCGACTATATCCTACAGCTGCCATATAAGTGAACGATTGAAAATGCCATAACTTTGGTGTTTATACCCGTTACTCGTAGAGTAAAAGGGTATATTGTATTCGTGCAAAAGTATGTAACAGGTAGAAGGAAGCGTTTCCGACCCTATAAAGTGTATATATTCTTGTTCAGGATCACTAGCCGAATCGATCTAGCCATGTCCGTCTGTCTGTCCGTCTGTCTGTCTGTCCGTATGAACGCTGAGATCTCGGAAACTATTAAAGCTAGAAGATTGGTATTTTGCATGTAGATTTTCGGAGTTCCTACGCAGCGCAAGTTTGTTTTAAAATGGTGCCACGCCCCCTCTGACGCCCACAAGCCACAAGCAGTGGCCCCAGTTTTGATGCTATTATGAAAATTTTAATTGATATGTATTTATTTCGTCAATACCTATCGATTGGCCTAATACAAGTTTGCCACGCCCACTCTAACGCCCAAAAACCCATTAAACGCTTAAACCTGGCTTGCGCCTACATTTCCGCCTTTCATGGCCCGTGGTACCACGGTAGCGCCATCTAACGGATGACTTTGGAACAGCTGGCCAAGGTGCTAATTCGAGCGGCGAAAAACATACAAGAAGGCATATTTATATTAAGTTGTTTAGCTGAGTAACGGGTATCTAATAGTCGAGGCACTCGACTATAGCGTTCTCTCTTGTTATACCCTTGCAGAGGGTATTATAATTTTGGTCAAAAGTGTGCAACGCAGTGAAGGAGACATCTCCGACCCTATAAAGTATATATATTCTTGATCAGGATCACCTCCTGAGTTGATATAGCCATGTCCGTCTGTCCGTCTGTCTGTCCGTCTGTCTGTTTCTACGCGAACTAGTCTCTCAGTTTTAAAGATATCGAACTGAAACTTTGCACACACCCTTCTTTCCTTTGCACGCAGTCGGGATCGGCCGACTATATCCTATAGCTGCCATATAACTGATTGATCGGAAATGCCACAACTTTGATGTTTGTAAAGTTAGGTAGCTGGGATTTTCTATGGGTTTTATTTTTGGACAATCAATCCCACCTATCAAATTTCATAAGGATCGGCCGACTATATCCTATAGCTGCCATATAACTGAACGATTGGAAATGCCATAACTTTGGTGTTTTTAAAGTTAGGAAGTTGGGATTTTTTTTGAGTATTAAGAATGCATCATATGATTATTTTGGAGAATATAATGTACATAATATTCTGCAAGGGTATATCAACTTCGGCTCCGCCCGAAGTTAGCTTTTCTTTCTTGTTATACCCTTGCAGAGGGTATTATAATTTTGGTCAAAAGTGTGCAACGCAGTGAAGGAGACATCTCCGACCCTATAAAGTATATATATTCTTGATCAGGATCACCTCCTGAGTTGATATAGCCATGTCCTTCTGTCCGTCTGTCCGTCTGTCTGTCCGTCTGTCCGTCTGTGTCTTTCTACGCAAACTAGTCTCTCAGTTTTAAAGCTATCGAATTGAAACTTTGCACACACCCTTCTTTCCTTTGCACGCAGTATATATGTCGGAACGGCCGGGATCGGTCGACTATATCCTATAGCTGCCATATAACTGATTGATCGGAAATGCCATAACTTTGGTGTTTGTAAAGTTAGGAAGTTGGGATTTTCTATGGGTCTTATGGGTCTCAATCCGACCTACCAAATTTCATAAGGATCGGCCGACTGTATCCTATTGCCGCCATATAACTGATTGATAGGAAATGCCATAACTTTGGTGTTTGTAAAGTTAGGAAGTTGGGATTTTCTATGGGTTTTATTTTTAGCCAATTAATCCGACCTACCAAATTTCATAAGGATCGGCCGACTATATCCTATAGCTGCCATATAACTGAACGATTGGAAATGCCATAACTTTGGTGTTTTTAAAGTTAGAAAGTTGGGATTTTTTATGAGTATTAAGTTGCATCATATGAATAATTTTGGAGAATATAATTTGCAGAGTATTTTGCAAGGGTATATCAACTTCGACTCTGCCCGAAGTTAGCTTTCCTTTCTTGTTTGCAATTAAAAGTTGCCAAACGTCATTGGTTTAGGTGGAGATCTGACGTTAATTTGTAGTAAAAAAAACCCCATATTATTATTTATTAACAATAAAAACACGCAAAGACTGCAATATGATGGACTAGCTGATGCCAATCACAAACTTTATACGCTTTTTGAAAAAAACGTATGATACAAGTACACTTTATTTATAAATTACAAACGGAGCAAGATTTTCGTTAATAGTATTTTCTATCCAGTTCATATAGTGTGTTACATTTGTGTACAAACCACATTTAAAGCATATAGCCAATCCAAAGCTGGTAATACCGAACTGAAAGACTCGATGAATTTTTCCATAGACCAGCTGTGCAGTCAACGGACCCCCCGAATCACCTTTACATGTGCCGCTGATCACACTGCCGGCACAAATTTTGGATTCAGGAATTGGCATTTCAAACATTGTCTCGCATATACTACGATTCAAATTGTTTAAAGTTGAGGCTTGAAGTTTTTCGACGGGACTAAAATGTTTAGTAAAACCCCAGCCTGTGACATCAAATGATGTAAAAGTTCTTATTACAGTCTGATTGACGAGCAGACAGATCGGCCTGATATGGTCTAAAGAAAATATTTCACTTTAGAAAGTATTTGATGTTTTGTACATTCCTTCCTTACCTGAAAAAAAAACATTTTGAGTCAGTTTAACCAGACCTATGTTGCTCTGCCTTGTTTCTATGCCATACGATGGGTGGGGAATCAACCGTTCGATACCAATCTCAAAGCTGGGTGGCTTACAACCCATCGATGAACAATCTGGGTTGGTTGACAAGTCGTATTCGCCTAGGCGCACCTTACTGTAAAGAGCAAGAATTTAATTTTAATTAAAAAATACAACTCATACACATACTTAATCGAAGTTGCGAAGCAATTCGCTGCCGTCAGAACAAAACCTGTAATATATTTTTAAAGTTCATTACTAAATTATACTAACAAGATGTTGCGCATTTAAAGCACATTGATTAACAAAAAGAAAAGCTTACAAAAAGGTTAGATATTTCTTAAAAACTTACGGGAGGTGATGAGCGTACCGCCACATCTGAATTCAAGGTCTTTGAAGAGCAGTACCATCCAAGGATTGGCGTACATTTCAGCATCTTGTCCTCCAACATCCCGTTTAGACCTGTGCGAAGTCCTTGTTGTTCCGCAATCGGGTTCCAGCAAACGGGCGGATCCTCCCTTACAAAGGAACAGACAGGCTAAAGCCGCAACTCCTAGTATAAAGCCCTTCATACTTTATATAATTATTTTCGAAGACTGAATAAATGCCTCTAGCGCGGTCCATTTTTTGTCGTATAAAAATAGCGATAAGAAAGCTGGGTTTTTTTTTTAAATTATTTTTTTAGCCTTGAGTTCAAAATGTTTAGGTCACGGGATTTTAGAAAAGTTGGGAAAAAAAGACGAAGTACGGCAAAGTTTCTTATCTACCAAAAATAGGGTAAGAGATTTTCAAATTATTTTAAAAAGTTTGAACAGTTATTTAAACGACTGTCGACATATAATTTTAAGCAAAAGTAAAAATATATCCAAAAACAAGAGAGAACGCTATAGTCGGGTGCCCCGACTATCAGATACCCGTTACTCAGGTAAAGGGAGTGCGAGGGAGATGGAGATAGAAACTTTGATCACGCATAACTTTTTAACGAATGGTCCGATTTGAAAAATTTCTTCTACATTTCGATAGGTATTGATAGACACAATAAAACTGCATTTTTACTTTTCCGAAATATTTAAATTTTAAAAATCGTATTTTAGCGATTGTGGGCGTTAAAGGGGGCGTGGCACCTTTTTGAAACAAACTTGCGCTGCCTATCTTCTAGCTTTTATAGTTTCCGAGATCTCAGCGTTCATACGGACAGACAGACGGACATGGCTATATCGACTCGGCTAGTGACCCTGATCAAGAATATACATATATACTTTATAGGGTCGGAAACGCTTCCTTCTAGCTGTTACATACTTTTGCACGAATACAATATACCCTTTTACTCTACGAGTAACGGGTATAACAAGAAAGGAAAGCTAACTTCGGGCGGAGCCGAAGTTGAAATACCCTTGCAGAATATTCTGCAAATTATATTCTCCAAAATTATTCATATGATGCATTCTTAATACTCATAAAAAATCACAACTTCCTAACTTTAAAAACACCAAAGTTATGGCATTTCCAATCGTTCAGTTATATGGCAGCTATAGAATATAGTCGGCCGATCCTTATGAATTTTGGTAGGTCGGATTGATTGCCCAACAATAAAAATCACGGATAATCCCAACTTCCTAACTTTACAAACACCAAAGTTATGGCAATTGCGATCAATCAGTTATATGGCGGTTATAGGATATACTTGGCCGATCCCGGCAAACTGAGAGACTAGTTCGCGTAGAAACAGAGAGACGGACATGCACACGGACAGACGGACATGCTTATATAAAATCAGGACGCGATCCTGATCAAGAATATATATACTTTATAGGGTCGGAGATGTCTCCTTCAATGCGTTGCACATTTATGACCAAAATAATAATACCCTCTGCAAGGGTATAAATAGCAAGTACAATCTAACTCTTCACTTAACTCATTGAATAAATTGTAACATTTCTTTCTATCTTCCCGACGATCCCGCCGAGAGTCACAAATGTTTAACGATGATGATCAATTTTAATATTTTATATTGTTCCACATAAGTATTAAACACTTGATTCATTAAAAATGGTTCAGCTCAGATAAGCTTATACGACCACGAGGGAAAGGTCAATCCGGTTCAGCTCATCTAACTCATGAAGTGACTCATATAGCCCAGGAAGTGTTTTTATACCCTTGCATAGGGTATTATAATTGCAGTCAAAAGTTCGCAACGCAGTGAAGGATACATTTCCGTCCGTCCGTCGGTCCGTCGGTCCGTCGGTCCGTCCGTCGGTTCGTCCGTCTGTCCGTTCGTCCGTCCGTCCGTCCGTCCGTCCGTCCGTCCGTCCGTCCGTCCATCCGTCCGTCCGTCCGTCCGTCCGTCTGTCCGTCCGTCCATCCGTCCGTCCGTCCGTCCGTCCGTCCGTCCGTCCGTCCGTCCGTTTCTACGCAAGCTAGTCCCTCAGTTTTTTAAGCTATCTAAGTCGGAACAAGCCGGATCTGGCGACAAGCAATGTGATGCTTCCTTAGGAACAATAGGAACAAAAAATTAAAAAAGTATAACTATGTTTTTAATTTTTTTTTGTTCTTTGGGATTTCTATGGATTTACGGTTTTAATTAAATTGTGACATCTATATCATATAAAATCTCAAAATTGAAAAAAATAAAAAATCCAAGGGTATATAAACTGTGGCTTGCCGAAGTTTGATTCCTTTCCTGCTTATTTTTATAAAGAAAAGTGTATATTTGTTTGGGTTTTTTTCGACATAAACGCAATTTGACCTTTAACTTTTCAGCTATTTCCAAGAAAGTTATCGCCGTGGACGGAAGAGAGTGCACGAAACAGTTAATTAGATAAGGGAGTGCACACCAAGAACTTAAGATAATAAAATACCTTTGGTGAAATAAAGACGAAAGAGTAAAAGTACAAATTAAGAAAACCCTTTGCTTTGAAACCGCTGATCCCCTCAGTTTTTTAATCTTGCAGAGGGTATTATAATTTCAGTCAAAAGTTTGTAACGCAGCGAATCAACTCGACCTACCAAATTTCATTAGAATCGGATGACTATATCCTATTGCTGCCATATAACTGAGCGATTAGTGGTGGTGTTTTTAAAGTTAGGAAGTTGGGATTTTTTATGGGTTTTATTTTTGGCCAACCAATATAATTAACAAAATATTCTGCAAGGGTATATAAACTTCGGCTCCGCCCTAAGTTAGTTTTCCTTTCTTGTTTTTGTAAGTTCTCAGCACTTTTTATACCCTTGCAGAGGGTGTTATAATTTAAGTCAAAATTTTGCAACGCAGTGAAGGAGACATTTCCGACCCTATAAAGTATATACATATATTCTTGATCAGCATCACCAGGAGAGTCGATCTAGCCATGTCCGTCTGTCCGTCCGTCCGTTTCTACGCAAAGTAGTCCCTCAGTTTTAAAGCTATCTGCTTGAAATATTTGCAGGTAGTATATAAGTCGGAACGAGCCGGATCGGGCGACTATATCATAAAGCTGCCAAATAACTGAACGATCGGAAAAGCCATAACTTTGGTGTTTTTACTGTTAGGAAGTTGGGATTCTCTTTTGGCCAATCAATCCGACCTACCAAATTTTACAAGGATCGGCTGACAATATCTTATAGCTGCCATATAACTGAACGATTGGAAATGCCATAACTTTGGTGTTTTTAAAGTTAGGAAGTTGTGACTTTTTATGAGTATTAAGAATGTATCATATGAATAATTTTGGAGAACATAATTTACAGAATATTCTGCAAGGGTATATCAGCCCGAAGTTAGCTTTCCTTTCTTGTTTTTTATTAAGAGTACCCGCACAACAAAAAAGCCGATCACTAAGCATAAGGCAAATCGAAATAAAGAATTGGGTAAGTGGTGGCACACGGAGTTGGAGCGTAATTTCATCGATCTGGATGAAAAGTTTTCTCGCATCGCGAAGACAAAACATATTGACAAGTTAATTTGTTGTTAGGAAAGTTTAAAAACATAGGTTCAGTGAAAATCTTTTTTTTTTCATTTCTGAACTTGGCCTTTTGGCAAACAATTAACCTTTACATAATTCGTGAATTATGCTATTATTATCACTTTTTAAATTGAATTTGTAACCGCCGTAATTTAAATGTTCAAGCCTGCCGCAAAATCGAATTGGCCACTTATGCGAATATGGCAGCACCAACAGAGTATGATGAGGTAACGCTAAGTAAAAGACGCCACTTGAGAAAATACCAGCAAGGCAGCAACACAAAGTTTTTAAAGCTCTCTATTATAATTTAAAATTTGATTTAAATAATGACCGCTACATAAATTTGTCAACCTAAAACTGCTTTCGTGCATTATTAAAATCGGTGCCTCAACGCAACTAGATTGTAAAATAGATCATTAAGCAATTTTTTTATACCCTTGCAGAGGGTATTGTAATTTTGGTCAAAAGTGTGCAACACAGTGAAGGGTCTCCGACCCTATAAAGTATATATATTCTTGATCAGGATCGCCTCCTGAGTTGATATAAGCATGTCCGTCTGTCTGTTTCTACGCGAACTAGTCTCTCAGTTATAAATATATCGAATTAAAACTTTGCACACACCCTTCTTTCCTTTGCACGCAGTATATAAGTCGGAACGGCCGGGATCGGCCGACTATATCCATAACTTTGGTGTTTGTAAAGTTAGAAAGTTGGGATTTTCTATGGGTTTTATATTTGGCCAATAACTGAACAATTGGAAATGCCATAACTTTGGTGTTTTTAAAGTTAGGAAGTTGGGATTTTTTATGAGTATTAAGAATGCATTATATGAATAATTTTGGAGAATATAATTTACAGAGTATTCTGCAAGGGTATATCAACTTCGGCTCCGCCCGAAGTTAGTTTTCCTTTCTTGTTTTTGCAAAATTTCAGCCTTTATTATATAACTAGCTACAATCCAGTTATTTAAAATATTTTCCATCGCTGGCTACAACTTTTTCCCATCTTGCGTCGAAAAAATTCTTCATCTTTGGACTCGATTCATTCATCTAGCCAATTTTCGACCTCTTCGTATGACCGGAAGTGCTGTTCAGCGAGGCCATGCGTCATTAATCGGAACAAGTGGAAATCCGAAGGAGCGATGTCTGGAGAGTAGGGCACGGGGCAGAACGTCCCATTTCTGCGTTTCCAAGTAAGTTTTCACGACCTTGGCAACATGAGGCCAGGCGTTGTCGTGTTGGAGTATCACTTTGTCGTGCCTTTCCTTGTACTGTGGCCGTTTTTCCTTCAGCGCTCGGCTCATGCGCACCAACTGGGTCCGGTAGAGTGCTCCGGTGATCGTTCTTGTTGTGTCTGGCAAGAATCTTCATCCAGCAGAGCAGCCAAATCCGCGTCTTCAAACTTTTTCACGGGACCCGGTCGATCCTTGTCTTCCACGTCAAAATCGCCATTTTGAAACTTCGCAAACCATTCTCTACACGATCTTTAACTGATACACGACTTACTTACGCGCTTCAGCTGCCGTTTTTTTCGAATTGAACGCGAAATGTAAAATCTCCCACAAATGACGCTTATTCGGTTAGTGTTTCGACATTTTTGCGCACCAAGAATTTATAGACAATAAGAATACACGAACGAGACATTTTAGAGTTGTTGACCGATACTTTAGCTTGCCATGTGGCGTTGCCGATCATAATTTCTCACCGATTTGCGAAGATGGCACACTCTGTCAAAAACGGCGGTTTCCTACTTGTACACCCAATAATTGATATTTACATTATTAGCTGAAAATTGGAACTAAATTTGTTTCCCGGACCTTAACCTATATTTTCATATCTCCTCTCGAATCGTGTCGTACAGTACATGGCTGGGCCCCTTGGTTACTTAGTCGGTGGGGGTGGGCACTAAATAACACAATTCGTTGTGAAATATGATCCTTTTGTTTGACAGCGATCAGATTCCAAAACTTACATAACTAGTTACATCCCGCTCTAAAATGTCATAAATAAAATAAAACGGGAAACTTTAAAACATTTTAAATATATTGATTTAAAACTAGATTCCGCATTAATCTAGAACAAATGCCCTACCATTTCGAATACTGCATGACACTTAAGTGAAGATGTTATTGGCAAACATGAAAGCGTTTTTAAGTGAAAAAAATCAATTTAACAGCTATACATTTTGATACACTGATGATTTAAAATCACTGCTTACGCATTATCAACCCAGATTTCATCGTTTGCCCCTTTCCTGCACACCACTTAGTTTTTTAGCCCACCTTCAGTTTCGAACATTTTCTAATTTTTTTTGGAATCGCAACAGAATCTTTTGACCATAATAAATCGTTTATCTTCCCCTTAAAAATGTATTTGCCCACCTCTTAAAAAGTATTAATTAAAAAAGAAAACTTTGTATTTTTTTTTATTTCTATTTTTAAGAGCAAACGTTTTTTGTTAAAATAAACCATTTTTATAAGAAAGGCAATCGATTTTTTTGTTAATTACAGTTTAATACAACTTATATAAAAAACTGTAGCAATTCTGCAACAATAACACAATGTCCTTTGAGCATATCCTTAATTAACGTTTAAAAAATCTTGAATTCATAATTCACCAACCATAAAACACACAAATCTAAAACTTATAGATGAAGATTTATACGATTAGTTATATATGAAAAATACGCATAATATGAATGGAGTACCAATAAACCTAAAGCACGGCATAAGAAACACATACAATTAGTTATTCAAATAAATATTCGTAAATAAATAAGAATAAAATGCAATTGAATAGTCAAATCTTGAAATTACACAATATAGATTGTGGAATTTTAGAATGTAACCTTAATACGAAAATGTTATTATTGTTAGGACTCGAAAATGAATGAAGTCAACCAAAGGCCAAAGCTGCTGTCCTTAGCTTTAGTTTAAACTTATACTTAAGCTTATACTCTGTTAATAAATAAATAAATAACTTCGTATTTTTCGTAATTTTTCAATTTATTTAAATGTGCAATATCCCTTAGTTGGTTATTGGCCATAATTATTTTACATTTATTTATATATATATATAAGGATTTTATTTTTGCTAAGTCTAATTTCATGTTCTTACATCTTTACGAGTATCAATGTGAAAAAATCAATTATAAAACATTCGGCTTGCATAAACAAAGACTTTATCAATGCGCATTGCAGATGCATACATGTCCATTTGTATCGATGCATTTGTATATAGATATGCATTAGATAAAACTAACTGAAACATCAAGCCAGAGACGCAACCAACGAGACAACAGTAACAGTGAGGCATAACATGCAACATAAATTTGGTCGTTTGACCTGCGGCAAAGTTGATTTTTCATTTTCACGATTTCTAAACGTGCTATCAGGAATGTTACCCCATAAGGAAAAAAGGAAACAGAAAAAGCGGTAGGAGGGTATAAAAAACGTTCCTGCATAAAGGGCAGTCATATTAAATCTTGACAGTTGACAGATTTTCAGATATGACCGGCCTTATAACGATTTTAAATACCCTTTAGTATGAGACAGTATCCGAAAATGCGCCGAAATATTGAAACGGCTAAATAGCAAAATAGTTTTCTAATTTTATTTAAGCCCTCACATGGGTTTCAATAACGCATTATCAGACTTGAAACGATCGTGTACATTTTTAGATATTCGATGCTTTTAGCCATAATTGCGTGTATGTGGAATAGTAGTTAATTGTTACTGTATTTATGATGATATATGGAGTCTTGGTCAAAATGGGCTCTGGCAAAATTTGGTTTGAATGATTGAAAATACTCAATTACATAATCATAATTGGCAGGCCATATTGCAACAACGATTGGTTTCAATGCTAGGGGAAGAAAACGACCATCCGTTTTCTTCCTGAAGAAAGATTGATGACAATCTTGCTAAACAAGAATATTGATTAATCAAATCTTTTAAAAGCTGAGTTAAACTTAATTTATTTGCCATATTAAAGGGTATTTCAAAGCCAAAGCGTGAAAAAAGTCAACATATCTGCGACAACGATTTCGATACCGCAGAAAGGGGAGTGATTTGTAAGCAAGGGCATGGGAATGAGGATGGGAATGGCGATGGGAATGGAGGTCCTTGCCAGGTTGAAATAACATGGGGAATTTTTAGAAAAGCGACGACAAAACGTCGAATGAAAGATAAATACAGAGCGCCGCACAGGCAGTCAAAAAGAAAAACCCTGCCAAAAAGATGAAATAAAACGGGAATAAAAATGTTAGAAAATGGAACGAAAGTAAAGCGAGCGCGACGCATTGCTGGCGATAAATCAAGGTGTGGGAACGAGTGCGGCGGCAGCGGAGCGCCAATGAAGGGCGCGGATTGTACATATATATATTACATGGCTCCTGCGAACGGCCGCATCTGCAGTTGCTGCCCGGGCGAGCTGGCAAGTTCACTCCATTTTTCCACTTTTCCATTTCGCTCCGCAGTGAATCTGAATACCTTTCGGGTCGCATTGGTGTACAAATATTTTTGCAGGCTAGGTGCTACGGAATCGATTTTGATTACTTTTCGGGACCGGTTCACTTGTCCACCTGCGCCGGCTCCATCGTGTACATGTCACGCAGCAGCCGCGCAATGGGCACGTTGCCGATGGTCTCCTTGAAGAAGAGCGCCTCGATGGTGGCTGCCCGGATGGTTCGGAGCGACGGCAGCAGGAGCAGCAGCCTTCCGAAGCGGGTCGCCTGGCGGGGGTAGCGCAGACGCACGTGGTCGGACAGGATGCACTGCGCCTGGTCCTGCAGCATCTCCACCGGCTGCACGTCGCACAGGCCGGCTGTCTCCGGGGCAAACAGGGCGATCGCCTTCATGCAGCCCACCTCGCTGCCATCGGGGGTGATCTGGCGGAAGCGGCACAGGATCTCCTGGATCGTCTTCATCTCCGTCTGCGTGGCTTCGTCCTGCAGCACCCTCTCCCGTATGAGGGGCGATTCCAGGATGGGCGTCAGGTCCAGGGGAATAGTCCACTGTGCAAGGTTGAGCAGGAAGAGCTCCTTCCAAGACTCCTAAAAAAGAAATTAATAGGATATTAGCTAAGTTATGATATGTTAAGGGAAACTAATTTTAAAACAACAATGCAGTGTTTTAAATTCAAGATTTAAATGGTCTTTCGAATATTCAAATTTTGGTTTATTTGCGCATACAAACAGCAACAAAATTGCTGGTGCATGCCCACAAACAAACAATAATTTTCATTTTTAGAAAGCTCAATCGCGGGTTAAGTATCTTCGAATTATTTTAATTGGGTTAAAAATAATTTGTTTATTTGTAGTATTGGAAAAATCTGTTAAGCTTTCTACGCCTATAGATTATTAAGCTAAAGACTTGTCATATATGCCGTTAAGGAGGTATTTTAAAATGCCTATCACGCTGCCTTCACTTAATTTGCCTAAAATCAATAGTTGGAAAATTTTGCTTGCCACTTTTGGTTGATATCTCGAATTTTGATTTTTACTAGAAGAGTTTTTGTTCAAAAATATGCAGCAGGAAGAAGAAGGCGTTTCCGATCCTATAAAGTGTATATAGATATTCTTATTCAGGATCAGTAGCCGAGTTTTTATAGCCATGTCCGTCTCTCTGTCCGTTTGTCCGTCCGTATAAAAGAGCTAGTTTTAGCATGCAGACTCTAGTTACCCTTAATAAACGGAAATTTATTTTAAGTGGCCACGCCCATATATTGCGAAATTCTGTAGTGACTGGTAAAGACTAGTTATTAGGAGGTATAAAAACATATTCGGTTAATATCCACCGACACACCAACAAGCAAATTATAGTGTTCATTAACGTCACTGTATACATGCATATATTAATGAGAGCAAAAGACTTTTAGGCATATTTTTTATTTTTAATTTAAAAAAACATCTATCAAAGCACACAATTTTTCAAATCAGAAATTATTTTAGAAGTTGTCAATAGACTTTATAAACTTTATTTGATGGTCGTGGAACTCGACTACAGCGTTCCTTAATTATTTTTAGACTAACAAAAAGCTAGCATATCCTTACTGGTTACTGGAGGTGAAATTTTCATATATATGTGGAGCAAGTTCTTGGAAAACAGTTTCCCAATCCTTAATCTTAACAGGAATTAAAACGTGTAAAACAGATGGCCCAATAGCTTGCCGCCTAGCCTCACCTGGAGCAGCAAGTGCTGGTCGTTCTTGGAGAGCGTCTGGAAAGGCATGAGGCACTTGACCCAGCGCACCGCCATGAAGAGCAGGCGCGCCGTCGTCTCCTGCAGCATCTCCCAGGAGAGCAGTCGCGAGTCCAGCAGCTGCTGCGGGAAGAGCAGTGTGTTGTGCTGCACCTGGTATTGGATGAGCTCCTGGCACTTGTCCGGGCTCAGCAGCAGCTCCAGGAATCCGCTGGAGCTCGTGCCCGTGGGGCAGGAGGCAGCTCCCCCCGGCCGAAGGGGCGGCGGCGTGGGCGTGGTGGGCGTCGGCGATCCGGATGTGTAGCTCGACTGCTTGTGCTCCCCATTGTTGTTGTTGTTGCTGGTGCGGATCAGCAGGGAGGCGTGGCTGGGGGGCGTGGTGGCCTCGCTGAGACTGTGCCGCGACATCTGGCGGGGCTGCGGAGATCCCGAAGAGGTGGTCAGCGTGGGAGCCGGCGAAATGCTGCCGGCACTCAAGGCCGGCGAGGCCGACGGCGAAGGCGTCTCCGTATCCACGTTCACCCGCGGACTCTCGCTGCCCAGGCTGAGTCCCTCCTCGCCGCCGACACTGCGCGATCCTATGCTCGAGATCGACTGAATGGAGTTGCTGGGCGAGGGCGAGTAGTTGTGGTTGTTGCTGCCGGGCGATGCCGCCTGTGCCGCCGAAGAGAACGGCGTGGTGGTGGACGAGACCACGGCCGCCACGGCTGTGGCCGTAATCCCCGGCAGCTTGCTGGCCGCCTCCGCTATCAGGTTGTGGTGCAGCAAGTGCGAGGAGAAGGGCATCGAGGGACCGCCCACCACGGATCCGCCGCTCGAGATCGAGCTTCCGTTTCCGCCCGAACTGCTGGCCAGGGCGGCATGTGGGGTCGGCAGTGAGTGTCCGGGATGTCCCGCTGGACCAGGATGCTGGAAGGCCGGGCCGTGATGTCCAGCACTGACGTGGTGCAGATGGCCAGAGGGCGGGGCTGGCCCCTGGAAGCCACCTGGCGGAGCGGGAGGCGCGGGCGGATGGGTGGAGATGTGCTGCGTGTAGTTAAACGAGGCCGAGACGTTCGTCACCAGGGAGACGGGCAGGTGGCCGCCATGGTGGTGGTGGTGCAGGCCAGCGGCAGCCGCTGCGGCGGCGGCAGCGTGGTGGGCGGCCGCTGCGTGGGCGTGGGCGTGGTGGTGGTGGTGGTGGTGATGGTGGGCGGCTGCTGCGTGGTGGGCAGCCGCGGCTGCGGCCGCAGCATGGTGGTGGTGATGGTGCAGTTGCGGATGCAGCTTTGGTTTCCTTGGACCTCGCTCGTGCTGAACAGCTGGGGAGGAAAGGGGAAGAATTGACTATTGAAAACATTTAGAAGTCTTGTTTAAAGCCCTATCGATTTGGGAAATGTATAACATTTTGGAAAAATCCGATCGAGTCGAACACAATCCTAAATTTCGGTTTTGCCAAGGTTTTTTATACCAAGTATGCATGTTTTTCCCTTCGGTTGATCATTAGAATTCACTTCATAGGTACACATAATGAAAATGAGAGAAGTATCTCATAACAAAAAAAAAATGAAAAACACCATCTATAATCCATAAACCCACCTTGCGCATTAATAAGTTCGCCTGGACATATACGTTATATTTGCAAAAACGTATTTATTTGGAAAAAATAAATAACGATTTGCGCGGACGTTTAATTTCAATACTCCATGAGGTGTTACTTATTTTAACAGACATCTCCGTGTTTTAATATCATTGCATCTAAGGGCCAACCTAGTTTGCATAAAATCACTTCAAGTGTGTAATTGCGATAATCTGCCTTTAAGTAGTTAAATAAATAAAGTTAATTTCAAAGATACTCTCGCTCGGCTTTCTTCTCTTCTGCACCATCTTTCCCTTTTAAAACTTTTCGGAAAAGGTTTTGTGGTACGGTCCCAAAGGTTGGTCTTTCCCCGACTTTCAAAAGAAGTGAGGGGCAGGAGGGAAGAAACAATAAACCGATTATTAGAACGCTGGAGATGCAAAGATACGAGCTATAAAGATACAGAGTAGCGGATAGATGAACTGTCCTCGGGCGTGTGAACTGTTGCATATGCCTTAAGCTAAACCTGAATGGAATAATGGGGGTTGAGGTTGCGGGGCTCACCATGTGTGTGTGGCTGTCATGACTTTTATTTGTTTGTAATTAAATGTATCTGTAGCTGCTCTGCCTATCTTGTAGATTGCATGACGTAGCGCAAAAGGGGTGACATTTTAATCCCCAGCTAATCGCATATGTGAGTGCGTCTCTCTGTAAAATGACTACAGTCACTTGAGGGGCTTTGCCCCCAACTCTAGCTTCTTTCGGCTTCACGTTTAATAAAACTAGAAAAAAGTTTCCATCTAGAGCGGAAAAAGTCTCAAAGCTTTCAAAAGATCACAATTTTCAATTAAAGAAAATGCCAAACTCATCAAATTTTTATGCTGCGGGTTTAACAAACTTCAGGTCCCAATTTCTAGCGGGACTTAAAAATTGTGGTTCTGCAAAATACGAAAGAAAAGTTGAAAACCCCCCTGCGGAACTCAAACTTCAAGTTAACCCTTTGCCTGTGACTCCGAGTGCGTCTTTCTCCTTCAAACATAAAACGCGTGAAAAAGGCAACAAAATTAGCTGCCATGGCAGGAAAACGTATAATATTTGTATATTCCCATCCTCCTTGATTTAAGCACTCCACTTTACTTTGAGAATATGCCATTTTTTCTTGAAAAAAAACTTTGGCTGAAGGACAACCAAAAGCAAAAGTAGAAAAGTAAGTTGATGAGTAAAAAAGTAACGACTGATTTACTTACTGAAAAGTTATGAAAGATGGAAAATGCACAAGTCGTGTCTGCCTTATATACAAAACAAGAAAATAGCTGCAGGCGTTTTAAATGAACCCAATTGTATTAAGTAAAAAAAGTTAACTCTGCTAATGCAGAGTCGTTGGTGAAGTAAGTGTGTTTCAATACAAAGAATAAATTTATCTTTTAATTCTTCATAAAAGCGTAAAATTGTATTTGACATTTGTGAGAATAAACTATTTAACTGAAAATATAGAATTCAGATTCCACATTCTTAATTTGTGTGTGTTTTTCAATTCACTTTGAGATATAGTCATTTACAACAAAGTTGTTTTTAAACAATACTACCAATATTAAACAATACAATATTATACACGAAAACATGGTCCATCTTTATGAGGCGTGTTAAATAATGTATACAAAAAAATATAACTTAGAAGTTCGGTAATCGCCTTATAAAAATCAGACGACTAAATCATATAACATCATAAAAAAGAAAAGAAGCAATCGTAGGCAAGCCAAAGTGTATAAACTCTTGAGCTGTAAAAAAATAAATATTCTATATTTCGATTTCGATGCCTAAAAACAATGAAGCTACTTTATATAGTCGTCCGGTTTTTTAAAAATTAAAATATATGGGAAACAATGAAGTTATAATTAAAACAAGAGAGAACGCTATAGTCGAGTGCCTCGACTATTAGATACCCGTTACTCAGCTATCCAGAAATCCTTATCGAGAATTAACGTTGACTCTGTTAAGCACCTTGGCCAGCTGTTCCAAAGTCGTCCGTTAGATGGCGCCATGAAAGGAACTCCTAAAATCTACATGCAAAATGCCAATCTTCTAGCTTTTATAGTTTCCGAGAACTCAGCGTTCATACGGACAGACAGACAGACGGACATGGCTAGATCGACTTGGCTAGTGATCCTAAACAAGAATATATATACTTTATAGGGTCGGAAACGCTTCTTCTACCTGTTACATACTTTTCCACGAATACAATATACCCTTTTACTCTACGAGTAACGGGTATAATTAGCTTTTTCCCGATTGTTCTTATGGCAGCTATTTGATACAGTCGTCCCATTTTTTAAACCAAAACAGTCTTTCTGAAATTGCTAAAAATACTATATCTCGGGGTAAATGGATATATATTAGGAAACAACGTATTTATAATTTTATTTCCTTTTTTTTCCAGATTATTCTTATGGCCGATCCGGTCCTTTCCGACTGACGTACTTTATGCAACAAAAAGAATACATTTTGCAAAGTTTCATCCACATATGTAGCTTTAAAACTAAAGGACTAGTTTGCCTAAAAACGGACGGACCGACTTTAAATGAGTAAAAATTATTCTAAATGTGAGCCCAAAACCAAACGTCGGAATTCTCTTTGCTTAGTAATTTTGTATGATTAAATTTAATGAAAATCGGATGACTATGTTATATATACATAGCTGCCATAGGAACTATTGTTAAAAATCGGTATATCATCGTTATTTTTCAATAAATATTTATACAAATAGCAACTGGTTAAGTAATTACATAAACCAATGAAGATTATTAATTAATTAATCAGTATTTTCACTTTCTTGCTTTATGTAATTAATGAGTGGACTTCAGTTTGCTTATCTCTTTATTCGAATCTTATTCCGTCCCTACTTGAGCATTGTTTTGCTTTTCAAAGGCCACTCAACTATGAAGATCTCGCTTACTTCTAGATTTTCAGAATTTGTGTTTCCAAATAAAGCTTTATTATATCTTATTCTTTGTTGGAATAATATGATTGAAACTGTTCAATATAAATACTCAGGTTGAGCCGCATAATAAGAATGTATTCGCGAGTCACCCCGGCCACAGCTAACTACTTGACAAGTGCTCAATTCATATTCCATTGTTTGGCCGACAATACCGTGGGTGACTGAGTACTCGAGCAGCCCCTGAGCCGACATAATGTTTCCATTATGGACTATTAAGCACTCCATTACTAGTCCGTGCAACCCCGACCGAACCAGAATGCAGGGTGTACGCAAACACCCCCCCGCTTACATGATTTCGGAGCACATCGAATCACTTCAAGTGTTTTCCTAATTTCACGGTTTATATATCTTTTTATTTTATTTTCGGTTTCGGTTTCGCTTTTCGCCCTCCTCTCACAATTTGCAAGCGTTGCCTTATTTACTTTTAATTTGCCTGCCAAACAATCGCATTTTGATATATTCCTTTTTGGTGAATTTTGATTACGACATTATCTGGATGGCCCCGCATGAAAAGCGAGGGCCCGCTCATTACCGTCGGCAGATTTATTTATTTCGATTTCTGGGGCACGCGTTGCGCTTTTCAGCTTATGGGCGGCAGGGTTTCCTTCGTCCTGGCCAGGCAGATAGCTGCTCGCCAACTCGATGATGATGGCCATCATTTGGGATCTTGCGTGCGGTATCGTCGTGAAGTCGTCGTGGTCGTGGACGTGGTCGTGTCATGCTGTGGGAACGGAACAGCTGCGTGGCAGCTCGCTTTCCCACTGCCACTTATCATTAATTTTTCCGTCGCGTTTTTCTTTGCCCATTCTGGCATCCGGACACAGCATCGCGCCTTTGTCTGCGTCTGTCTCCCCTCAGCTTTTGCCCCTCAACACCCCATGAATGCATGTATTTTGACATAATTGGTTTTGCTTTTACGGAAGCTGTGGTCCGCTTCCCTTTCCGCTACCCTAATTAATTGATTAACTTCAGCAAATCGGTCAATATGTTGCTCTGTTTCTCTTTTTCGATTTGTTTCGCTTTCCTGCGGGGGCGGTGGTGTTTTGTGAGGAGGGTGTGATCCTCGTAATGAGTTGCTAATTAGATTTGTAGATTGTAATTTTTTTGCTCTCTCTTTTCACCAGCGGGCGTTACTTTTTGTTCCACAGTTTAGAAAAGCCTGAGAGATATTCCAGGTGTTTGTTTGCGGCGAAGAAAGAGGTTGTGACAGTTGAAGGGTGAAAGGTGAAAGGGAAACTCCTGGATTTCTGGATAAGAGTTTATAAGTCAAGTGTTAATTAGATTTTATATTCATGTCAAGTAAACAAGAAAAACCTAAGCCAATACATTTTTAAAAATTTATATGGTTTAATTTTTTTGTAGTTATTAAGTCATACTTTATACCGGAAGTAATGAGCCAACTACATTAGCCGCCAAATTACAAATCTGCTTGGATGGTCCGGTACAAAAATTATTTCTTAAAGATCACAGGCTACCGTTACCGGTGGAAACGCAAAAGTGAAAGTTTGGAAAATTGGAGCTGTTAGGGTGGGTTAAAGCCTTAAATTCGTTTCATCTTAAATTTAACCAGTTGTTAAAATTTAAGAACCACCTCCCCAAATTGCACCTTAAAAAATACACGCATAAAAAACGAATTAATTTTATCGCTTATACTTGAAGAAGAAACCAAGCCAACAAGCTTTAAGCACTGCGACCCCAAAACAGATTTGATTTTAGGTTGAAATTCAGAAAGAAGGGATTTCTGTGTCACTCTTGTATAAGTCGAACTAGTTTAATTTGAAAGTATAACGTATAAATACAAATGCAATCGATTATACACTTGAAGTCTCCATAACTCAAACATAATTTGGTGGTAGATGATGGTTCGAGTAATGGAAGTTCGGCAGAAAGTATACTTTGTATATATACAAAATATGAGAACTAAAAGAAAAAAGTCTAACTTGGGTATTTCGTATAAAGATACAAATAACATTCAACCTTGACTCTATAGTATAGAGTTCGCTGTGTTCCGACTACCATTTTGTACCGAATGCGACGAACTGTACTTGTTTATAACTGAATCGTTTGACCAGCAATAGATTGTTGATACTCCCATAAATTCGTTGTGTTGTTAAACTCTTGGGGCATTTCATGCAAGTTTAACGTCTGTCGCATCCCTACAGCCCTTCAGCACCCCGTTCCATGCAGAAAGTGGCTCCGTGCATGATGAGGCCAACGGCTTTTCCGCCTCCAACTCCGACTCCCATCCGAGTTGCACTCGCCCAGTGGGTAAGTGATTTTAAATCCGCTTTTAATGTTGACACTGACACTTTTGACTCACTCACGCACACTGCAATGCAGGCGTGGGCGGAGGATGTGGGCATGGGCGTTGGGTGTTGGGGGTTGGGTGTTGGGGGTCCTGTCTATGACATGTGCAAGCCAGGCGCATTTACATGTCGCATAGTCCTGTATCCTGGCAGAAGTGTATGCACATATCGTAGTAGGCTATAATGTCAATTAAGTAAAACACGCAGCGCATGTGACTGTGCGTGTGAATTTGCATGTGTGGGCGTGTCTCTCAGCCATGGCTTTCTGTACCCTGCAGCCATGTGTAAATGAAATTGCGTATACGTAATACGGTGGGGGAATTCAACGATAACTCAACCGAACCTGGCGGCTTAAAAGCTACACAATAAATGTCACAGAGGGACATATATGTTTCGATAAACGTACATATGCATGCCTATGTAGGCTTGTCGAATGTTTATATACATATGCACGCACATCAGCAAAAATCAATACGTTAAAATGTGGTCATGAAATTAGCCGAGTCTGCCTTTTGCGCCAGCGCCAAAAAGTCGTCTCCGGAATAGACATCAACAACAACAAAAATTTACATTGACACCGTCACGAGCCAGTCCCACAGACTTGGCCCGAAAATGAAGCCAGGCTGGGGAACCACAGTCTGTTGACAAAAGAGCTTAAGAGCCCAGAAGTAAGTAACAATATACTTGAACAATGTACATTGCTAGCTGCGAGTCAGAGCACCAACAGAAACTATTAACATTTCCATTTGGTAGTCCTTTTCAATAATTTTATAGTTGGCTGAATCTCGGAAAAGGCTTTTCTTCGTCCCCTTGGGATTATTACTGATGTTTGTCTTAATGTCTTGCCTTGTCTAATCCTCGCCAGAAACTGGGGAAATATAGGATGAAAAAGTTGCCTTTGATAATTTCTAAGTTTACACTTCGATGGGATGAACGGATTCATCTTAATAGAAACCAGCAGACAAAATCAAACCTAACTCCAATATTGGTTAGACTTATTTTGCCATCAGTAATTTAACCCATGCTCACGTGGGTACGTATAAATGCATTTAGAGATCAAGCCAAACTCATAATTAGTCTTTTTGTCTATTTGTCTGTCTGTCCGTTTCCAATTAGTTGAATATTTTAGTTTTGAAGTTCTCTGGTCAAAACTTTCACTACATTTTTTTAAAATTTATTTTAAGTACCGCAGCTGAGATTTGTAAAAAACACAAGCAAATCTTACTTACTGATATTAAGACAGGATGGACCTTGATTTCGTGTATTTCTAATTATTTCTAAAGATCCCAAAAAAAGCGGGTAGCGGGTGCACCATTCTTGGGTAAATCAGGTGTGGTCATTGCCGGTTAAAAGCTAATCAGGATGTGTTGTTACAGAAGACGACAGTGTCTGTTACGGCCGAGAATCCATAATGAAAATGATTGATTTTAAAATAATTGTTTCTTGAACCAATAAATAATTTAATTTTGTTTTTTCGGTTTCCTTTCAATGCTTGTCTCGTTTTTGACAATTTTTTTAAAGTATATAATGTTATAAAAGTATAATTTATATACTATTAAACTGATTTAAGCGTTAAATTGACCCCTTTCGACAATGATTTGATAAATGCTTTTATAATATATTTTGGTCGACACAATCCGGAGTTTTTATTGCCCCAAAACTAAACGATAATGATTCTTAAATATGTTTATTGGCACAGAACTGGGTTTAGCTTAGGTGTGAATTTAATTTTTGAATCTTTCATATTAACCTAGGGAGAACCTCAGGAATTAGAATTTTTTGTCAGAAGTATACTCGTACAAATATATTCTTGACAAGCATCACTAAGGATTTGTTCCGTTTCGGACCAATACCTTGTGTATTATTCAAATCGGCATTATAAGGGCTTTTTACATTATCGTGTTTTATATTTGGACACTGATCAAGTTAAAAAATCGATCGGAGGACTTTGAGCCATGATGCGAATATCTCGCGGGTTTTTTTTTTTGAATATCCTTTTTATATATATACGAATGAATTCGCGGGAAGACACAAGTTATATTCCGTTTCAGTTAATTATGAATTCCTATTTTCAATCAAGGGAACAGTTAACTAAAATTATATATATATAAACAGAAAACATACAATAATTTTGTTCCATTTCGGACCAGTGCCTTGAGTATTCTCCAAATCGGCTGCCAATAGTTGTGTAAGGGCTATTTAAATTTAAATTACGAATTTGTCTTGGCCATTATAAGCATCATTACATATCACTTTTCGGGGAATAATGACCCCATCATTACCACACCCTACTTTACATTTCTCAGCTGAAAAGCGTTTCTTAAGAATGGGTCTCGCAAAGCGACACAAATCACTCAAAATGAGAAATCCGCTTAAACCGCTGCGTAAATATTGGCAAAGAAAAAGAAAGTAAAGAAATGTCTGATGGCTTGGAAAGGGAGAGTTGCTACGTGCAGTATGCGTGTTGATGATGCTGACACTTTGGTGTATACAAATGCAAATACCATTAAATGTGACAAGTGGCAACATAATTTGTAAGCAGAGCTCTCGTCGTCGCTTTTCATTTTTTCTCCATTCTCCAATTCGTACCCTCCCCAGGATATTAGCATACAAAGTAGCCAACATTTGTAATTCTGTCAGCCGCACGGGGGAGTGAGTTCAGAAAGCTTTGATAGCAAAATGTGCTATGCCTGTCATATTTTCCCATAATAACTTATTTGTCAGTTCCAAAGTGCGGTGGCATGCTGATTGGTCAGCTGAAAACTGTCATATTGCCATTTCGTCGGCGAGGGATGAGTAAATCAATCTTTTTTTAATGGAGTTAAACAATTTTCCGCAGTTTCCTGTTCTTTCAGTCTTAAAAATCTAACATTTTCCGCCATTGTGACAAGGCCACTATCAAAAGTTGTGTTCGTAAACGATGCATACACATTATTGGTAGCACCTCCTCTTTGGGATACTTATTCCAAATTTCATGACATTTGAAACATTGGAAGTGGAGTTATGGGACTAACGTAAAAGTATTTTTTTGTAAAAAAAATAACATGAAAAAAAGTTGTAACATTTTTAAGAATCACCTTGAATATATGGACTCCTGACAGAAAGAAAATCTCTCTGATGGGAAGTCTATATTTGATAGATACCAAATAATCGGGTAAAGTTTTCTGAACAAAGTTTTCGAAAGAAACTTTCATATACCTCGCTTCTTTTTTTAAAATTTAATTATAAATTCCCTTGAAGTTAACAAAAATTGCTTTTTTTTGTATTATATTACGTTATAAATTGTAATATTTAATTTATATGTATACTCTGTTACAGTTTAAAAAACAATGCGATTGATCGACCTGAGAAAAAATCGCTTAAAATTTGCTAGTTTTATTTATTCTTGAAGAAGTTTGATTTTATCTAACAGTTTTTACCTTTTTTTAAGAAAGTTACTTTCTTTGTATGCTCTCAAAGTAAACTTATTATGCCTAATGTCAATTGGGTATCTCAGACTTAATTCTTTTTATTTTCTGCGTTTGCATACCACTAGCTTAAGAATCCTTAACTGTCAAGAACTTCCCACCCACCAATAAAAACTATTTAAAATATAACATTAATATAAATTTAATATTAATATAATTATATATATAAAAGGCAAACAAAAACAAGAAAGGAAAGCTAACTTCGGGCGGAGCCGAAGTTGATATACCCTTGCAGAATACTCTGTAAATTATATTCTCCAAATTTATTCATATGATGCATTCTTAATACCCATTAAAAATACCAAATTCCTAACTTTAAAAAGACCAAAGTTATGCCATTTCCATCCGTTCAGTTATATGGCAGCTATAGGATATAGTCGGCCGATCCTTATGAAATTTGGTAGGTCGGATTGATTGGCCAAATATAAAACCCATAGAAAATCCCAACTTTCTAACTTTACAAACACCAAAGTTATGGCATTTCCGATCAATCAGTTATATGGCAGCTATAGGATATAGTCGGCCGATCCTTATGAAATTTGGTAGGTCGGATTGTTTGGCCAAATATAAAACCCATAGAAAATCCCAACTTTCTAACTTTACAAACACCAAAGTAATGGCATTTCCGATCAATCAGTTATATGGCAGCTATAGGATATAGTCGGCCGATCCCGGCCGTTCCGACATATATACTGCGTGCAAAGGAAAGAAAGGTGTGTGCAAAGTTTCAACTCGATAGCTTTAAAACTGAGAGACTAGTTTGCGTAGAAACAGACAGACGGACAGACGGACAGACGGACAGACAGACGGACAGACGGACAGACGGACAGACGGACATGGCTATATCAACTCAGGAGGTGATCCTGATCAAGAATATATATACTTTATAGGGTCGGAGATGTCTCCTTCACTGCGTTGCACACTTTTGACCAAAATTATAATACCCTCTGCAAGGGTATAACAATGATACGGTTGTGAACTCTTATAATTTTGGATTTTTTTGTCTATATAGACGCCTCGAAAAAAGAAAAATATTTCAGCAAAAATAAAAAAGCATAATCACATATTCTTAACTTTCTAAAATTTGGCCATTGCTTTTTTATTCAAGCAAACATTCAGTTATTAGGTTATCTATAACTATAAATAACTTATTAAGTAGTTAATAGAAATCAGTTCCTTTCCAATTCATTATATTTGCCCTTTTGGGATCGCAATAGAAAAATCACTCAAAGCAGACGGAAACTTAGCAGTAGGAAGACAAACTAAGAATGGCTAACCACAGCCAAAACTCATTTCAATCCCCCAATTCCCCACCACTGTCGTCAACTCCGGCGACCTCCAACAACTTTACTTCTTGCATGACCCTGCCTTACTCAAACTCACAAAAATGTTACACAAACGTGCCTTGAACGATTTTTGTGGCTTTTTTGCTTTCTGCTCTAAACAACAAAAGCATTTCGTCTGGGGGAACTACAATGGCGTTAGGTCGTAGCATTTTTCTGGGGCTCAAATAGGGTGAGGTGGATGGTGTGGAGTGAGGTTTGTGGAGGATGTGCGAATTGTTTGGCGTCCATGTGTGTTTGTTGTTTATTTACGGCAACCAGCCAAGAAAAACCAACCAGCCCCAAAAAGGCAGCCTAACATGAGGCTTTGTAGCGGCAAACTAAGAAAATATCGCAAAGAATGTGAGGAACATGTACATCTCGAAGCACGCTCATATTCCAGCACTTGTTGGTGTTTTTCAGACTTGGTCTCAGAAGGCCTAAAAATATGAAAACTTAGTCTTTTATCGCCGTGATGTGACTGAGAAAGTCTAAAAATACGAAAACATAGCATTTAATCGCTGTGATGATCCTTTTGAAAAAGACCTAGAACCTATGCTACAAAAAGCGCACTTTTTTTACTTCGGATTCGTAGAGTACTTTTTAAAACTGCTTATTTTCTCGCTTTAACTTGTAGCTCATAAGCAAAGTTATAATTTTTTAATTAAATTCATTGATGAAAATGTAAAATATTACCCGTTAAGTATTGCTTTGGAAGTTAATCAAAGGAAAAATTAGAGCTCGAGGTACGGGAATTATCAGGTTGTGTTTTGAAGTAAATTTGCTTAGATTTTAGTTTTTTGGTTGATTTAACTAATTAGTCAAAACTGAACGTGACTCTAAGATTTGGGTTAAAATTTGGTTAGAACTTATTTCTGTGAAATCCTGATAATATTGATATTTCTTTTAAAATACTTCCTCTTCATTGAGACCATGATAAAAGCTTGTTCACATTAAAACTCTTCAAATGTTCGAGGTATTGTAATTATCTAAACCATACGCGTTCAGTTCTGTGTGGGAGTCTGTAAGAAGTCTGTGTTAATATTGTATTCCAATTCAGAGAATTGCCTCGTCGGTTACTGCTTGAATAGATATTTTCCATCTTGTTTTTTTTCCTTTCCAGTTGTGCTCTTTTGTGGGATGCTATAGTCCGCTTCTATCGTTTTCAATTGGGTGGTGGCTAGCTGTAGGCGGACCCTTCTCTTCCTAGCACCGTTTCGGTCTACAAGCCATCATCGCGGGGACGTCCTTGGGTTGACTGACGTCTAAGTTCGAGCTTTGGCCATCATCTCTTGATTGTCAATACATTTTAGTCGCATTTTCAGCGAGCGGATAATGCGTGTAATCCGCTATTAAGTGCACATTGTCAATCGACCCTCACGCCCAGCCCTCCACCCCAAAGAGCGGCCCTTGCGTGTGAGAAAATCTGCAACGATTCTCACGCTGCCTTGTCCCTTGCTTCTGTCCAGGCTTTCTGTGCAGTGAACCCATCAATGGCAGCTACTGAATACTAAATACGAAACCGACATCCATGAGATGAGTTTGGCTCCTGGATGTAGTCGGCCAAAGTCCGCCCCCCAACAGTAGATACCCAGAATGTTTGTCGCTATTATGTGTTTTTATGCTACATTTAATGTTGGCTTAAGAGCTTTAAAGCTAGCATTGTTGCATGGAGCTGTGTATTCGGTTTGGTTATGGCTATCCGACTCCCGATTGCCGAATGGATGGGGGCTGCTCGATTTAAAAATGAGATACATTTGGTATGCTGAATTGAATATCCGGGCATTGTTAAACTAATGAGCTTTGTTTTAAATTGTTGACTGTTAAAGTTCATATATTTTAAACAAGGCCTAAAATCAAAACATACTACGTGGGAGATTCCGCTCAGTGTTAATGTGCGGTATCCTCCTTGCTTTAACTTTGAAAAAGTGGGAAGTTTGGTAAAACAATCTTTAATTTTAACTCTTTTTTTGAAACAATAAATTTCAATAATTTTTTCAGGAGATATGTTACAGTTTATTCAGATGTTTGTTTTAACCAAAAATCATCCTAACCATTTGAATAAATTTTGTTACTAACCTTCTTCAAAAAAAAATTAGAAACGCAAATAACAAGTGTTTGCAAAAATCAGATTCAACACTTTGCCCCATTAAGTCCTTTGGCCCGCCCACAGGATTGAGGCTCGCATAATTTATAATCAGCTTAATGACAAATTTTGCCAAAACTCAAATGGTAATTTCCCGAGCCTGGCCACAATTGCAGGAGTGGAAGGAGCCGGCGGCATTTCGGTTTCCGAGTTTAAACTAATTTATGCCCAAAAAACCTTGCCAAAGACAGGCCACGTCAGCTAATTTGCTACATAATTAAATGTATTTGGAAAGCAAAACAATACTTGTGGGAGAGGAAACAACGGCGGGACACAAAGGTATGGGGGGATGTCAGTGTGTTACTTACCATCCTTGTTCATAGCTGATTGAAAGCATTTGGCCAGACGACACGCGCGACACTGATTGCGATGGGTCTTGTCCACAGGACACCGACCCTTGAGATCGCCGGTAGCTTTACAGGTGTAAATGCGATTTCGATGGATGCTCCGCTTGAAAAAGCCCGAGCAGCCTGAAGGAAAGGATTAGCAAGCTTACAATGGAGTCGTTGTAACCGTCTCTAGGACTCACCATCGCAACTGTAGATTCCATAGTGCTTGCCGGAGCTGCGATCGCCACACACCTTGCAAGGAATATCCAACAGGCGGTCGCCCGCTAAAAATGATACGGGGAAAAATAGGTATTTTAAAACGCAAGGACCAAATTTTCAATTTATTGTTTTAGAATTAAACATTATTGAGATTGTGTGAAATATACAGTATTTGGTTGACATTTAAAAAAATTACCTATGAAATGCGCCCTGCCAAACATTTCCTGACAGATTCTGTTAAATTGAATTTGATTAGGAATTGAGCCGGTTTTTATCTAAATAATTGAGTATCTATCAGAGTTGTGCCTTTAAGCGTCATTAGTTTTCACTAATCATTAAAAAAGTATTAGTGAAATCGGTTTGAAAAGACATCAGAATTTAAGAAGTACAACCTCTTCTAAAGAATTCGCATTTTAATTTTTATCTGCTTTAGAGGTGGCTCAACATTAGAATTCGCTGTTTGATATTGATTAAGGATAAAGAAAAAGCGTGAGTTCTTTAGAGGACGGACTTTGGATTTGCCCATTTTTATACCCTTGCAGAGGGTATTATAATTTCAGTCAAAAGTTTGCAACGCAGTGAAGGAGACATTTCCGACCCTATAAAGTATATATATTCTTGATCAGCATCACCAGGAGAGTCGATCTAGCCATGTCCGTCTGTCCGTCCGTCTGTCCGTCCGTTTCTACGCAAACTAGTCCCTCAGTTTTAAAGCTATCTGCTTGAAACTTTCCCAAAAGTTGTCTTTCTATTGCAGGTAGTATATAAGTCGGAACGAGCCGGATCGGGCGACTATATCATATAGCTGCCATATAACTGAACGAGCGGAAAAGCCATAACGTTGGTGTTTTTAAAGTTAGGAAGTTGGGATTTTCTATGAGTTTTATTTTTGGCCAATCAACCCGACCTACCAAATTTCATAAGGATCGGCTGACTATATCCTATAGCTGCCATATAACTGAACGATTGGAAATGCCATAACTTTGGTGTTTTTAAAGTTAGGAAGTTGGGACTTTTTATGAGTATTAAGAATACATCATATGAATAATTTTGAAGAATATAATTTACAGAATATTCTGCAAGGGTATATCAACTTCGGCTACGCCCGAAGTTAGCTTTCCTTTCTTGTTAAATGTAAAATTGCATTAAAAATCCATTATGAATTTGCGAATTCTTCAAACGATTATCAATGTTGTTCAAAGCGTGCCATTTCTTACGTTTACTTCACGGAACACAATAGATATGAGATTGGTATTGCTTTCGAATACATATAGGCAAAGCACATAAAACAAATGTTGTGGGTTACCACTTATATTATGTATATATAAAGTTATATTTTCCATAATTTTTAATTTTGAAATCAAACAAGACAAGTTTTTATTAATGAAAAAAATTAGCATTTTTTCCTTCAAAAGTAATGAAATGTTTTGTTTATTATCATTCATTTTTTAAAAGTAATAAATTAAGTTTTCACTATCATTTTTTTCTTTTTTATCATTAATTTTTCAAGAGAAAGAATTGTTTTAAGTTAATTAATTTTAATAAAAACTTTTTTCAAGTTTACTTTTTTAAGTGGTAATGAAATGTTCAATTCAAAATTCAAATTAATTCATTAGGCATAACTCTGATACTCCTTGGATTTTATAAATGCTAGACATATACATACTAAAGATATAAGAAAGTTTAATAAAAAACAAGAGAGAACGCTATAGTCGGGTGCCCCGACTATCAGATACCCGTTACTCAGGTAAAGGGAGTGCGAGGGAGATGGAGATAGAAACTTTGATCACGCATAACTTTTTAACGAATGGTCCGATTTGAAAAATTTCTTCTACATTTCGATAGGTATTGATAAACACAATAAAACTGCTTTTTTACTTTTCCGAAATATTTAAATTTTTAAAATCGTATTTTAGCGATTGTGGGCGTTAAAGGGGGCGTGGCACCTTTTTGAAACAAACTTGCGCTGCGTAGGAACTCCTAGAATCTGCATGCAAAATGCCAATCTTCTAGCTTTTATAGTTTCCGAGATCTCAGCGTTCATACGGACAGACGGACAGACGGACATGGCTAGATCGACTCGGCTAGTGATCCTGAACAAGAATATATATACTTTATAGGGTCGGAAACGCTTCCTTCTAGCTGTTACATACTTTTGCACGAATACAAAATACCCTTTTACTCTACGAGTAACGGGTATAAAAATGATATTGTGCCGAGTGATACAAGGAAAACTAAATACAACATAATAGTCGAGTTTCCTAACTAAGAGTTTTATGTTACTCACCCCAAAAGGCAAAACATGCAACAACAAGTATTGATCAAATAAGGCTACCGTTATAAAAACTTTTTGAAACCAAAAATGGGATAGACATGGCTAGATCGACTCGGGTAATAATCCTGATTAAGAGTATATATTTATAGGGTTTCAGCTCTCTGTGCTTTATGGGTATATATATGTACAATTATTTGAAGCTATATACGATTTAATTGATTATGCATACTTTGGGTGCTCCTGAGTAAATGTCACATACCAACATATGTTCCATCACCCGCTGGTTCCGCGGTATAAGTTAATAATACGATTTTGATGCTAAAAAAGCATAAAGCTAAATCGAATCTACGATACATTTTTTGATCGTTCCTATGATTGTCGGTCGTCAAATTTTAAAATCGTTTAAAAACAAGACATTTATAATTTTATTTACTTTTCCCGATTCTTACAATGGCAGCTATATGATTCAGACGTCCGATTTTTATAAAACTAAAATCCTATTCTCAATATATAAATATTTTCATTAAGAAACAGCAAAATACATAGTAGTATAGGTATATAATTTATAATCCTAATCTAGTAATTCTTTTAATAATTAGTACCTGTAAGTCCTGAACCTCCTCAATCCAATAAAGAAGATCACTACTAGTAATGTCAAGTATCCCCCATAGTTGGTTACAAAGGGTATGTTTATTTAAAGTTTGCTACCAGAGTATTTATTAGTTATTAGATCTTATTGATACGATCCAAATGTAAGGCTTGTTGTAATCATAAGGTCATGGAATCCTGGGCTTGAGTAACTAAATTTTTCTATCGACGCTGTTATGTATCATTTCGCTTAAGCAATTTTATCAATTAGGGATTTTTAAAAATTAAATAGGCGCGTTGTTACCGCAATATTATTTTAATAATTTTGTAGTTTTGCTGGCTTAACCAGCAGTTGGGTGAAGATGTTAACTGTTTTAAGGCCATCATAGATTTCTGAAGGCCAAAACGCTGAGCGATCGTTGGCCAATGCGAACAAATGGCCATAACATCGGCGAGAGTGAACTTGGATAGTGAATATTGCAGTTTGGAAGATCAGATAAATGTTCCTGGGCTAGTCTTTACATTTAAGAATTTACGAATTGATTCCCAAGTAATTGTTTTAATGAAATTTTTCTGCGTTCCTACTCTTAATTATTACTTAGCAGTCATCTGACTGCTAAAGCTTACAGTAAAAATTAATACTGAAAAGCACTTATTGTTTCAGATTTTTATTAATATAAATATAGAGTAATCATTATTTGAGATTTGTATTTAAATAAAACTAAGGTAATCGTTATTTTGAATTTTAATATATGTATATCAGAGTTAAGACGCACTTCTACTTACTGTTATTTACTAGAACGAAACAATTTGAAGCCCCATATCATACATTTCATTCAATCATTGGCATATTTAACTTTTGCCAAGCACTAATCCCCTTCCTCGGAGCTCTTTCGCCCTGAGTACTGAGTGAAAACAGTGAGTCACGGCCAAGAGAAGTTGCCTACTTTGTGGTGCTGCTTCGAGTGTGTTTGCCGCGGATTAGCTTGTGAAAATGGCCCGCACGCTCTCTCACCCCATATGATTCCAACAGAAGGACGCCCTTTGACTGGCACGCTTCGCAAATTAAGTTCAACACTCGGCACTTGTCAAAATAAAACGCTCGCCCTTTGTTGTGGTCCTTTGTCCTGTGACATTTGACATATTGTCGCTGGTGGAGTTCAGTCGGTTTTGGTTTTGGGTCGGAGTTTGGTCTGCGCGTGTTGCCAATTTTCACACCCTGCGCATCGGCAATTGTCCGCAGAGTGTTAACACCTCTCGAGTGGTCGGGCGTGACGCCTTTTTCGGGGTTGCATCGGAATCGGAATCTGAAACTAAAGGCCCACTGACACCTTTGGCGGTAGACCTTTTCCAGTCCGTTGTTTTCTTTTTTAAAATTTGGTATTGTTGATTTTACATATTTTTGTTTATTTATGCCATCACTTTCTACTTTGGAACCCCTTTTTTGTTTTAGTTTGCCGGTTATGTCTTGATATTAACCGTATACAATATGCTTTCTGAATTTTTATGGAAATCTCGGACATGTTTATATAGGCAAACATCGTGCCGGGTGTGGGAAAAACGTGAGAGTTTTGCAATATTGGCGTGAGAGCTTTAGAATAGGTTATTTTAAAATCGAAAAAACTTAAAAGGAGAACTGGGCAAAGTATTATTATTAAGACGAGCTAGGGAAAATACGGAAATTTATTTTTTATAGTGACAAATATCTACAAGTCACTTTAGTTATAAACGGATTTCAACAGATTTAATTTACAAATTAAAAAGAGTGTATTACACATTATATTCGCGATGGCGAATTAAAGTAAACAAATGGTTGATCTAGTATTTAAAGTTCGCGATATTAAAATGAAAGGGTAACTCAATCATTAGCAAAAACTCTAATAACTGCAACGGCGTTCATCATTCATGTAAAATTCGTATAGATATATCTGATTTTTATAAACCTTGACGACCAATTTGTAAAACTGTTTTATTAAACTTGTCTGAGATTTATATAAATAAGATCCTTGTCTTTCTATTGCAGGTAGTAGATAAGTCGGAACGAGTCGGATCGGGCGACTATATCATATAGCTCCCATAGGAACAATCGGGAACAAAAATTCAAAAAAATGATAACTTTGTTCTTAATTATTTTTTTTTGTTCTTCGGGTGTGGTTTTTTTTAAATATTATTGAATTACGGTTTATATTAAACAACAATTTCATATAGCTGCCATAGAAACGATGGCAAAATGCATCGCAAAACCGACATAGCTTCATTGTTTTTAGTAATATAGGCATAGAAATCGAAATGTAGTCGATTTGTAATAACTGCAAGGGTATATACTTCGGCTTGCCGAAGTTTGCTTCCTTTTTTGTTTAAAGACAAATCGAGAATATTATTTTGATTATTTGGGAGTTTTATTTGAAAAAGTAATTGGCGCTATGGTCCTTACGTTTTGGTGATCAGACCATTTTACAATAATTGCTCAACTTTATGCTATATGCTTTATGTTCGTTGGCACTAGAGGGGGAATTTTTAAATTTTATGTAAATTGTATATTTGTTTTATTAAAAACTTGTATTGTGACTTTCACCTTTCCTTAAGACACTATATATCGAGTGCTATTATTTTCTCTTCATTCAGAAGCTTGCATTAACAGTCGAATCGAACAAGCTATTTGTTTCAACAGATATAAGTCTTTTAAAGTCTCTACAAATGGGAACATCTGCCACATGAACCATCAGAAAATTTATTTTTAATAACACATTCCACACCAAGATATAGTCAGATGTTACGGTTTTAAAATACGGTTATGTTTGATAAAATCGGAGGACGGTTAGTAAAATATTTCCTCATGGCCAATTTATGAAACGGGTTATAATACAACTATAAAATATTTTACTTCAAGCGTCCAACAAGGAAGTCGATAAAGGCAAGGTGGTCAAAGAAATTCGATGATCCCACTGCCACAAAGAGTTAATAATTTCGTTAGTCCTACAAATCCTGGCATAGTGTTCAGCAGTTTTTGTCCCCAATATTGCGTTCATATAGACCGGATCTAGTCTATGCGAAAAACCTTTTTATTAATTGTTATACACGACCTTAACCGGGAAGTGAACATAATACTACCATCATACTCTAGTAAACTCCTTCTAATAAATTTACCTTCTTTAACCAACCGTAAAATGACGGTTGTTATTGCTTTCTTTCGTAAATTTTTAAAATTAACTTACAAGAACTACCTGAAACTATTATCCACCTTCTTTATGCATGAAGCTTTTAGAATATTAGGTAATAAAATTAGTAGATTAGTAGACTATGTCACATTATTTTTAATACAGGGTCTTTGCCAATTTTAAAATCACAAATTTAATAGTTCTTAACATAAAACCTTCAACCTTCCGACTATGCTCAATGTTGTCGCAGAACTACTTATTACTAACCGCCGGTAAAAGTTATTGGTAAATTCCGACGCATCCTTTACCTGTGCCCATTTTCCGTTGATGGAAATATTTGAACCCTAATGTATCCAGTTTGCTTAGATTTACGTTCCACACTGCACACTTAAATTGACAATTGAGTTTGACTTTGAGACGACTTATTAAGAACTCCTCGCAACACCGAAGCACAATGTCACTTGCTATTCAGAGGAATGTTTCCAGATGCCGACGCGATTTGCTGCCGCTGGAACCAGAAACAGATCGCATGGGCTGACGGACCAACTGCGAATGAAACGGGAAGCTAAGGCTGGCAGAGCCAGCAGCGAACAGACCGCCAATTACGAAAGTGAAGCTGCCAAGGAGAGGTCCTTTTTTGCAGTCAATTTGACAGGAGGGCGAGCCAAGCCAAAGGCAGTAACCACCCACCACCCCACCACCCCGCACAAAGCCACAAACGGAAAAGCGAAAAACATAGCTGAGACGGGAAAATGAAAAGCAGCGAGCGCCGAGGATTGAGAACTGAGAACCGGGCAAAGCAAAACGAACAAAAACAAACAAAAAAAAAAGAAACCCAGCGAAAGTCGAAAATTTACGAAAAGCTACCAAATGTTACATTTCATCCCTTGATAGTGGACCAAAAGCATACGACCAGCCACCCACACGTTCACCCACCCACCCACTCACCCATTGCACAGTCGGCAGTGTGGTGGACACACCAGCAAGAGTCCTGAAAGAGAGAGAGAGAGAGTCGCGGGAGGAGAGCGAGGAGTGCCGGGTAACCAACCGGAAAACGCCCTTTTTTCAGTGTCCCTGCCTGATGCGATTACAGCAAATGAGGAGACTTCCTACCGTCCACCATTTTTGTTTTTCCCCCCAGTGCCGAGACACCCACACAAGCGCAGTGACGCTCCACACGCACACTGCCGTACATATCCTGTGGCTTTCGACAATTCACCACAAAATGTCAAGAATGACGAAAAGCTAGCCGTGGAACGACTGCGACGCTGTATTGGTATGTACATGTGCTGCTGTCCCGCTCCCACAGCTTGCCTCTTCACTCGCTTTCCTTCCGTTATACTGCTCCTGTGCTAGGTAAATATCCTTCATCGGCAGAGATGTCGAGATCTTCTGGCTTCTCTCGTTTTTTCTAGATTTTTTGCTCTTTGTTTGGTGGAATCCGGCGCTTGTAGGCTGTCGGATTATTAGTTCTAAAGTCAGGATCTCTTCCGCCAAAAGGGCGTAACAGTCGGGGTACATTTGACTGTGTGCGGCACTTGTGTTCCTCGTTCATAAATGAAGAGCAGGTTTCCTTTAACTCAAAGTTGTGCGCTTAGGTCAAGTTTATAACCAACTTAATAATTCTACCACAACACGAAATAAATATAGTATAGTACAGTACATCCCGGCTTATAGGCCACGTATTCAAAGTCAACTAAGTTAAGCCAATATTGGGCTGATTTTGAAATGTTTCAAAACATCCTAAATTGTTATAAATAATCATTAATTTTTTTACTTTTAATAAATACTTGTTATAAATATTTTTAAGTGAATCGTTTAGTTCTCAGACCGTATCTCTTAAATGCTCGATTATATAAAAGCAAAGGGTATAAAGAGGTAGAGAGTCGCTTAGACTTACAGGAAGAAGAAATTTACTATTATTAATTATATTTGCACACCACTGAGCGGACTTAATCGAGAACAGAAAGAAGCGAACCATATAGTCAAGTAGCATGGCATATGTGGGAAGGATATATAGCTTTCTCACATCTTTTGCTGCCTATGTTTTGGAATGGGCTCTGCCTGTGCGAGTGGTAGTGGTTATGGGCGATTCCGCAATGGCGCTTTCCCAGCTGGCACTGGCTATCGAAATCGCAAACGCAATTGGAACTCGGCCGGTCGGTTGGGTCTGGTCTAAGGCACGGTGTTGTTGGTATGTTGATAGGGGTTGATTTACTGACTCTCATCCAAATTGAAGTGACTTTTGTGACAGTGTGAGCGGGGTGCTCACACACACGAGCTCGCAGCAGAACGTCTTGCACATGACACTCGGCTTAGAGGGTGGAGTCTTGTAAGTCGATTCGGCGAGGGGCTCAGGATAAGCCCGTGTCCATTACACAGCCCATTTGGCTGACTATGGTTACAAGGCCGGCCCACTGCTCGTATATAAGGGATACAATCCTGCGGTTATATTAACCAGTCAGAACGCAAAGTCATTTGCAGCAACGACGTCAACGTCGCCGTCGGTCGTAACTCTACCACCCCACAACACCACCAGCCACCACCCACCTCCCATCACCCATGCTCCCCCACCCCGCTCTCCACACACATGACAAATTTGCGGCATCAAGAAGTCGCATTTTTCTATGCCCACTCCCCTCTGACTCGCACTCGCGCTATCTTTTGCTCTCTCAACCCCGGTTAGTGTCCATGTGTGTGTGCGGCTAGGCCACGCCCCCGAGGCAAAGAAAACTCACCACTTTCCGAAAAACCTGCGCCTGCGCTCGCTCAAATTCGAAATAGAACTCGAAAAATTGCAAGTTTCGACTAAAAAGGAGGCTTGGGGCTTTCATTTTCCTGCCTGTCGAGGCTGGGATTGTACTTAGTTCATTCTACTCGGCCATTTCAAACAAATCGGAAGTCTGCGGAACAAAAAATATTCGCGAGTATTTTATGATAAATATTATTTTTTAAAAACAGGCTGATTTGTCGGGCTCCTTAAAAAGTGTCAGGTAAGATTAAGACATTTGCTTGTTTACCACGAACCGAGTTCTTTTTGTTCAAATGCCAATTATGGTGTGTAACTGACATCTCGGATGAAGGTTCGGTAAATAGATGGTCCCCTTAAATGACCAGGTTTTTTTAATGCGTTCTTCATATTTATTTTCAGTGAGAATGGACGGGTATTACAATAACAGCAGTTGCGGCTTCAACAACAGCGGCTACTCTCAGACCCAAAAAAGGGGGTCGTGTTGCAATTGCCCCGGTGGCAACTGCCCCCGGATGGAGGCGGGGGGCAATGAGGGTCGGGGCATGAGCCAGCTGGGTTGTCCAGGCGGCAACTGTTGTCCCGGCGGACGATGTCCGGTTGGAAAGCCATGCTTCAATCCTGACTGGCGGAATGGTGGACGTTAGCACAAAAGAGCTAGCGCTCCCCTGCCCGACAAACCAAGCGCCTATAAAGTGGACATCCACCCTCACTTCGCCCGAGTATTTTGCCGCAGAAACCATATGTAATGGACACCATTTTAGACAGTGATTTAAGATGAAGTGGATCCCTTAGTCGTCTGGAAATCTGTATCTGACCAAAAACCCAACTAATTGGTGCGTCTGCAATGCAGCCGTATAATTTTAAAAACTGTTATTACCTATCATCTGTAATGTAAAAAATATAGAGCTGATGCAGAATCTTTCGCGAGTAAGCAAACAAAATATGTTTATACACTTGCAGAGGGTATCAAAATTTTGGTGTGTGCAACGCAGTGAAGGAGACGTTTCCGACCCTATAAAGTATATATATTCTTGATCAGCATCACCAGGAGAGTCGATCTAGCCATGTCCGTCTGTCCGTCCGTCTGTCCGTCCGTCTGTCCGTCCGTTTCTACGCAAACTAGTCCCTCAGTTTTAAAGCTATCTGCTTGAAACTTTCCCAAAAGTTGTCTTTCTATTGCAGGTAGTATATAAGTCGGAACGAGCCGGATCGGGCGACTATATCATATAGCTGCCATATAACTGATCAACATCACTTGCAACACGACGCTGCAGAAGACTCTGTAACTTATATTCTCCAAAATTATTTATGATGCATTCTTAATGCTCATACAAAATCCCAACTTCCTAACACCAAAGTTATGGCAGTTCCGATCAATCAGTTATATGGCGGCTATGGGATATAAACGATCGATCCTTATGAAATTTGATAGGTCGGATTGATTGGCCAAATATAAAACCCTTAAAAAAACCCAACTTCCTAACTTTAAAAACACCAAAGTTATGGCATTTCCGATCGTTCAGTTATATGGCATCTATAGGATATAGTCCTAAGTCAGTCTCTACATCTTGATAGCAGTGACCGTATCGGTAGGTGAGCACCATGAAGTGGCGGAAGGATGAGAAATTGTAGAAATGCTAAAAAGGAGCGCTATATTGTCGAAGAATATTAAGTAAGGGTTGTCATAAGCTCGACTCAGATTTTCTACTGCTTTCGTATATTTATGATTTGCTACCGGAAACGCCTTGACTGTACCCAATTCTTCTTTTTCCCATTTGACAATTGTAGATCGGCGTCAATTAAGATTTGATCATTTCAGTTTTTGAAATCTTCCTAATCATTTCTGACACATTCATGTTGTAACCACACTTTATATTTATAAAGAAAAAAAATTGTTCTAATTTGAGGAAAGGCCTGGTAAAACTACGTGAAGAAGGGAAAACGCTTTGGTAAATTGGTGGCAATTTGGAATTGGTTGGTAAAGCACACTCCTCTGTACAAAGAAAAAATTTTAATTCATTAGTTTACTGTGAGTCTAAAAGATAGCCTCCCAAATTGAAAAGGAAATAAGGGACAAGTTTAATAGGGATCTTCTTGGTGACACTGTGCAAAAATTTGAAGAAGGAAGGCAATAGTAGCAAATGCAGTGCCTTCTTTTGACTTAAGGCGCATTTCTAAACAACAAAAATTTTTTATTCTCAGGCGGTTACTTTTTTGGTGCTTAGATATTTTTAGATTTCACATATTTATGGCAGAGGGTGTGCATTTTAAGTCCCCCTTGGTGTCGAATTTATGAGCCCCTCAGTATAAACGAAATGTAGATCGGCTAATCAATAAAAATGCTGTTGTGTGTTAACATAGCTCATTTATTAAATTGTATTTTTTAATTTTTGCATGCCGTTATATTATGCTTTCTATCTCACACACTAACAATAAATATATATATTTTTATTTATATGATTCTTTTCAGTTATAATGTTGGTTGTTTAGTTAGGGCCCCGTTTTTAGTATGGTTAGAAACTGTGTTTATTCACCTTTGGATGTACATTAAAGTTAAGGAACACTCTCTTCGCTTATGGTCGTTGATTTTAGTGTGCAGTAAATTTATTCGAAAACCAAATCAGTTTATTTGAAGTATTTGGTCTCAACACGTTTATGTCAAAAAAAGGAAATTATACAGGACCACAAAATAAGACTTCGTAAAAGATGCAAGACTAAAGTGTTTATTTTCTAAGACCTTAAAAAGTAACAAAGAAGTAGTAAGACATCCATAACATTTAAATTTAAATGAAGTGGTCGGTAGACGGTTAGAGTGGCTTGGAAATTCTTTTTTAGGGGTATATATACCAATTTAGGAAATACATTTTATGATTGGTATTTTGAACTGCAAGAATGACGCATGTAGAGGCGTAAACATGCATGCAAGATATTTTAAAGTACATTTTTTATTTTTAAAGCCTTTAACTTTATAATTAAATGAAATTAAGCTATTTAATAAAGAAGTACACACTCTCGAAATAGCTATGTTAAAATTAGAACTTTGAATTTTGTTATTTATTTTAATCCGCGATATCACAAAAAAACAAGCGTTAGAATTGAAAACTAAGTAGGCAGAAATATGCTAAGATAAGTCAATTTTAACATATTTTAATTAATGGCCAGTAGTATTTATTTGTCATATAAGCCAATGTGCTTCCCCTAAACCGAAGCTTGTGAAATAAATTTCTTACCATATGCCTTAAAGGACTTACAAATGTGCATACAAATTTGGATCGCCCTAAGGTACATACATTCAACGCAAAACCAACTCGAATTTGTAACGCAGTTTCTAACGTTTTCATACTGTAAACGGGGCCTAGTACAGGTTGCTCTCGTGTTTGTTGTGTTGTTTTCTCGTGCTGCATTTAAATTGCTAAGTATTCCTTAAGTAACAGATCTCTTACTGTTTTGAAATGTAACATATTTGTTCAATGAAACGTTTGTAGAGAATATAAAGTTACATATTCTCTGGCTTCGGTGCTTCTAAAGTCTTTGGATAATAAAGATCGGGATTTGTTTTAACAGGCCGGAGAGACTGGAATTGCATTTGCACTGTCACCCGTACATATGTAATGTTTGTAAATTATTATCAATGCAACATGTAGATTTTCTACAAAATACGGAATGTTTTTCTACCATGGCTACCAATATATTTTTCTAATTTCTTTGTCTTATTATTATATATTTTCATTATTTCAGTTTATTATTTACAATATTGAAATATTTAGGTGTTTTTGTTGTAATTGTTGGAAGGAATGGAATGGTTTCAAGCTCGAAACTGAAGTTACAAGGGGCGAAAGTTTTTTCAGAAAAATGAAATATAATACAGTTTATTCTTTTTACTTTTTATCCATTTTTTATTTTGAAATACATATTTAATTTAATTGCAATTTAAAATATTGCTTTTACAATTTATGACCCATTAATTACATTCTTTGCTCTGCTCTTAGTATTTAAAAGTAATGTTGAGAAAATCTACTTGCCTTTAGTTAAGTGTGAGGTTGTAGTGTTGTGTTCTAAGACGTGTTTAGTTCCCGCAAAAGGTGCGGGGACATCCTTCGTGATGTGTTTGGTTTTATTTGCTAAAAAAGTGTTTAAGTTATTTATATAATTGATATAACTGGCGGTGCTTGGTTTGATTATTATTGATTTAGCTGTTGTGGGCTGACGGTTTCCTGCACACCAATACCGGAAACTTTAAGCTTTGAAGTTTGAAGTGGGTTTTTGTGCCCTGACCACACTGGTGGGCTGCTAATACGTACTTCGAAAGTCTACACTTAAAAGTCAATAATTATAGAATTTAACTATAACTATAAATTGTCAATGCTTCCGATGCATAAATTATATTTATTATGGTTCAACTCGGCGTTTAATAAATAGTTATAAATAAGTATATAAATTATATTGCAACTTGGTTTGTGTACATACAAAATTGGAATTAAACTATGTAAAATAAAGTATAAAATCATATAACAGCCTTTGGTTGAAGTTAGTTTAAGATGCTTTGGATAAAATTATTAGATCGAAAACGAAATAAACGTTTTAAGCCTATCTACTTTTAACATGTACAAGTGTAAACAGTTATATAATCAGCTTTCAATTGTGTACTTTTACATTCCATCAGATTTTTCAATTGTCCATAGAATTTGTTCTCAGTTGACTGTAGCACGCTTGGCACACCCTAACTGGTTTTAGTATTCGAAGACGTGATATTTCCGACTCAAACCGACTGCACTTGTTGCAGAAAACTTGACCACAATTCCGACAATGATGTTTTCGCTCATAAAGTGTGAACCTAAAATGAATAAATGGTTAAAAAATAATTAAGCTTAATATGAGTGTATCGGTTCTTAATGTTAAAATAAAATAAGCGACATCCGAAGTTTATTACAAAACGACTACATGGTATGCAAAGTTATATTTTGATCAGTCCTGTTTTTGTTCAATTTTATTGTATTCTGGCATTATACTTTTAGTCAAAAGTTTTCAACGCAGTGATGACATTTCCGACCCTTTATTTGTATATCGATCTACCCATGTAGATTCTTTAAATATTTACAAAAAATTACTCCTAAACGACAAAGGAAGTAGATTAGTATAACTATGGTGAGCTACAAACTCTGTAAACCTGTAAAATTTGTATTTTTTTTACTTTTAAAAACTATTGCAGTTTACGATGTAAATTAAAATTGTATAACCACATATTATACAAAGCTATTAAAATATATTTCAATTTCCCATGTTATTTTTCTTAATATTTTTTTTAGAAATTCCAGTAATTTGTTATTTTGAACTCACTTGACATGACATTTGACACACTGATCGGCTCCCTCATCTTTCAGCCAATGATCAGCCACTCCGCGACCCGGCTGTTCCGTAACGCTCCACGAAAAGATACGCCCGCGTGCATCGCCTTTAATTTATTGCAATTATAATATGTGAATTAAATGGTTTCTTTATTGCATGTTTGTAATGTAACACTTACCGACATATAGGATTTTGTGATCTTTGGATACCGTTAACGCTGTAATGCTAGCGGGTTCGGCGTTGTCCTTTCGATCATATGCTGTATGCATGGTCAGTTTTGAGCGAAACATTAATTGACGCTGCCATCGAAAGCCTAAAAATAACGAAATATCCTTAGTATATCTTTATTAAACAATTTTTTTTGGCCAACAAGCCAAAAACCAATGCTTAATTATTATAAAATATATATTAAGTTAAAAAAAGTTAGCTTTTTTATCGTAAAAAATCGATCTAAACAAATTTTAATAACTTTATCACCCGCCCAGAGAATCCTTCGATTTCTTATAAGATTCATATATCCATATTGATAATATTTTTTTTTTTTTAACGGGAAAACCGAAAACAAGTAGGTACTGTTTTGATAAAAACATACCTTTTCTTAGAATCTGATCGCCCCTATGCCTGTCATGATCTATTACAACGAATCCGTCAGTCAAGCTTGTGTCGGATTTACTTGGCCTTATTGCATGTTCATCTAAAGTAAAAATAAGATGTTAGTTTGCGGCAGACAAACATGTGAGCGTTCTTACCGTCATTGGATTTGGGATCAGAGCTGCTTTCCTTCGCTTCTACTGTAGCCGATTTCATTTCATGCAGGGACTTCGCTCCCGATATGGAGCTTTTTCTGTTCTCACTTTGCAGCTCCGCTGTGGCACCTGCCTCAGCTGATTTACTTGATTCATGGCTGTGCTGTGAAGCCTCTGAAATGCTGCTTTCCGAAGCGGACTTGACAATCTCTGCGAATTAAATATTTGATTAAGTGAATAAAAGAATAAAAAAAGCTAAGCTCGACAACATTAAGTTTATATACCCTTGCAGATAAAACCAAATGCATTATTCCAATAATCTTTGACTCTCGATTTTTATGCGTACATGTTTAAAAAAATGATGTAATGACATTTTTCCTATTATCTTTCTATTCATTTTCCGATCTTTCCAATCGTAGCTCATTTATAGGATCGCTCGATTTTTATAATATTAAAAAGTATTCTTAAATTGTTTAAAAGGACTGTATATGAAAATATTTATAAAAACCACCAAGATATAATTTTTTTCCGTCAATTTTCCGATTGTTTATATTACAGCTTTACGACCCATTATGACAGGATATAGGCAATAAAAAGAAAACTTTAGGAAAGTTTCATTAATATAGATTTCAAAATGAGAGACTATAAAACGAAATATGCCAATTTGGCCAGATTATGCTATATATGCGTAATTTTAACTTTACATCATTTATATACCTTTCTTTAAGACAGAGCAATTGTGCATTAAAATTAGGAGGTGGACTTGCTTATATTGACTCTTTGGCTAATGCTGATTAAAAACATATATACTAAATGTATAAGGTATTAAATTTTACTTCGTTGCAAGTTTCTGACTAAAAGTATAGTAACCTTAGCTAGGTATAAAAATTGTTTCAACTAACCCAACTCTTCCTCTGACTGGGAAAGGCTTTTTATTTGCTTAATGAGACTTATTTTGTCATCCTTGCCATTCTCGCCTTCTAAAGATGCGTTGTCGGGCTTGTCCTGTGAAGACACCTCCATGCCTCGCTTCAACTTGCGATCGATGGGTACCTGTGTGTGCTCCAAGGACCACATCTGCGTGGAACGAGACATTATATTATTCCATTTATTTATAAATTTCGGTACACTTACCCTTACCACACCGTCAGTTGAGCCAGTTATGACTACATTTTGCTGGTCCCACTCGCGGATCTGCGAGAAAGCCACACATAGGATCTGCTGCATGCGATCCGCACTGCCCACACATGTGTTGACCATAGCCAAGGCATCGCCATTAATGGACCACACGTGGAGCCAAGTGGCCGAACAGGTGGCAATATCCCCAGTCAGCTCATTAATGGCCACGGCAGCCACTACACCAGCATGTCCCCGCAATTGGCGCACGAAGGTGAATCGCGTCATATCCCAGACGATGGCAGTGCCATCCCGCGATCCGGACACGATCACATTGTAGGCAGCGCTAGCTGCTAAACAGGTCACAGCATCGGTGTGCCCGTGCAACGAGTGCTTAACGACGAGGCTCTTTCGGTTCGCGTCGAACTTCCAAATTGTCACTACCGAACTGGTGCCAGCCGTGACAATCATATTGGCATTGGGACAGGCGCAGGTCAGGATTTCTCCCGAATTCTGGGCGGATGCCTCGGACACGAAGGATGCCCGGTCCGTGTCGTAGAGTCCTACGCGAAGAGAGTGGTCGGCAAAGCCCCAGGCTATGTACTTCGTGTACGAGGGCGGCATCATTACCTTATTCTGCTCCACGGCAAACACTGTCTTGTCGGGCTGTAAAATTTGACCCACTGGTCCTTTCAGCTCCTTGATGGGCTGAAGACTGGGCTTGAGATTGTCCAAGTTGTGGAAGAACAGCCGATCGGTTTGTAGTACTGTGCTATTGCCCTGGATCAGAGAAGTAGGGTCGATTAGCGCAGAGTGACGAGAGCTGCCCATCTTTTTGGCAGGATGCGCCTTCTTGAACAGCTGCTTTGGAATCTGTCCAAAGTTATTGATAAAGCCAATGGTGGCGTTCTTCTTAAGTGGATCATCAATGCTGCAAAATTTAAGATAAAATAGTTATAACAAATACTCAATAAAAATACTCAAATATTAAAGAAGCTTATGATTACTTGTAGATGTCCACATTTCCCTCATAGAAAAGATGGTGAAACACATTGACAGTATCAACTGCGGCTGGTCCCTGTTGCTTGCAGCCAAAGATTAGGTCAATCCACTGAAAATAATAAAATTAAATAAAGTCACCCGACTGATTAAAAGCAATTTTTGCTCACCAGATGTAAATGCTGACTGACATAGTCACACTCTAAAGCGCTCCTATGAAGCCGAATGAACTCTCTAGGGTCGTGCTTGGCCCATGGCGGCAGGATAACGTGGTTGAGGGTTTCACCATTCTGCTTGGTACCCAGATCAAAGCTGTTGAAATTGCTGAGGAATTCGGGCAGGTAGAAAAACTCCGGGATGAGCTCCTTGACGTCGGCCATGTTTAGCTTGGAGGCTGATAGCCAGGCCTCCTTAATGCTGTGAAACATGCGGTCCGCTAGGTCAAAGTGGCCACCCTGCAGTTTAAGGAATGGCTGCGAGAAGGGTTCAAGTCGCACCAGGTACGAGCATACGATCATCGCGGAACTATAGTGTGTGCCGTAGTGGTATGGCGGCGTCTCGCCGTGCGGGTCGTCCCACTCTTTGAAGCGCTTTTGGAACTGCTCCAAACGTTCCTCGGATTGGGCACCCATGGGCCGCGAAAAGTCTCGAAAGGTCTTGGGGCTGGTAAGGTCCAACTCTTCAGAGTCGTAGTCGGCCAGAATCCAGGGAAAAACCGGGTATTGCATAAGGTCATTATAGCTTCGCCCGGCCAGGGTGTTTAAGTGCATCAGGTACTGGAAGTTGGAGATCTCGCCGCGTACCCAGCGCTGGGTCACTGAGGTCTCGCCGATCAGACCGCTGAATATGCCCGCCGTCTGCTCCACACTGGCCGTGCGCTTCTGTCCCGCCACGGACTGCTGAGCGTTGTCGTTCAGTGCAGTGGCCAGAGCCAGAAACCGCTGGTTCACTTTGTTCCGCACCTTGCGCGGAAAGCTCAGAAGATAGTTGCGTCCATCCTCAGAGAAGACTTCTAGTGCGATGGGTTGAAGAAGGTAGCGACGTTTGTGCACCTCACGGATTTCCTCGTATGCGAACTTAGAGCACTGCCTGAGCTTGTGGCTTACGGCTCGGGAAGTGGTCGAAGAGGTTCCTCCTGAGTTAGGGATAATCGGCTCATAAGCTCCTGGAGGCAGGGTGTCAATGTCTCGAATCTCGCGGTTTTTCAACAACGTAAACCCATCCACAATGTAACAATGCTCCTTGCCAAACAGTAAAAGTCCCTCAAAGGTATCCAATCCCTGCACCCTTGCACATCGGAACATAAAGCTAATTTTCTCCTGCTCCTCTAGTAGGCGTAAGAAGGTCTCATTATCGCTGGTCATCGAGGTGTCCTCCTCCTCTTCGTCATCCTCTGGGGCATTGCCATCTACAGACTCCTGAGGACAGGGTACTGATCCGTGGCCCATAAGTTTCGGTAAAGCAAGGGGCGGTGGCGTGGATGTGGAACTGCTTGGCTCTAAACGATGTGAATGCACTGCTTCTAGCGAACTCTGCTGATGGATCGCATGCTGTTCCGCCGCCTCCGCCAGGATGCGTGGCTGTTGCGGACCGTGCAGAGCAAACGTCTTGCTGTCAAGACTGGAAGCTACCTTGTACTTCAGCTGACGGTTGTCGGCAATCTCCAATTCCGGTCGGTATGGATAGTGCAAGTAGAAGAGATCATTGCGCATCGTCTTCTTGCGCATTCGGTGGGGTCCCTCAGTGGTGTCCATAATCCATTTATCCAGTGAGCAACTGCCGGTCGGACCCCACAGTCCGCGCTCACGGGTAAGCTCCGTTTCCGACTGAACCCAGTCTTGGTAGACATAGCGCTGAGTGTGCTGCAGCATCTGCTGGTACTGTTTGGCGCGCAGATCCAGTAGATCCTTCACAAGCTGCACATGGATCCCAGTAGACTCATAGGCGACATCGCGACTTAAGGTCGACCTGGTTCGTACCAGCTCCTCTTTTTTGGCCTTAGTGCGGCTAGTCAAGCGAGACAGTCCACCGGTGACCTTCTGAATCTTTGACTGGATTTGGGTGTGCAGTTCCCAGGGTGCGCGGTAGGAGGCCTTGCGCTCCGCCTCCACATAGTTGAACCATAGTTTGGAGGCCAGTTCCATTACCTGTTCACGCGTGGTCTGGAGATCAGGTGCCTTGGAGTTCGGCGGTGGGGATGTGAGGGAGACCTTGAACACCTCCTCAATGGCGGGCTTTTTGCAAACGTAGAGCTCCTCCCAAACGCGAAAGGCAGCGCCAACGATCAGGTTCCGACCCTGCAACTGGTTGAGATCTTCGTCTTTGGGCTCTGCCGTTTCCGTCTGCGGATTTACGTGCCAGGTGGTATTTCGGCTGGTGGCCGGCTCCAAAATAATTTTCATGTCCGCTGTCAGTTGCAACAGGCAGTAGGTGAGGCATCCAATGAATTCCAGCTCGTGGTTGCCCGCCCCGAAAATTAGCAGGCGGTGCTGTATGATTTTGTGCAACGCTTCCAGCACACTGATCTGGTCGGCCCGAGAGTCGTCGGTTGGGCGGGAGAGCAGGAAGAGAATGCTGCGATTCAGTGAGTGGTGTAGATGCTCCAGTGATAACGACGAGGACCGCCGCTTGGCTTGCACAATCAGCTTGATAACAAAATCGAAAATGTCGTGCGGATTTCGGGCGAGGCAACCCTGCCACAGCTTATCTACGATGCGGGCGGTTAAGTAAAACACGTTTGGGGCGATGTGCTGCAACTGGCTCTGCAAGAGAGGTACCAGTGGTAGTGCCGCCTGTTCGCCTACAAGGACATCTGCGGCCAGCAGGTGATCCATTAGGGCGATGATAATCTGTGTCTGGTACTGCACCTGCAGGGGTAGTTCCGCCGACTCTGGTGCTGCGTCCAGTACGAGATCGATTACCGGCGTAAGCTTGCCCTGCATGTTCAGGCCTAGAGAGTCCACGACAATAACGCGCAGAAAGTCGATAATACAATTGCACACCGGATGAGCGGTTAGCTTGGGCTGCGGGGCTCCGTGCAGGCTCTCCGTTAAGGGTAAGGCAAAGCTGCTTCCTGTATTATCCGTGGGGGTGGAAGTTCCACTGTTCGGTTCAGAGTCCGCAGGACGAGACGTCAATGGAAACAGCACCGCTACCAGAGAGGTGATCACATCTCCAGCCATCATCACTGGCGCAAAGTCGCTAAGGTTTTGGTACAGGCTGAAAAGGAGCTGGATGATTGTCTCCGGGTGGCTGTGCAACCAGGCGGCGCATTCGCCGCCGTGAACAATCCCGCGCACCATAGCCAGGAGGACGCAGACGCCCTCGGGACAAATATTGAGCTTTGGCAGCTGCGTGTTGGCGGAGACGGGAGCACCCCAGAGAAAAGACCAGACGCGGTCTAGGTCGAACTTGGTGTGCTCGGTAGCCAGCACCTTCACAGGCTGTCCCATGATCAGGGCGGTCATTAGGAAGTACAACTCCGGAACGTCTAGGTGATGATTCATTAGCCATTCCAGCAGTTGGAAACCTGAAATAAGGTGGAAGGGTAAATAAGCTTTTTAACATGGGCTGTGCACACTCTTTTGTATTGAAGAGTGTGCCCGGCAATCAGCCATTATCACTAAATGCTTGGGCAGAGCACAAAGTGGGAGCCAGGATGTGGGTAAAAGATGATCATTTTCGGAGATACTTTTTTACAAATCCCCATTGTTACTGGTTTATTAACTATGTTTAAAGTAAATTGCTTTAACCACGAAAACGGTAAATCAATTAAAAAATAGTAATAGTAAACATATATAGTTTAACATACACAAATATACGCAAAGATATTGTGTTTTACATTTTTAAAAATTCAGTTTTAGGATGATGATTGAAAAATGTTTCGGACCGACATAGTTTTTTTTACTTATACGCTTTTCTAAAAACATGCAAAACAATTAACACGGGTTCTTATCATGCGATTCTAATGTGAACCATTTTTTTATAAAACAAAAAACTTTATTTGCTCACCTGGTATGTTCAATGCTGCTGGTCGCACCTCTCCTGCAATCTGTGTGGGGAGATGTTGTATGGTGTTCTGTGGGGTGGCTACAATGACTGTGCCGGTGCCATTCGTCGGACGCTGGTTAAGCTGCTGAGCACCGAGGCCCATCATCTTTCGTTGTGAAACCATCTCCGTGAAACGTAGGTAGCCGCCATTGTGGGTGGCATCCCGAAAGCGCACAAGAAAGCTTTCGTTGGCACAGACCACGACAAGGACGCGCACGGCAATAATGACAGTGGTAAAGTGGACGTGCGGCTGCATGAAGAGTAGCAGCCAATCCATGCCCAGGGTCTTGGAAATGTCGTCGCAGATTACATAGTTCACGGTGTTACGGGGCGTAAAAAGGAGTCCGTGGAGTAGCGAGAGGCAGCGGTTGCGCAGGTAGATATTCTGAGCAACGCCTCCATCTTGGTCTTCGATAGGATTCTTCATGCTGGGTAGGAGCACAGCGCGTTCCATGCCTCCGCTATGAGCCAGCGGTAGCTTGGCCGCCACATACTGGCCAAAAAGAAGCAGATCGGTGTGCCTCGGCTGCCCGCCCAATAGAGTCTCCAGCAGACTGAATAGGATCTCTCTTGTGGAGTGGTCTTGGATTTGAGTGATAATGTGCAGCAATTTGACAAGCAGCTGCATGTCTCGCATGATCTTAACGTTCTGTTTCTTGTCGCTGGACTCCACCACCAACTCCAACAGATGTTCCAGGAGGGAGCGCAGCAGTCCGTTAGGTGAGTTATGCCAAATCTCCAAATCACACAACAGGTCCTGGAAAGCCGTCACATTTGGAATGGCCGACATGTCCTGCCCGCTGTTTACCGTGCCGACCAGTCCGAAGGTCAGGTGCAGAATGTGCGAGTTCAGCAGATGCTTTTTCTTTTTAAAGAACATTCCCAATGTTTGGTAGCAGCGTTTTCTGTCCATCTCTGCTTGAGCGGCACGATTGCTCCTCACCACGCAGGTCAGGGCCTTCACTCCTGCGTATAATGACTCCACGTCTTGAGCCATGGCGATGATGCCGAGGAGCACATTGCAGCCGCCCACAGTGTCAATCATGGCAGAGACGGGATGCGGACTGAACACTCTTACACCCAGATAACCGACGACCACGCCGCCAAGGGAGCGACCAGCGCCTGCCAAATGTCCTGCGGAATTGTGCAATATTCTAGAAGAACAGGGAGATAGTTATGAGAATATAGACTACCTCCCCATCTTTTACTTACTTGATGGGCGTGGCGTTTTCGTGCGAGTTCATATTCAGCTGCTTGGCAATGCTTTTGTTGTCCGCCCGGCTGTACACCTTGCGGATTTTGACCAGCGTCAGCTTGGACACCGCTTTTGCGTTAAGACCCAGGAGGACGCGATCCTCGGGCACCAGCGGCGCCAACGACTCCGACTGCTTCCCTACCTGCGGAGCCTGCAGCGAACCCATGTAGTGGGGTCCTAGTTGATAGATGGTCTGAACCGTCTGCTGGGTAAGCACATCTTCGATCAGGTGACAAACGCCTTGCTTCCAACACAGACGAGAGTAGCGCCGCCATATCGGCGGCGTACCGATGTATCCAAAAATCTGTGTGGCCGACGTTAGACTGGCATTGCCCGCTGCCGGATGCTGGGCGATGTAGTGAAGCTTCTGGGTATGCATTGGCACCCCATCCAAATAAAGAAACAAACTCGAATTTTTCAGTACGGCTCGGTTTAACACAACGACTAGATTATGCCACTGGCCCTCGTGCAGAAGATCAGGGCACCATATGCGAGCTATGCCGTCATCCGATCCTTCGGGTTCCCAGTCACCAATACCTGGAGAATTGGAATCATTAATAGTGACTTAAAAAATGTTTAAAATGTAAAATTTATGAACATTCATATAATTAGTCGACATTTAAATATGTATAAGTTTATCAAAAACCATTAAAAAAGAATATCCAAAAAAATTTTAACATGTCGTTCTATATGATATAAAAAGGAATTATCAACTCGCACCAATGTAATTATGGAACTCTGGATTTTTATTTTAAAATTGTATTTGCTCATTATATTTTTGTGGAGGGGCTCCATATAATATTAATTTGTATCATGTAAAAACGATCTAGTAAGTCTTCTTCGGTATACTTCTTTAAATCTATTATATAATATTAATCAAGTTAAGTACGAATCGAAATTAAATACCAAAAATAATTAAAAATTTTTTTTCTGAACCCGCTGTCTCAGTTAATAAATTAATTTTAATTTGCTTAATATTCTCGTGGTAGTCTAATCTAAAAATTCGTACAAATAAATGTACTCGTAATTGCTATCTACATATACATACATATGCTGTCTATATGCATTAAACAAACTGATGATGTTAACTTACTTTTTCTGGGCGTGACCAAAGTCTCTTGCGTGGACACGACGATCGCCTTGTCCCGCGCCGAAAGCAAAATGGACAAACATGCCAGGTTTTCTTCACGGGGATTGTGAATGGTCCTTACCAATGTAAGAAGCCGTACACAGTGTGGGTCCGTCTTGGGATCTGAGAACTTTTCTACACAGAACCACGTGGAGTACGTAAGACCTGTCTGTGGCGGAAAGATGCGATCGCCGGCCCCAATGCCTCCAATGGTGTTTGCATCAATGGTACCGCCGGCAGTGGCCGTCGCCTGGGGAGCCAGTGAGGGCAGGTAAAGGCAGCCGAAACCCTCTGCAGACATGTCTAGTTCGACGAAGGGAGGCAGTGTGCTCGATCCGTGGGCACGGAAGTCGCGCGGCGTTGTCATGGACACTAGAGTCTTGATTCGAGTCAGGGGAACGGGTCCGCCCAGCCTGTATGGCTGCTGAAGATCTATATCCGCACATGAGAGCGGCTCGCCCAAGCGCAGGAACTGGCGTAGCTCGGTGGGCTGCAGTGCCTGGGCAGCCAGACGCTCGAGAATATACTGCATGGGCACGTGCAGAGGATGCGACTCCTCCGCTAGGGCTCTGCGAGTCAGCTTGAGCAGCTTCTCTGCCAGTCCATGATCGCACATGATCTGCTGGTTGCGCTCGCTTCGCACTAAGGACTTGATGATTTCGCTGAGGTATACCTGCAGCTGCACCGCCTGCAGAGGGGCTGAATCGTACTCTACGGCGGGCAGAAGCTGAAGCATGCAGAGCACCACACCCGGGTGCACTATCCGCGGCTCGGGACTGGGCTGCGTGAGATTCAGCTGGCTAGGGTGCACCGGCGCCGCCAACTCCTTGCTCGGCGATCTCAACGGCGCTGGTGGATCGCTGACGAGTGTGATTATGCCGCTTAGGCTTGGCGCCTCAAAATTGTCCAGCGCAATGCTATAGAGCAGCCGAAATACCACGCACACGTAGGATAATGGGTAGGGAACGTCATCAGAGAAACTAAAGGAAAAAAATGTTTTATTTGTACGAAATTTTGGCTATAACTACAAGGGTATAACAACTTCTTCTTGTCGAAACCCACTTCATTTCTCGCTGATGTAGTAAACTAGGGCTAAATAAAATGTTTTATAGCGTCTTCCATCTCACTTACCTGACGCTTAGAATGTCTCCGCTGAAAATCTCATGGTAATACTTGAGTAACGACTGCTGTGGCTCGTAGACACCCGTGAAATCCTGCAAGGCGGAGGATCCTCCAAAGCATCCCAGAAGACGAAGAGTGTCGCACAACGAGCTGCTGCTAATCTCCTGGTGAAAGAACTTGGCGTTGGCCGGCTCAAACCTCATGGCGGTGGCCAGGGTCTGGAAGACTATTTGCAGTAGCAGAATGAGATCCTGTTGTGGAATGTCTGGTTGCGGCTGGGCCATACTGCCGTCCAAAGACACGAATACACTGGTGACGTAAACAAAGCCTCCCACTTTGCGGAAGACGGTCCGTGTGCGGTGAGAGTCCTTTAAGCATCCCAGCAGCATATTTAGTATCTGGATTTTGAACTCCACCTGCAATGGACTGACGCTGTGCATCAGTGACAGTATGTGCAGCATGTCGTCGTCTCCACCGGCGGACAGAATCAGCTCCCTAACGATTCCGAGAGCCTGCGGCCTGCAGTGCCTAAACTTCACCAGCTCATGGACGCACTTGGCGCCACTGTACTCACGAAAGAGTTGGGCATTGTTGCTGGCTCCACCACCCAGCAGCATGGTGAGAGCCTCCAGAACATATTTGCCGAGCGTGTCCAGCAGGTCTTCTTCCGTGTCCCCATCCAGCTCCACCACTACTGACTCGTCGCCCTTGGTAATCTGCAGCACATGGGCTGAGTAGCGTGTTAGGCAGCCGACGAAGATCTCCAGAATACCCACTTCGCGATAGACGTCCTTAAACACGGTGTTGTGCCGCAGAATGTTTAGAAGTGTCTTTAGGCATAGAATGCTGCAGGGCGTCGACTGATTGTGTTTGAGCAGAAGCGAAAGGCTGATCAGTTCCTTGCACGGTACAAAGTTCAGCTGAAAAACGATGAACTCCAGCAGGTCGTAGAATTTTTCCTGGATTTGTGGGCTTTTCAGGTGGATACGCTCCGCGAACGTACTAATCGTGTGCTCGGGTTCGAGTATGAAATAGTTGGCGTTCTCTGAGTGGTAAACCCGAGAAATAGCGTCTAGGATTGTGCAACAGAGTGCGGGCGTCGTAGACTTAATAAAGACGTTCTGTAATACCTGGAAGGCGTACACATTTCGCACACATGTCTCTCGAGAAGTGGCCTGTGGAAGCTGGAAGTTCTGCAACTTAAAAGCCGTGTTGAACTGAGAAGCTGGCGGTCGGAGCTCGTAAAATCCACACATGCACAACGATGAAATCATCAGAACAAGGTTACGAATAGCCGCTTGAATCTCCAGAGACTGACTACGATTGTTGTCAAATCTGAAAATAGTTGAGTAAGAAGTAAGTTTACAAAATAGCAGGTAGTCTGCTTACTTGAGCAGAAAATCACTTAGGAACACGTAACCCTGAGAGGCTCGAAAATCATCCATTAGTATTTGGGACACCTGACTAGAGTCCTTGAGAAAGCAAAACACGGTGACAAACATCTCGACGATTTCAAGAGGGTTTCCAAATGTCAGGCGTTGCATATTGTCCACGCACAGCGCCATGCAGCCCTTGGCTAAAAAGATTGTTTCATGGTTTTAAATAATAATTTTAATAAGAGAAAAGCGTTTAAAGCGTTTATTAAAAAAATAAGTAACTTACAATGTATGTAGCTAACGACGGCGTCGGTCAGGCCGTTCCTCGATATTGTTGTCAGGATCTCAGCAGCATTCTTGCGCCACACAATGTTGTGGATGGGACATGGGGAAGTAATGGCCGAGAATAGCAGCGTCAAGTCGTCCATGCGGGAAAGTTCCTCGGCGGGATAAGGGTATGAGCAGAGCTTCACCAGAAGCTGCACAAACACCTTCTGCAGGAGAGTGCGCCTTTCGTGGGCGTTAAATTCACTCGCTGTTCCTCCGTCTGCTGTTGGCTCATCGTCCTCAACTATTGGCAGGTCGAAGAACAAATACAAGCACTTCACAAGAGTCGAGGGAACTGCTGCGGCAGTCATTACCTAGAATGTCAACAAGAAACAGTTACGAGGTTCTACAGTGTACAGCACTCGAAGTGTAACCAACTATAGGCCGCTCGCGCAGCTGACGCCAAGCGCGTTAAAGCATTTCGTAGCATTGCAAAACGTTATGAAGGTGGTTATCAAAATCAACGTCACGTGAGATGGTTCAAAAAGTGAAGAAGCGACCGGAGCGAAATCCCCGACAAAGTGCCAATTAAACGGCGAATGAACTGAAAATATCTAGCATTCGTCGCATACTAAAAAATGATTTCAAGGTTAATCCTCACAAGATCGACAAAGGGCATGATTTTACATCGATTTAGGAACAAGTCAGACTTGAGAGAGCGAAGGTGTTGCTTCCTTTGCCGGAAGTGGTCCGAACATTCTGTTTTAAAGTGTTTAATTTCTAGGATATAATAATATGTTGACTTCTTCAAAGCAGTAAAGAATATACATATTTTATTGATTAACATAATATTTGAATGCAAAGGGTGATATTGTGACAGACAAGAAGTGCTGCAGGCAAATTTTTTTATTTTTAAATAAATTGATCTCATTATTTTCCACAAGTTTGTAAAAAAATGTTAATACAGAACGCGGAATCAGGAGCATAAAATACTTAGGACTCCACAGCAAATTTTAAAATGCAAATTGACTAGCTCTTGGTAAACAGTTGATAGCGCACCATGTATATGCCAATTTTGTGAGTTCTTTTATTGTTTTATTGTTAAACAAAAATGTTTTACCACAAATTTTCAAATATTATTTTTATACCTTTGCAGAGGGTATTATAATTTCAGTCAAAAGTTTGCAACGCAGTGAAGGAGAAATTTCCGACCCTATAAAGTATATATTATTGATCAGCATCACCGGAATCAATTTAGCCATGTCCGTCTATCCGTCCGTTTCTACGCAAAGTAGTCCCTCAGTTTTAAAGCTATCTACTTGAAACTTTTCCAAAAGTGGTCTTTCTATTGCATGTATATATTGCACGCATTTAAGTCGGAATGAGCCAGATCGGAACAATCGCAAAAAAAATAAAAAAAACAAGAGAGAACGCTATAGTCGAGTGCCTCGACTATTAGATACCCGTTACTCAGCTAAACAACTTAATATAAATATGCCTTCTTGTATGTTTTTCGCCGCTCGAATTAGCTTTTTATGTTAAAATCGGTATCCAGGGAACACCACGTGGAGGCCGTTGATTTGCAACGGGGTCTTTCAAACCAAATAAAAATTTGGGGACGCTATTGTATTGCGCCATCTACCCCAAGACATTGAAATGCAGTCGTTTGTAATAACTGCAAGGGTATATAAACTTCGAAGTTAGCTTCCTTTCTTGTTCTTAGATACTTTCCAAGATCTTTGGGACTTTGCTTTCAGCAATAACTAAATTAACAACTTAAGATTTATACAGATTTAAAAGATCAGGTCTGTTTAGAGGTGCTTTATGAAAATCACTACCTTTTTAAACATAGTCACATGCAAAATCCTAACTATTTTCAACTAACTTTTTACCGCTCGCCTGTGAAATGAACCAGGTTTGGGTGTTCTTTAAACTCATTGAGGTATTGCTGGGCAGTGTGTGTATGTTTTTCCACATACGCGGCTCATTGTACTGGCCTGAGCGTATTCCGCACGTGATATTATACTGCGCCACATTCCTGTCCTTCGCAGTGCTCGCCGCACTGGGGGCATTCCGGCTGATGCTTACCCGGAGTTCGGTGCTCTCCTCGCAGTTCCTGCTAACACTGAGCGCCGTGATCGCGCACTACTTCTGCGGCGTGTTGATAATGCAGACCGCCATGCAGGACCCGCACCTGGCTGCGATCAACTCCAGCATCGAGTACCTGGAGCACCCGCACTTTGCGCACTGCAAGCAGCAGAGTATCGCTGCGCTGATAACAGGTACCATGTACCTAATGCACATGTTCCATGTGTTCGACCTACTGATGCGTATGGAGCCCGGGGACTGGCGTCGCCAAGCGACGGGACGAGAGTTCTCCGATAGGACTGAAGCTGAAGCGGGTCGCGCTGCAGGGTTGTTCGTACTTTCCAAACCGGTGGACGACTTTCTGTGCAACTGCTGTAGGTGCTACTTAAAGCTGGCCTACTCCCAACCCCTGAGCTTTCGACTGAACGCGGAGGCGGAGCAACCGCACTTTGTGGCCCGTATGTGGCAAATTATGGGAGAGGCGCGCAGAAAGTTCTTTTCACTGCATCATGCCGAGAGCGACGAGAGTTTTCTGTCCACGCCAACTATAACCACCAGTGACTCGGATATAGTACCAGTGGTCTCCGAATACTCCGCTTCGATGGAGGAGGAGTCCCGTAAACGTCGCAGATCCTCCTCCACCTGGCGTGGCACCAGCGATTCTTCTAGCCTGTGGGCCTTGATCGAGGACAGAAGCAGTCTAAGCAGCCTAGCTTCAACAAGGTCCAGTCAGAATAGCGAAGCCACAATGAGACCGGGTGGAATGGATCGCAGGTTGAACCGGCGACCAAATGTTCGCGCAGACTCCGAGAAAAGGGAGAAGTCGGAGATTCTGTTGGTAGAACAGGGTTCGAGCTATGGTCGCCTCAGAACGTTGAGCAATGCTGAGATGCTCAATAAGCAAAGAGATGTACAACCAGATAAGGAGATTGATAGAGAATCACAGAGGGATTCGGCAAAGTCAACCCGGGATAAAGAAAAAAAAGTCAAAGTTGCACCCGATCGCACAAGCTTTGCTGAATCGCTTAATAAGCCTAGAGATGAAAGCCAAATTAAGGATTCAGATGAAAAATTCGCAAAGAAGTCGTCCAGGTCAAGCCGAGACACAAAACAAAATTTAGAAGTAGCTCCCGATGAAGTAAAGAGAGACGCGGAAAATAATGATGAAAATTCTCAGAGTACTTCCAACAATAAAAAGGCAACCAACATGGGCACTGGCAATGAAGAGTAAATTATCCTTCATAAAAAATGAAAATATGCAAGCGCTGAAAGGCCCAAAAATGTAAATGTAATAGCTTTGTTTCTCAACCAAGCATTTAAATTCGTTTTTCAAAAGCACTTGCGTTATGGAAATTGAGAATTAAGTAAAAAAAAAACAAAATACAAATAAATATATGAAAAGAAAAATGCTATTTGTTAATAACAAGCTTGGTATTCAATTTTTATGTTTTATAAATCAATTTACATTTGAAGAAATTGCATATTCCCACATACAAATATTTCCTGCTTTGAGTGTTTGATAATACTAACCTGTATAAGGGAGACGTCCCCATTGGCCAGCAGATTGAGGGTTGCCAGCAGCATCCAGCCGCTACTGGTTTCCTCCGTGGTTTCCACCTCAAGAAACTTTACAATGGCAATAGACGCCGCTTCCGTGCTTTGGTTGGAGGCACGCTTGCGGATTTCACTGACCATCAGACGGGACACTTGCTGGCAAAAGGCGACCACATCCCAAAATTTTTCGCTCATGTCGGTTGCCGGACAGCTGCTAAAGACCTGCAAAGATGGGGAGTTATCGACGATTTGCTCTGTACGGGTGGTTAACATACTTTGCAGAAGAGGGGCAGCATCTCGTAGAGCTTGCCGTCGCGCTCCTGCTCGCTTAGCGGTTCCCTCGGATGGGTGTAATCGTTGAAGAGCTTTTTTAGCGTGCTGAGGCTCACCAAAACGCGAGCGTCAATCAGGGCCTCCTCCCCAGTTCGTCCGTTTGCGGCCTGCGTGGCGCTGAGATCCGTGGCCGCCCGGTTGCCCGCGGAAGAACTATTTGACGTCGAAGGGCTGGCGCTGCTGCCACTACCGCTGCCTGCGCTAGCCGCTCCGCGCAGCTTTCGCATTACGTTCATCTTTGTGTTGAATAATTCGAGGTGTTTAATCTGAAAGAGCAAAAATTAAGTAGACATTATCTTGAATAATGATTACAAGTGTAACAACTCGGTGCATAAATTTGAAGAAGGGCAAACAAATAATTTTCGTTTTGCAAAAATAATTGTATATTTCCGACGTTGTGTGAGTAGTGATTATTTCATAGATCATCGATAAACAATGCCAATAATTTTGTTCAGGAAATTTTGTCAATTTTTTGGTGTTTTATTTTTAATATATAATAAAAGATAAATAAATGTAGTAAAAAAACAGTACATACTCATGATTTTGTTTCCTTTAAATATCAGCATTTTAAATCAAGAAAAACATTCTTAAAGTTCAACATGCTGTGCCAATAATCAAGTTCGTCACTGTATGTATGAACATAACAAACTTGAAACAAGTGATTTATTTATTCATGATTCATGTAATTTAAATAAATAATAAATATGGAGACGTTCCTACTTGTAAATTCAAAAAGTTTTCTGGTCTTAATAGCTGTGATATTACTTATAATTATGAAAAAAAAAGAATCTGTCAATTGCTTCGAAATATAAAACCACAGTATGTTTTGAAATGATTCGAATTATAGGGAAGTGAAATAGAAAGTTAGAATACAAAATTGTTAATTTAAAATCTTCGTACAAAAAAAAAAGATCTATTGAGGCTTTACAAGTAATAACGAATCATAACAATTAGATTTTCTAGTTATTTGAAAACTGTTGACTAACGAAAGGTGCTAGTTGCCATTCCATTGTTCTTTTAATAGATACAGAAACTAGACATTAATACGTTAGTTTGCTACAGTCGTGGCCACCATTGTACACTTGCAGTTAAAAACAATCCGACAGGTGGTTCCCCACACACATACATGTCGGTTGATAATGTAGGTACGTTTACAGTGGCGTCATTAATCTATTATGTTATCTGCAAGGTATAATATTTTGACAATTTATTTGCACCGCACAACAGCGTAACACTTTCGATTCAGCGCCGTAATTCGTTTTTAAATCACATCATCGCACATTGCAGTTAGCGTTATTGCTTGTTTTCGCAGCTATTCTATTTCTGCTGCCGCCGCTTTAATTAGCGTCCACTGGAGGTGAATCACGCAAAAAGTGCCATTATTGTATTCCATACGGTTATTTACTTTTTGGGAGTGAATGAACGTACGAACGTGGCCTCCGTGTGCAGTTGTTTGCTCACATTGTCAGCAAATATTATAAGGGAGACAGCTGTTCGACGTTTACTTATTGCGCACTTGTTTGTTTACTTAAAGTTAACTCCCTTTTGGAGTGGTTCTTTATTGTTGACCGTCATTTTCGGCCAACGCATTTAGGGCACCTAACGGCCGGCCACTCTGTTGTTGCTTTTTTGGTCTCCGCTTGGTCCAGTCTTTCGTAGTCGCTCTTTGTTTTGCTCGAGTCAATCGCGCTTCCCCGACTATTTTATTGATTTTTCTTCCTCTCTCTGGAAGCCCTCTCTCTTTCTGCCTTCCGCCCCTTCCATATCCAGCAGACAAGTCGAAGTTGAAAATTTTCACTGGTGGTTTTGTTTCTTATTCCACAAATTCATCACTTACTATTACTGTACGTCGCAATCATGGTGTTTATTGAGTGAGTTCTCACTAAATTGGGCTATTAATGCGCTCGCTTAACATCTTGTTTCTCGGGTGAAAAAGTAAAACGATTTCTTGGTCTGTACTCTCTTTTCGTTTTTCGCATGAGTGCTGTAAAACGCTGCTGGGCGGATCAGCTGTGCACAAATCGCTACTATCGCCGCCTGTGTTGGCTAGCGACTCCCATCAGGACTGCATATTTAGGTGTGATCGGCGGCTTAACTGGTAGAATTTGAAATTCAACGAAACTGATAAGAGGGCCCTTTTTATGGTCTCACTAAGGATTGAGTTTACGCAGCGGAAAAATTTAAGAACTTGAATAATGTATGTGCTTTAAAAAATTTAAACAAAACTCTTTCAGCAATGATTAGTTGAATGATTACTTGGTTTATAAATAACAATTATTATAAATAACACATTTTCAGCGTGCTTTGAAAGTTTTATTTTCTGATCAAATAGCTGAAAAAGTTAAGAACTTGAATAATGTATGTGCTGTAAAAATTGAAACAAATTAGTTAAATGATTAGTTGGTTTATAAATAACAATTATTATAAATAACACATTTTCAGCTTGGTTTGAAAGTTGTATTTTCTGATCAAAGTTCTTTAGTTTTATTTTAGTGATTAAGAAAAAATCTCAAACTTTTATTTCTTTGAAAATAACATTTACATATGTATATACATTTGTTTTATTTTGACGAACAATTTTGGTACTTTTGTAATTTTTAACTGAATGCTTTTTTACTTTTAGATGAAAATGATTTTTAACGGTGTGGTTTCACTAAGCAAGTGTTGCATCCTCGGCAGTTTGCAATATGATCTTTGGAATTTCTTAAATTTTTTTACTTGAGGGAATTTAGTCAACAGTTTGTCCCTCTGTGGCATTTAGGTTCGTTTCTTTGCAAAGAGCTTTCTGCACACAACAAAATAAGAATAATTTAAAATCCAATTTATATTTTAATCTGGTTTTCTCCTTCTTTTTGTCAGGCAGAAAGGCAGGAAATTTGTTGTAAAATAATAGTGCGAAGGAAAAACCAGAACTAGCTCAGCCCTGGGTTCAATTTCTAGATCAGTCGCCATCCTTTCATTTCGTGTGTTTTATTTTATAATTGATATGTACAAAAATATGTTCAAACAAATCGAATGCATATTTAATAAAATATTTCAATTGTGTACGGAATAAATAAAGCTCAAAGAAGCTGGATCAACTAAAATAATTGTTTTTAATAATTAAAAAGCTTAATCCTTTGACCATTTGGCGGGTCGTTTTCCCAACCACAGTTTTAATACAATTGCAGACTTTGCCGAAAAAAAAATTGAAAAAGTAGCAAAAAGAATAAGGTATACATTTTTCAATTTTTTTTTTAATAAATTAGATTTTCATAGTTTCATGTCAATAAATTTTATTCTGAAAAATGCCATATAAAAATAGAAAAAAAGGGATATTTTCGCAGCCTTTACTGATGAAGGTATGCGTAAATAAATAAGACTTGGAAAAATTTATGTCAATAGCTTATACACTGCGCGAAATATTCTGAAAAACATCAAATTTGATCTACGTACACATGTTTTAGGACGACTGTGAAAGTTTCAGATTGCTAGCTTTTAAACTGAGCTCGCAAACGGTATTGAAACAGACGGACAGACGTACATGGCTATATCGACTCCCCTATTGATCCTGATCAAGAATATATGTATTTTATAGGTCGGAAACGTCTCCTTCACTGCGTTACAAACTTCTGACCAAAATTATAATACCCTCTGCAAGGGTATAAAAATTACCAATTTTTTTATTGTTTATCGATAACTAGCTTTTTGCTATAATTTCGTAATTATTTTACTGGTATCTGGTATCTGAATCCTTAGCCGTTTAGAAAGTAGAGTCTATTGGGAATAAATAAACAAGCGGGTTTTTCCAAATGTAGAATAAAAGTATTTAATGTCAAGCTGTTTAACAAAGTTAAAGTGATTCCAGAACACTAAGTCCCGGATTTGATACATACATACATACTTTATTTTTTCTTTACCAAAAATATTTGTTTTTTAATACATTTTGACCAGAGCAACGGTTTTATAGCAAGTTAGGTGTCTTTCGACGCGTTTTTTAACAAGAATGCAACCGGCCTAAATAAATTTTTAAACGTTCACCGCTCTATCGATTACAGCAGATTTCCAAATCGATGGCTATATTTTAGTAGTTCGCTCCTCACACCCTAAAAGTGGGACGTCATTACGTGTACTGGCGTGCACAGTGATCAAAAGAAGAAAATAAGCTAATTTTCTAAATACTGGTCAATTAGTTCCTATTTATTTGTTACAGATATATGACAGCTTTCTGGTGTGCATAGTTGATTAAACTAATACTTAATTTTTTCAGATTTTCCAATGAGGCACGGTGGATGAGTAAATACCATTAACCATTTTATAACTTTTTTCTGAAAATGAGAAAAGGGAAATATGTATTTGTTTCATCTCAAAATTCAATTACAGAGTTTTGTTAAAGTCGGGACTATACTTTCTTAACTCGTTTTGAGGTGTTTTTGTTTGATCCAAGTTTTGCAAGAGTCTTTGTCTCAGCTTAAAATAAAACAAGAAAGGAAAGCTAACTTCGGGCGGAGCCGAAGTTGAAATACCCTTGCAGAATATTCTGTAAATTATATTCTCCAAAATTATTCATATGATGCATTCTTAACACTCATAAAAATCCCAACTTCCTAACTTTAAAAACACCAAAGTTATGGCATTTCCAATCGTTCAGTTATATGGCAGCTATAGGATATAGTCGGCCGATCCCGGCTGTTCCGACTTATATACTGCGTGCAAAGGAAAGAAGGGTGTTTGCAAAGTTTCAATTCGATATCTTTAAAATTGAGAGACTAGTTTGCGTAGAAACAGAAAGACCGACAGACGAACATGCTTATATCAACTCAGGAGGTGATCCTCATCAAGAATATATATATACTTTATATGACCAAAATTATAATAACCTCTGCAAGGATATAAAAATGGCATTTGTAACTTAATAAATTCAAAACGTAAGTGGTAACACTGATTAGGTACCCTTAGTACCCCTTGCCTCAATCTCTCCAAATAAATGGTTTCTTTGACTTCAGAAATGACTTGGCTAGTATCTGCATACGTACATGTGAGAATCTTTGTTGAATCTGGAAAGGGGTTATTAATATTTGTTTTCGCAATCACACTTGATATAATTGTCAGCAACCACAGATGTCTGTTAGCTAAGTCAACAAAATTGATCGCATATTGATTAAGCCCTAATACAATTAAAGATACAATTTGTTGATTTATTTATGGAGGAGCCTGCTGAAGTTTTACTGGATTGTGTTGATAAGGCAATCGAATGCAACGCACGTCTATCTGTTCTAATTTCAGGGGAGCCATATCCAATTTCGTCTGTTTATAAATTAAAATTTGAATGCAGATTAAATTCCAGTTTTGAGTCAATTAGGGGTGAAAAGAGAAAAGGCGTGCTGTGCCAAATATTTACCCAGCTGTTGGGTCTCGGGGGAGTATTATCCTGATGTCCGATTGACTCGCCCCCCAAATATAGTTTGCCTTTGGGCGTTGGCCCCGCCACGCCCTCCCATGACCCCACTGACCCGTTGCGTGACTGTTTGCATCCAACCGCTCCCATATTCCTCATTTTGCCAGCCAGACACACGAGCTCAGCGCAGGTTCCCTAATGCTTATTTATACGGGAAAGCACTTGGGATTGGCACTCCTCGTTTCCCATCTAGTCAGGTACTTTGCGGACTTTCCTGTCTGCCACCCCCGAAAACGGACTGTGCAACGGGTTGAGGTAAGAGCTGTGTCTGCGGCAATATTCTAATGGATTTTTCGTTTTCAGCTATAAATAGGCCCCCAACAACTGACAAGAATCGAAACAATATTTTAGACTTTAAGAAGGGGGATTCCAGAAAACCGCCATTCGGCAGAATGATGACACGTTGAAAAAAAAACAGGTAGTGTCATCAACCGATAGAGCCTTAATCGGATTTTAAGAACGGAACCAGAATACCTGAACGTATATTTCTTATAGTAGCAATTACTAGTCGAAGCAATTTACTATTAACATAGTTATTTAACCAGAGTATCCATGGGCTGGGGAATTGTAAGTATTTTATTGGTCAATTTAACGAATAGACTTTTTTTTTGGTGTCAAATGCAGTACTCACAAAAGAAATCCCTGTTTTTATTTGGTCTCCTTGGGCAACCGTCTCACTGAGAACTGCTTTCAGAAAATTTCAAATACAACCCCAAAAATCATTTTCCCAGCTTTCCCGTGGGACTCATTAGGCGGGGCTTCCCCCTTTTTTGGTACGAATAACTTTTATTTCACGTTTTAGCGCCTCTGGCTTTCATCACTGTGCTGTTGTTGACAATGAGCGAAACATTTGCGTATCGAAATTGGCAAGACCGCAGGAGGGGGCTAAGGATACACTGCCCTCCATTCCCGAAAGACATGAATATTCATTCTTTGCTGAGCGAGTCCCAATTGAGAAAGGGAGATGCTTCAGGTGGCAGGGGCTTTTGGGATTAACATAAAATTTCATTTGATTGTGTTTTGGTGAAGATTTTTATGGCGTATAAGGGATTTTATGTGGAAACTTACTTGTTTGGGGATCTGATACAAGATGCCTAGTGAAATCTCAACGGGCCATAAGATTGATGGGAATTGTTTATGTTACGGGCAAGGAAGCGGACTTCATTGCGTTTGTGAGTGAGTAAAAAAAGATGATTAGGTGTTGATTTTGTTGGACTAATTTAAAGAATTGGTGATTGGAAATTTGTTTATTGGCAATATTTAAATGTAAATTTTTTGCAATTAAACTTTTGCGACGTAGCAAAAATAGCTCTTTACAAATCCCAACAGTAAACGAAAAGGCGATTATTTCACTGCAAACTGCTAAATGTGTTTTACAATGCAATTCGGTCGTGATTTTGGTACAATGTGCAAGATTGATGAGCTTTCTGTCAAGGTCGTTCCACTTTTTTCGGTTTCGGTGCCGTGTTCTTGTTGATTCTTTGCACTGAATGAGAGTATTTGCCTGTGAAATTTTTCAAGCAAATATGAGTTGTGCAAACAACAGATGAAGTGCCTGGGCTATAAAAGAAGGAATTCACGACGGAAAGAGGCACAGTTCCAGCACTGATTTTATCATGAATCGATTAGTGGCCGTCTTCAGTTTCTGCCTGCTTCTGGTCGCAGGACACTCGGTGGACGAGCAACAGGACACCCAGGTAGGATTAAACAAATACATTTACAAGTATTTTTATATTGAGTAACACCCATTATGTTTTTTTTTTATTAATCATGTATTGTTTTTTTGCATTGAGGCGCAAACTCAAATCGCCCATCATTCCATTTATAAGACACATACACTTACACATATATATTTTAAGAATTTCCATCTCAATTGACATTCTTAATCCCAGGAGCTGGTTGATAGCACTACCCCTTCGATTGACGAAGGGTTTCCCCATGGATCTCACGAGCTGGTCGAGCTGCCGGAGATCCTTGAGGAGAACCTGATGGATGCCAACAAGATCAACTGGCTGCCCGTGTGGGAGGAACATGAGCTTTCAAGGATTGCCCGCGAAGTGGTCGAGAAGCCTGATGAGACTATCCTCACCCCTGAGCTCTCGCCGTCCAAGGAAACGGTGGAGGATGCACTGCTGCCCAAGGAAAACAAGGAGTGCCCCAGTAACGCCGAGCGCGGCCTAACCAATCTCATCCGGGTGGCACGCCCACTTTTACCCGCTGCTCGATTGAGAAACATTTTGGCGAATGCTGTGGAGGATCCCCAAGTTCGGGATCTGATCAAATTGCTTCGCAGCGAAGGCGTTAAGTCGCAGGTGCAGCGGTTGAGAGCCACGAAGCAGCACCAGGTGCTGCATGACTATTTCTGCCGACGGCTCAAGCTGGATCCTGCCTATTACGTGGAATTCGTGAGGGTGTTCCTCGATGTCCACATCTCCGACCCGCCGACCACTAAGCTTCCGAACCGCCGTCCAGGAATCCGAGGACTCCTCCAGGATCTTCGGGATGCTCTGCCCCGCGCCACCCTGCGGGATATGTACCTGCGTCTCTACTCCTCGGATTCCGAGCTCTCCACCGCCGTGCGCCTCATCCGCAGCTCCGAGTTCCGGCGAATGCTTCGTGATCTGCGCTACCTGAAGGAGTACCGCTCCCTGACCGACGAGCTGGAGAAGGCGGGAGTACCTCTGCGCCAGCTCCAGCAGCTGGTGGGCAACGCCCTGGGCTGGACTACAGGTGACATGGCCGCTGAGACTCTCATTTGGAGTGTTTAGGTGGCCTAGACTGCTTTTAATTATGATTCAGTTTTTTTATTTATCCTTCAATTAAATTGTAACCCCACTTAAAAAATTTAATTTAAAACTTCAAATAAAATGATTCAATTATATATATAATCTCCATTAAAGTGTTATTAAATAAAATTCAAAAATTATATATAAAACCAATATAAGCGTTCGATGTATTATATTATATTTTATATAACCAAAATATTAAGAAATCAATCTGATTAAAAAATGGCACCTAAGTTATTATACCCTTGCAGACGTTATTGTGGTGGCCAACACAATCTCCGGATATAAATCCAATTAAAAAATTTATGGAGTCATGTGAAATCGCAATTGGTGAAATATGCAGTTCCTTCAAGTGGAATGAAGGAGCTGTGGGTGATGAAAAAGGACATATAGAAAGCTATTCCCCCCGAATTGGTGCAACGCCACACCCAAAGTATGCCAAATCACGTAAGAGAACATTTTTCAAAAAATGGTAATCAAAATATTTGGTTTAAAGTCACCGTAGGGCAAAACTGTAACATTTGCCTTATTGTACAGATTGCTCCAGCATTTTTTCTCGGCTTGCCGATGTTTGCTTTCTTTCCTGTTATTACTGTTTTCAAGTTATAAAATATATAATATTTATTTCGAGTTCTGACTTACCAATTTCTATTATTAAGTTTTAATTACTTTTTGTGTTTGATAAAGTTAAAAAACGTTATAGCAAGATTTATTTATTAACCAGAAATCGAGATAAAACAAGCTTATTTTTGGATCAAATTCGACTTTTAAGTAAGCATTCTAATAATAACATTGCTTTATTTATATTACAACATTTCCAATTAAGAATTACAGCGCACATTCTTTTTTTATATTTGTTTTCGTCGTCAGACATCAAATTATATTTCGTTAACGAAAATCGGTCCCCCTTCGGGAGAAGAAGCAACAACTGGGCAAGATATGTACATATAACTCATTCGCTGCAATTGCATGAAAAAATGCGTGAAGGCACAACATCGATGTGTTTACGTCTTTTAGAGGCAGGCGACCAAAGGCACTTCAAATTCGTTCAGGGTCAAAATCATTAGGGTCGGTATGTGTAGTAGGGTATTGTGTGTTAGGATCTGTTCTGGGTCTCTGTCGCCGCATGTTTGCCACCAATTGCCACGCGGCGGGTAAACAAACAACCTCTGAAATTGCTGCCACACATGTCGTCGTCTCCCAAGACTTAATCATCCGCGGAGCTGTCGACGGCGACTTCTAATCGAGGCAACAGTTGCCATAAATAAAATTACTGACACAACGGATAGACATTAGCCAACGGTAGTGTATAAAAATAAGACTCAGAAAGGGCAAGTCCCAGCGACGTTTACGGAAATACGAAACCAATTCTTTATTTGGTTTACTCCGCCAGACCAGCGGCAATAATCTGAGAAGCAAGCGAACGTGTCGAAATAAACAAACAATTGTTGAAACTACAAAGCAAAACAGAGCAAAGATCGATAAAGCTAAGTCTGAACTCAGATAGAGCTCAGATAGTGAATCGGATTTAGCAGAAACTGAACAAATTTCGCCATGTTGCAAATGGCAAATTGCAAATGATAACTCAGTGATAAAGGCGCCACATGGGCATAAGTTAGTCATTAATAAATTGTAAAGAATAGTTTGTTTAGTTAATTAGACTCTCTTTAAAAAAAAAAATATTATTTTAATTTATTTATTACATTTTTTATTTAAATTAAATTTGATAAAATAAAAAAGTCTTTGTGTCTATTGTGGAAGGCAACTTTACAAATAGTCGTGTTTTAAAATATATTTGTTTTATATTTTAAATCGCTTTGGTTAAACTTCTAGCTTCGTTGTTTTATGAGAAAAATATTTTTTTTTATTAATTAAGTTTTTTAAATCTTGTATTTATTTTTCCGCAGTAGTTGGTCACTGTTTTCAGGGCAAATCACCTTAAAAACAAAATAAATCTTAATTTATGAAAAACCCCTTAAATTTAAAAGAAATTAAATTGTCTTGCAAATATGGGCCAATTACCTTTGAATAAGGATCCAAATAGGGCGATTTCGGGTGATTATTTTTAAGAGCATTAATTGTTGAGTTAAATGCGAATATATTTAAAAGGGTTGTCGGTGTGCTCGATAGAATTTGTACTGTGCAAAAACATGGTGCACTTAAAAAAATTGAATTGATTTTACGAATACAAGAAATTTGCTTACGATTTTTAGCCGAAGACGTTCGCATTACCTTGAAAAGATAATTTCTTAAATGGTAAAAAATGTATGGTACGTTTTCTTAAATCATGAACTAACTTTCTAAAATCGAATAATTTTCTTTCTAATTTAATTGGGGATTATTTTTGAAGCTTTTTCTTTGAGCTCCGTTTTCCTTTTATTTTTGCCTTTCAAAAGTAGACGTTTTACACATTTTTTTTAGGTGCACACCTTTTATTTAATTTTTAATTCAAAAAGCGTTGTTTCGTTTTTCACTTCACTTTTGCGTTTTAAGTTTTCAGCATAATTCATCATTTCGTATTTTTTTGGCTTTGTCATTTGCAAAATGTGCTGTCGAGCGATATTCAATCTTATCGAAACATGTCAAATTTCTTATTTCTTAATTTAAAAATAAATTTAAAAAATAACAATTTTTAAAATTATCTTGTGATGATATCAAATAAGGCTAAAAAATCAACGACTAAAATCTTTTTTATATTACAAATAAGACTGAATGTATATTTAAGAATACACTTACTTTTCAAACCGCATATTGACCGATTTTATTACGCAAATAACTTAGCCTTAGTAAATCGTGGTCAATTTCCCGTTTTACAGAAAATTTATTATTATTATTAAGTTACAACAAATTTTAAATGTCACGTTGATTTAAGTTAGGCCGGATTATTATTAAGAGCTGTTGTTTCGAGAAAAAATCGTACCATAAGAAGTCGTGGAAATACCAGGCATGTCGTTCTGTCCGATGGATTCACCTACAGATTCACGATAGCGTTAAAGAAATTGGGAAACGTCTTGTAAGACTTTTTCTCTGCTTCAAAGTCCAATTGCTGGCTGATAAGTCGCTAGTTTTTCCATGGGTCAGTCTCCATGGAAAAGCGTTCCTCAAAATTCCGACAATTGCTGTGCGAAATCACTGCAACGGCTTCGTTTTTCTTTAACCTTTGTTGCAACATTTTCGTTCCGCCATTCAAACTCAATTAGGGAGAGTCGTTCACCTTTTTTACCAGTCTGTTGTTTGGCTTTTGTTGCATGGGGCCCTTCCCTATGGAGCGTACAATAGTCAGGAGACGCCATCCACCCACACCTTAAGTACGGTCTTATGTAAACTCTAAAAAAAGGGGGTATTGCAATTTCAGGAAAACATCTGTGTCTTGATCAGCATCACCCGGCGGTTAACCTTGCAATGTCACATAGCATTCTTCATTCTTTTCTCCCGGAATTACTATAAGAAACATCCAAAATAGAATTAAATTTCTTGTACTGATCCTTTTGTAGATTCCTCCTTTGACGATTACGACCACTTTCACCGGTTTCACATGGCTCTCGATTTTTCAAGTAACTTAACATTTACCGCCTTTACCATTCCAATTTTTCCCTAGACTATGATTCCCCAAAGACTATGACTTTGGTTTGCCCTAGAACCAAGAACCACCTTCAAGTGGACTCACAACCTCGAAATTATTCCCAGTGTAGCAGTATGCTCCACTCCACTTTCAACTTTACGCTTCGTGCTTCCGCCCACCGAAAGCGGTGCGAGTTGTCGTAGTCGCTGCGAATTTCCCCTTTCTGGACTGCACAATTGCTGGAGCTGCAATTGGAGTTGCTGCCAGAAGGCGACTATCTGAACACGCTTGGCCGAACAGCGCTAATCTCGCAACTGTTTACCACGCCAACTGTCTGACCAGCCAAGGCCAATAACCCCCTGTACTCCAAATAATCCGCGGCAATCCAACGCATTTACCCCACACAACTGACAGCGCTCAGATCGGTTTTTGGGGCCAAGAACTCGGGCAGTTGTTGGCCATCGAGAGCGGCTTTTTACGTCATCGCAATGTTTGGTTGGATACGTATTTATGTATGTATCAAAGCATAGGGCAGAAAAACTCTAGCCCCGCCAACGGAAGCCATTAGAGGCGAGCCAAGAACACGGACCATGGTCCACCGACCGGCGTTTTCTGGTAGGAGGTAGCAGGCATTCCAAGCAATTAATAATAATTTCCGCTGCCTCAAACAAAAAGCAACTTGGAAGCTTTTTCTCGTTCTTGTTGCCGCGCTCATGACTCTATTTTGCAGATGGCTCTGGGAAATGGAAGGGGTGTGGTTCAAGCTCAAGTTAATATTTCTCGAGAACTAAGTATAAGTTGCTTCAGGCAAGTCTCTGTTGCTAATTTGTACTATCTGAAGTTAGGAAGCCTCAGATCTCAGTTAAAAAGAAGAAAAAATCCATTTAATATAAATTCTCTTTACATTTGTTAACTCTTAGCATGTGCCCTCTACTTATTCATTGAAGACAAGTAATCGGAAAAATCCAATTTTCCATATCCGATTGAACTTGTCGATATCATTTTTCATTCGTTTAGCAAATCCTATTTTATCCGGCCGAAAATGGCAAACTATGGATTAACAAGAAAGGAAGCAAACCCCTCTGCGAGGGTATAGAAATAAAACATTACGAGTATTAAGTGATGAGTTCAGATCAAGATACTTGGAAGAGAAATATAATTGTATGTCTTTTTGAAACTGAGAATAAAATCCATTTTCCCAGTTTCAAAGCCATCTTAATATTGACAGGTCAAGTTATTCATTGTCTTCAAAAAGCACATTCCTGTGGTCTGCCCTTTGGGCACTTAAACTATTTGATATAGGATGGATGGCCGTTCGGTTTGCTCTCTGGGCGTTACGCATTTCGACAATTCACGCCTAATTAATAGGCACCAAGTTGCTCATAAAACGCAAGCCGATTCTGAACCAGAAACCGAAACCAAACCACAAATCAAATTAAAATTCCAAAACTGATACAAATGTAGCACTCTTTCCCAGCTTGGGGTCACCATTCACATTGGGGGAAGAACTGCAACTGCGTTGATCTCTTAACAATCGTGCCGCCATGAAAACCAAACAAAATAAACTCTTTTGCTGCCACGCATGACTTGGCGTTTGGTGGAGCGCTTAACCCAAATCCAAACAAAAGGACTTCCAGGCAGCACTTTGGATACGCTTCTTGTTTTCACTGCAGAATAATTCAATTCTTTATTTTAGTTTAAAAAGTTTAAAAACCCAATTAGAATATTATAGTGCCCTTGCTAATAATCGTTTCCTACTCATTATAAAATTAAGAACTCAAATAAAAACCATTTTTTCCCCATTATTATTAAGCAACTTATTTAAAATTTATCGTATTTCTCAGCACTTAGTACATTTATTTTAGGAAGCTCGGAGTACTTTGTTCTAGAGGCTTAAATTTCAGATCTCTTTTGAAGTTTATATATTATTATGCGTTGTTTTTTAACCTTACGAAACCACAAACAATAAAAATTAAAAATTAAATTAAAAATAAATTAAAAATTCAAAAAATGAACATATGTTAAAGTGGGGCGTTAAAAAAAATTTAGGCATGGCAACGACTCTAAACATTTTAGCAATCTGACAAAAAAAGATTATTAAACTAGAGTAATTTGGCAGTGTCGGAAGTAGAAAAGTCTATGGAAGATTCGAAGAATTTCTTAAATAAACATTTTTTATAGTAATTATGAGGATTCCCTAAAGGGAAACATACAGGCATCAAATTTAATAATTAATACATAAGTAAATTAGTACCTTTTTGTAATAGCTAAGGTATTTAATCTTCGGCTTGCCAAAGCTTACTCTGTTTCTTGTTTATTATTTTTTTAACATATAATATTATGAATGTTCCAATATTATAAGATATAATTAAGACAAGAAAATGTTAACATAAAGAATATAAGATTAATGTTGAGTAATTAAATTTGTAAGCACTTTACACATCGATTTATATTGTTAATATTTAACTAGTAGTCGATCAGATAGATTGAATCAAATAGATCAAATACAAATAAGTAAGCCCACCTGGAAACTTTGGATAAATAAGTTCAAATCTCAAAGAACGCTGCGCTGTTTTGTAAAATATTAAGATATGGATAAAGCAAAGCACTTCGATGACGACAATACCCATAATTGAAAGTGCATATGGCGCTGCCATGCCCACAACTTGCCATAATCAGCGCTTTTTGATCTGGGAAAACAATTGCCGGCCGGCACAACATGACCATGAAGGGGGCCTCTTCATCGGGCCTCTGGTTCCCCGATTACTCGACTCCCTTACTTCTTTGCTGGCACACAAAAATTGTTTTGAAAACTTGCTGAGTTTTCAATTGGGCACAAAGAGGCATGTGGTTGGGGCGATCCATTTGTTTGGTCAGCTCGGTTCGGTTCAGCTCAGGGTGCCCAGTAGCGACTGCTGATTTTATTGTTTGCCAGTGGCTGCTGGCGCACTCAGTGGGTTAAGTGAGCTTTCTGGCTTGTTGACTCCGAATTTCCCTCGGAGAGTAGAGCGTTTCTTGTCCATCGGTGATGAATTTCTGGTTACAGTCCTGCAGCTAAATTTGGTGACCATATGTTAATTGCACCTCGCTAGGGTCAGTTATCGAATTTCCTCTTCAACGATTGATGAGGCTGGCAATGAAATGCTCAAAAATAATCGAGATAAATATTTGAATAACTGTCTACTTCGGAGCGACTTAAAATATTGTGTATGATACCATTGTGAATGTCAGATACAGAGTGACGTTTAGATGAAAAACTTTTCTTAAAAACATCAAAATCGTTTAGATCGCATACATTAAAGTCCAAGTAATAGGCGGTCAATTAGTATTAACTGGCTTTTATAAGAACTAAAGAATTAATTGTTTTTAACAGGTATTTTAAATCTCTTCAATTAGCACTTGATCTAAAAATCGACTACTTGTAGACGTAATTATACAAAGCACAAACAGTTTTGTCAATGAAAATCAAATGGCTCAAGCCGATTTTGGTGAATGAATTTTGGTGTTAAGGTCTTAAGTTGTTTTCCAGCCAACGCTCGTTTTTCAGACCAGACCAACAGACCCACGCAGAAAATGGAGCAAGCGTCAAACACACGCAGACCATAAAAAATGAAATCAACGCATTTATTACATCAAAGTTTGTAAGAGAAACAAAAACGAGCGTAGGCGACAAAGAAAAAGTTGCCACGCGCCAACCTGTCGAACTTCCCATTAATTAGCCAAAGTATTGGCTTGGCATCGAGACCATCCACCAAAACTGCATGGGTCTTTGGCTTTATTATTGTTATGTTGGGCGAATGAAAAAACGGAAGCTTATGTCACCGTCTCATGCGAGGGCGGATGTCTCTAGTTGGACCCATAAAGACAAGAGATGATTTTTATACGCCTTAACTCGTAAGCCATCTGCTGGTCCACATGCCATAAATGGCACGAAGTGGATGATCGTACAACAAGAGCACTGACCTACATCAGATCTATAAAGAAGTTAACTAAGTTAACTAACTTGTTACTGAGCCTCCTTGTGCACAACTTTATCTAAAAGATCTCAACTTCTCGTTTTTAAAATGCTCTTTTATTGAAGTAATTGCATTGGAAAAGTTAGGAATTTTTACTACATCAGTACTATTTATGAAGAAATTTATTTAATAATAACAAATAATATAATTAATCTAATCGACAGAGTGTAAGCAGTTCGAAGAGTTTTCTTTAATATAAAATAATGGCTAAATAGTTAATAAATACACAAAAAAGTGTAATTTTCGGTGTTCTAAATGGGAAGTAAAAATTGCTATACCTATATACAAAGTAGGTGTAGAAGCAAAAAATCCAAAGAGTCGGAGGAAAGGGTCCTTTGCATCTCTTTTTAAAAGCCCTAGCAGCTGCCTCAATAAATGTACACAAGTGAATGCATATGTCAGCCGAAACGATTTGAATTTCAGAGCAGTATCGAATGGTGTTCAGGCAAGTTGCCACTTCGTCATAGGGGCATCATCTGGGCCCATTGTGGCACTGCAGCCGCCGAGCTAGACAATCGCTTGGCAACTGCTCAACTATCTCATGGATGCACCGCCTCGTGCAGTCACAATTGTGTCAACGTTGCACATTTTCGCTTTTTTCTCACATTACCAGCGCGATTGTGAGTAACTGAATAATACGAGCGACTTGTTGCCGCCTTGCTTTCTATCGGCCAGCTAATTTGCAACTTTCCACATGCCACCAGCGCACTTTATCCCACAGATTTCAGTATTGCTACGAGTATGGCAGTGGGTGTAGTCGTCTAGAGAGATGTGAAACAGTTGATGCTGATGTTATGCTTGATTTTTTCAGCGATTTATGTGTCATTGTTTTGGCGTTTGGAATTACCCAGACTCACTCTCATTGAGGAGATGGCTTATTGTTGTTGCCGGGGCCAATGGTAATGTGATGTTGATAACTTTCCCTCCTCGCGATTATTTCCAATTGCGTGTCGAGCGGAAGTTGGTTTCATGGCTTGATCTATGCAAGGTGATGTAATGATAGTGGGTGCTGCTGATGATGATTAGCCGAATTAGTGCTGCACTCGAAAAGGAAAGTTGAAAGCTTGGAGGGACACCAAAAATCGTATTTAATTGTTCATAACTCGACCGATTGCTACTTATCTTTTACGCTAAAATATAGCTACCATATTACCAGAGGCTAAACGGTTGTTGGCCAGTTGCTTAATATTTCACCTTCTTCATCAGTTAAAGAATGATGGCTAAGACAGAGAAGCTACTGACTGAGCACTCGCCCACATAACGAGCTCGTCTATTTATTCGATGGTGATAACGTAACTCCCACTTCTAAATGCATTTTATTTTCAGTATATCGGAAACAAGTATCGAAAGACAAACCAAATTTTATTGAGTGCTGCGAATTACAATGCAGATTATGTACGATATTTTAGTTTAAAAAGTATCTCGTTAGTTTAATGAACGTGGACGACTGTTACATGGGGACTTTGTTAAAAAGCTGATCTAATAATTTTATTTCAAGAAAAGACTGTAGTTCAATATATTTTGGATCAAACAATATAGACTTGCACCATATGTTTCTCAAAAAAAAAAAGCCCAGTAATTTTTGTAAAATAAAGTGAATGGTAACGACTTCGTTTATAATGGAATGCTGACTTGAGCATTGCTGCTCAATTGTGGTAGAGATTATTATAAAGTGTGTCATATTGACAAATGCAAATGATCCACTTTCGAAGTCTGTGGAAGACTGTCGTTACCTGTCACTATCATTCAAACTTCTCTTACGACATAGTTCATTGAAGTCTTTATCAATACCAGGTTGCCTAAGTTTGATGCCTTTGTTTAATTTCAGGCTGGTGGCTTGTTAGGCTTCCTGAGCTATGACAACCCGGTTATTATGTCATATGATTCCCAATTCCACCTATAATAGACCTTTGCACGCAGGCTGCCGAAAATGCCAGAAGTCAATTAAAAGTCCATTATCCACACCATGGAGGCTGCCCAATCAGAACTGCCTGTGGATTTGTTTAATAAACAATTTCCGCTTTGATTTCTGGCCGCTTGAGGGTGAGGATTCCCTCGAATCGGGGCTAATTAACCTGACTGTTTCTGATGCGGGACAATTATGCCAGCCTTAGTGTGAAGAGTGGTCCGCTGCTGGCGAACAGTTTCATCGGTGGGGCTGATTGATGCGCCAGGCTCAGGTGTTTTTGTCGGCTTTTTGATAGGAAGTCGCAGCTTCCTCTTGTTGGCCGCAGTGCACTGCGTACTTTGCACATTTTTTGCGTTTGTTTCGTAAAATTAGCGAGCAATTCAGTTTCAGGCTGGCGTTCCTTTAGTCCATTGATTGCTGACTTACGGCTCAGTCCAATCGAACTACAATGACAGGCCGCCTGGCACTTATTTCTTTAAGAAAAAGCCGACAAAATCGATGTCATTGGAAGGCATTGCAGGCATTCGATCCGATTAACCCTTTACGTACCCATGCGAACACGTTTGTTAGCTCGAATAGCGTCGCTGGTCAAGAGTACTTTTGACTTTATACTTTGAACGCCTTTTGTTTGAAATTGCAATGAGCGAGAATATACTAACTTAAGAGTTCTTTGGGACTGCTATTTAAGAAGGTTCGATGGGCAAGGGTTAAATCAGGTAGGGTACAGCATAACATTTGACTTAACGTGCAATCAATTAACGCATCACAGAGAGATGGAAAAGCAAAGCGGTATAGGAAAGGGACTTCCCCTTTGGCTGGCCAGCTTCCACCGGAAAATATTTGCTTCCGTTCTTTGCCTTTTTCATTCTATGGAGTGGAAAATAAATTACAATTAAATGCAACAAACATGCAACACACTTATTCACTGCGGAACGCGGCGGATGTTTATTATCAAGTGGATACGTAGCGACATCATTAGCCCCTGTCCCTGGTCACTGCCCATGCCCATGCCCATCAGTGGTTCTCCCCGGCGCCCTTTTCCAGATGGAACGACAGTAAAAGTGGCTGGCATGCTAATCCGGAAGTAGGTCGTTTTCCAAACGCAATCGAAAGCGTGTGATGGATCCGAACTCCAGCTGAAAAGCGTCGAAAATCCACTGCGAGTGGGAACGCTGCAGCATGGGAAATTGAGACCAACAATTCAGTGAAAAGCCATCTTCAAGTGAGAGTCTCAGACTGTTCGTCATCATAACATAGCTATCAAAATGAGAAATAAGGCATTATCTTTGTGTGGGAATGGCGCTCTAGGAACAGCGAAAAGGCAAACAAAGTATCCAACCTAAGATAGATAAGATATCCAACTATTGTCTACGCTTTGATCAATAACTCCAAAGGTATGTTCGAGGAAAGGAACCAAATTGCGTTAATTCAATGAAATATTTAACATAAGTAACATTGGCTTAAAAAAAGTTTACATATCTTCCGGTTATATTAAACAATTATTAGTTTAAAAATTGTAATTTCTTTGTCCAGATCGTTTCTACGACAGTTGGATGGATATAGTCAACCGCTATGTTCTTCAGGGAAACTTTTGAATGATATGTAATGTTGAAATTTTCAATCCATGTTTTAATACCAAAAAAAGAGTTTTATCATTTTTTTATCCTCAGAGTTTAGAAGTTTTCTCTTGCCGAAGATAAAAAAACGTCCTCTTTTCAATACCTAGCTTTATAGTTTTGGAGATCTCCAATTACACAGCCAGGCAGAGGAACATCTTTATTAATGAATCAGTATGATACAGTTATCTGATTTTGCTAAACGTTGAACTATTTTCTTAAGACTTTAATCAATCAAGATATTCAAATGCGCATGTATCTTAAAGTACAACCAACTCGAACCAATTGTTACCACCTTTTCCCACTAAGATTACAAAAGGGGCTATTCAAAATCCTCATTAATGAGAAGCTGGCTTGGTTGACCCTTAATTGAAATTTAAATGCGCATTATATTGATAATGGTGTTCCGATTTCCTTTTAAGGGGAATTCCAACACACTATTACGCCAAAGTTGGCTTAGATCACAAGGCAGTAACGACTTTTGCCCATATGAGGAGCCGCGGCAATTTAAGCAGCGTGCCGCAGACACCACGCAAAATGCGAGCAACTTGCGCATAAATCGCTGTGTTTTCAACAATTAGCAGGGGACACCCACCCAAACGGGGATCCGATCCACGGAGTGACCACTCGCCCACGAGTTGGCCATGCCTTAGTTTTTTGAATCCCACGTCCAATTTTCAATTTGACTCGTGCGCAGGCGCAAGATTCAATTTAAATATTCAAGTCGGCGAAATTTGTAGTTTGATCTTTTCCCATTCTACTCGCATTGCGGATGTTGGAAATTTTTGAATTGCCAAGTTGCAGTTTCACTTTTGGGTGAAGACAGCGCAGCCTTGTTCAGATATATGCTTGCATTTTTAATTTAGTTAATCTTGGGAATCTGCCTTGCCTGCATCATCAGATTATAAGAAATTTTTACAAGGTACATATATATTATATATGAAACTATTTTTATATTTTAACTAGAAAATAAAGCCGACTAGCTTATTGTTGTATAAAAGCCATATCGAAATGATTTTCCGCGCAGTTAGTACACAGCTGACTTGAAGCCCATATATAATGGTATATAAAATAAGGTACTTAAATACTTGAAAATGGGAGGTTTCTTTGTATGGTTGATTGCAGTTCGTAAGTCTTATTTTAAGATATTTTAAAAACATAAATTACCTTTAAATATTTAAATTTAGTTGCTTGCTGCCCAGTGACCAAGATAGAAGCCCAATTTATGGCATTGCCTGCTAGTCCCGACTATGTGACTCAAAAAACGGAGTCAAAAGAATCTCTAAAGGGGGATACATTCAACCAAGAGCTATTGAATCAAGTCCAGCTTGAATTGAACGCCCAGTTGGCCATTAACTCAGATTTGATGTCGAAAGTCAAGAAGCGTAGGGATTTTTTGGATTATATCAACCGAAGTGCAGTCAGAGCCATGCAAAAGTTTAATACGACGAATAACGCTGTGATGAAGGCCAATCAAATATTGTCCCAAAAGAAAATTAAAATCGACTACAGTTGGCTCTTGATGGAGCGCTGCCGAAACATCCAATTCCGGGATGAGAAGGTACGGCGAATTGCCGACAGGCTGGCCGACAAAAGGGCCGAAGAATTCCATCCAAAAGCAAAGAAGCATTTTCTAACAAAATATCTTAGGCTCTTGAAAGCTTTGGAGGAGCAGGTAGTTCAAGAAACGCGTGCCGGCATGGGGTTACCCAGAATTGAGTTAAGCACCGGAATGCCAAAAAGTCCTCTGTCTGCAGACTTAAATTAATTTCATGCTAAGACAATCCATTGACTTTCTTAAGTCATTTTCTTAAAAATTAATAAAAAATAAAAATGAATTGTGACGCTCATACATATGTTGCTTTTTAAAAGGGAACGTTTGGTAAACTTATGAAGTTCAGTTTTTTAAAAGTCAAGCAGAACGAAACACCGCCCGTTACAACTGACCTTATGTAACCATGGAATCTTCTATATAAGAGCCTACCTTACTGCCCTGCAAACTTTAAGTACAGCTGTTTCTTCGAGATGAGGGTCCCATTGTTAAGCCCTGCAGTCTTACGCAAGTACGCTTACGCTATCGATTGAACATATCTAAAAGTGATTATTTTTTGGTTAGTTTTGTTGGTTAACGTGGCCCACAGCGCTACTGCAATCGAACCCGATCAACCCATAATCGATTTTCCGAAAAGTGATTTGACCCAGAGTAATTCTTCAAAAGGCAATTCTGTGCCCCAGAATGTTTTACCCAAGAGTGACGCGCCGCAAAGGGATTCTTCCAAGAGCGATGCACCCAAGGGCGATTTTCCCGTGACAGATAAAACCACAAGCTTGCATAAAAGCGATTCACTACAGGATATTACACACAAGGCGGACGATTTGGCACAGGGTGTTCCCCCCAAAAGTGATCCTCCCCTTAACAACACAGCGAAACAGGACTTCATACTTATAATAACAGATAAAAGGCATACCGAAGGGGATCCGACCCATGAAGCCTCAATATCGGGGCGATTTCCGAAGTCTAGTACCGAGACAGTCAAGGCGCTCCAACAAAGGTTGTTGGAGGAGCAGGCCAAGACGCTGGATTTTCGGAACCTGTCCTCGTATTTATTCAAGGAATTACATGCCAGAAAGTCTCAAGTTCTAAAAACTCAGGAGCAAAGCCTTGATATGGTCGCAAAGTTGAATGATGTGAACCGCAAGCTGCTGGAGACACATGTGCAGCTGGAAAATGTGCGAAAACAGGTGAAGAAGTGTCAGGGAAAGCTTTCTGGCAAGGAGGTATTCCGGCTGGCCGATATCGAGGCAAATAGGTTGCTGAAGGAGGAGCGGGAGCCCATCGTCAACTACAACCATAGGAACAGGTTCCTGAAACTCCTAAGAGAGCTGCGGCGGAAGATCAAGGAGGAAATAGACAAAATCTCTGTGCTTGTCGTTGAGACAACCACGACCTTGAGGCCTTCTGACCGAATCTTTCCCACTCTTCCTTGGCCATAATAGGTGCGATTCCTGGGTTCTTAGTCAATAAACAACAAAATAGAAAATTCCGATAGCATTGAGTCATAGTAAAACCTTCAAATTGCGCGCTTTCTTGATCAAATTAGCCAGAATAAATCAGATTTTTACAGCTCAGCTCCCTTATAAGCTCTTTTCAGTCTAAAGAATAACTTCGTACAATGAACAACATCGTGTTGATTTGCATTTTTTGTAAGTTTCTTGCGTTGCCCGAGGTTCTATGAGATTCGTATTTTCTTTTTAATACCGCAGCATGCATTTGCCTCTGGCGAATCATGGAAGCTACGCCATTCATAAGCATTCAATCCAGTTCAAGATCGAAGTCTAATAAAGTGGTGGGCGGATATATGAGAACGGTTTACGACTACAAAATTCAGGACAATGTGAACGATTCCACTGGACGATTGATTCACAGCCGGACGGCAGATTTTAAATCGGATTTTTTGAGTCCGAAGGAGCAACAGAATATACGCAATCAACTAATCATCTCGTAAAAATACAGTCCCTGGCATTTCAATATTAAAATATATTAGCAAGAAGGTATTTTGTATACACTATGGTCAAGGAAACAATAACAATAAAACAATAAAAATTTAACGAAAGACCCCTTAAAAGGAAAATAATAGTAGATAGACTTGTTACCTATTATCTGAGTCTAATGTCAACCAGATATGGTCTAACCGACTACACAGAGAAAACTAAGAACAATTTAGATAAAAAAAAACATTCGAAACATTTTGAAGATGAAATGAATTATAAAAAATGTGTATTACTTTTATTTGAACTATCATTTTCTCTGTATTTAGGGGGGAAATCTTGATATCGGGTTGAGGGATATAAATTAAAAAAAAAAAGAGTAAGTAAGGGTATTACTATATATTTATAATATACCGTTACTGGTATAAGTAAAACTGCTTGTTTGTCCATATATTCGTTCAGGAATCTACTGTTAAAATATAAGTAGTATATAATGTATGATATAATATTAAGTTAATGCGTTCTTATAAAATGACGACGCTGTACGTTTATCTTGAAACCAAGCCAAAGACAGACTTTCTTATCCGTGTATACTGATATACTTTGTTTACCCCACCGAAAAAAATTAAAGATACAAACGAAACCATTGTTGAATGAATTGAGTATTAAAATTTCTTAATAAACTTCTTAAATAAGCATAAAAACAAAACTATTTTTTTTATACTCATAAGTGTAAAATTGTAACATCTCCTTGGTAAGACGATTAGGATATTGTTTCAAAAATTTAATATAAATATGAAATAAATAATAATAAAAGGAGCTAATTTTACATAAATTACCCAATCGCTTCTATGACAGCTATAGAAAATAGACTTCCGATCTGAGCAATTTTCAATTAAAAAGGACGTTGAAAAAACTTTCAAGGGTCTAGCTTTTAAGATGAACTCGTAAACAGTATATAATTAGACGGACGGAAGGACCACTAGAAATGGTGATCAAGAAGATATGTACATTATAAGCATTCAAACTTCTGACCAAAATTATAAAAATCTCTACAAGGGTATAACAAATCGATTTATTTAGGATCGAATAAAATGTAGGAATTCAATACTCGGGATAATTATGTGGATAATTCTACGCAGCATTTTCAAATTTAAGATGTATGTTTTTTTGGTGATTGATGAAAGTATTTCGTTCTTTATACTTACTTAGTGCACTTACAAAGGTAATACGAACTAGTATGTATATTAATATTTTTATTAATGTTGTTATTTTACATACAGATATGTTTTAATGTATATTTTTACAAAGGTAGATTAAATATCCATAATACTAAGAACATTTTTTAATTCACATTTTTAGCAACAACACTTAGAAAGTGCAAATATACTTTAAATGAAATTCAAATGGTTTTCGCTCAATTGTCGTTCTTCCTTTATTATTATTTTTGAAAAATTGATTCTTGATTATAAAATTCTTACTATTTATGAAACATTTTCACAGAATCTTTTTTCTTTTATAGCATTTTTGTAAAAAAAACTTAAGTACGACATCTACTTTTAAAACCCATTTTTTTCTGATTTTGGTACGAACGGAACCCAGCTTCCTCGAAACAAGAGATATCCAAAATGAAGTACGTTTGTACTTAATTTTAGAGCGGCGTATTTTCAGTGAACCTGTGTCGTTAAACTGTGGGTCATAAATAATCGTTTATATATACTTTCTTAATTATGCTCTGCAATAAATTATGCGATGGCGCCTTTTTGACATAATTAGTCTACTTGGTCGGCAGGAGTCTTCTACTTTTATATTGACCCATTTTAGCTACCTGTAGCCTTCTTGGTGATTCGTTCTTATGCTGTAATATACGCAATGAAAAGATATGTTACTTTAACTGGAATTCGGTAGAGGGAGAAAGTGTTGTGTTACATATTCTTAAAAGGGAAATAAAACTGCGTTGTACCTGCTCAAAAGCGTTTCGTTTGACAGATTTATGCTTTCGGGTTGAGGATCGTCTGCTTTCCTCACAGCTTGGGTCCACGACCTGTTTGTTAAATATGATCTGGTATTTCGTAGGTAAATTTTTGTATTGATATTGCCTTCTGTTGAAAAGGTTATACATTGGTTGTTCTCGAATTTGTTTCTTAAATCGATGGTATTAAGCAAATAGTGAAATTTAAAAACAAGAGGTTTCATCAAAGCAAATATGGATTTTTATAACCCGTTAGTCATAAAGTAAGCAACATGGTTGAAAAATATATATATTTAAGATAAGATTTACTAGCGCACTCTTTGACCCCGTCCACCCTAACGCCCACATATCGCGAAACTCTGTAGTAACATAGAAGACCCCAGTTACATGTTTATTTATTATGTATTTACAGATACACCAATATTTTTTTTAAATTATACAATTTTTGTAGAAGTTTTAAAAATTAAAGTCAAGCATAATCAGTGACGTCGTCAAGAGCAGTATACCTACATACATTGTATGTGGCCATCTACCACAGCCATATTTTCTTTGAAATCGGTTAACATTTATTAAACTATGCTTAGATCATACTCCCAAATTACAGGATTTGAAAATTGCGCTTTTTACGTAATTCGGACTAACGTGTCTCGATTCAATATCGTTTTTCTTGAAACAATTAACTTTAAAAGTTTACTTTTTGCACATACTCTAATTTAAAATTTTTTAATTTTAACGTGCACATAAAAGAATACATTTCATGAATCGAATTAATAATGCCAATACTTATGAAAAAAATTTTCTTTTAAGTATCTTCTTTTCTATTCTGAATTTTTTTAGTTGTAATTTTACTTAACTATTAAAATTGGTTGCATTTTGATATTTTTACAATTTGGTCTCTATAAATTCCAACTGGTTCTTTACTAATTTTACTATTCCTAAATAATGTGGCCTTGTTAATCGCCCAATATTTATGTGCTGGTGTCTTGTGACTATTTTTTGTGGTTCAATTTGGATGGACAAATTCATAAATATAACCATTTAACAGAAGTAGAGAACAATTCCTTTGGTTGCCAGTAGCACGATGAGGTGTTGAATAACGTGTATCTCAGATACTCGACTATTGCGTTCGATTTTTTTATTTTTCTCCATTTCCTCCCGCATTTGCACTTTATTTTTGTTCTCGTTTTATATACTTATCCCTTTAAGAGTCCATCAACAAACAAATACATAAGCGTCTAACTCCGTATTCTGTCAGGTTTGTCGGATGGGTAATTTTTTACGAGCCGCAATCAGTAAATGTGTCACGTAATCAAACATGAAAATGTACAAAAATAAACACATGCTTATATTAAAGAGTGATATTTATATTTAAGGCGCACGACAATCCATTAAAAGCCTAAAACCCAAAAAAAACCGTACATGCCAACACATTTATCATTGCTTGGCCATAAGGCTGAAAACGCCCATCAAAAATATTTGTCTAAAGAGGGAAAGACGTTTTGTCATTTTGATGACAGAGTAAAAGAAACAAAATAACAACAATTTCTACAGATAATTACTTCTGTATTATATTATAATTTATGCATAGGTTTTCTATTTCTATTTAATCTTAAGGATTTTTTGGGGCTTTGAGTATTGTTGTTTTTCATATTCTTTTATATTTGTATTAGTAAAAAGTTTTTTTATGTTTTGAATAGTAGAAGTAATAATTAAGAAAGGATTTTGTAATTGAGCTTTGTGTGTTTGCTTATTTTACCTATTTTACCAAAGTTTTTTTAAAACTGTCTTTAAATCAGCTTAATATTTATACCCGTTACTCGTAGAGTAAAAGGGTATATTGTATTCGTGCAAAAGTATGTAACAGCTAGAAGGAAGCGTTTCCGACCCTATAAAGTATATATATTCTTGATCAGGGTCACTAGCCGAGTCGATATAGCCATGTCCGTCTGTCTGTCTGTCCGTCTGTCTGTCGGTCTGTCTGTCGGTCTGTCTGTCTGTCTGTCTGTCTGTCCGTATGAACGCTGAGATCTCGGAAACTATAAAAGTTAGAAGATTGGCATTTTGCATGCAGATTCTAGGAGTTCCTACGCAGCGCAAGTTTGTTTCAAAAAGGTGCCACGCCCCCTTTAACGCCCACAATCGCTTATATACGATTTTAAAAATTTAAATATTTCGGAAAAGTAAAAATGCAGTTTTATTGTGTTTATCAATACCTATCGAAATGTAGAAGAAATTTTTCAAATCGGACCATTCGTTAAAAAGTTATGCGTGATCAAAGTTTCTATCTCCATCTCCCTCGCACTCCCTTTACCTGAGTAACGGGTATCTGATAGTCGGGGCGCCCGACTATAGCGTTCTCTCTTGTTTTTTTTTTAATTATTAAACATTTTATTGATATTTGTATTTAACTTTTATGTTTAATAACTAAAATACTTAACCACAATTTATCAATAATGGGGAGATTACAGACGCTTATCTAATTGAGTCCTACCAGCTCTGTTGTTCAACACTCTTTGATTTCTACCTAAGGCTTGAGTCAAGTGAACACCTGGACACCTGGTTGCAAGTCGAACACTTCACTGCTGAGTGTTTACTACTTAGCCAGCTCTCACACTGAGTTGGTTACTTTTCAAATGACTTTTGTATTGATTGGCAAAGGACAATGAAAATTAAATCGCATTCGTTGCGGCGCAGGACAGGAAACGGAAACGTTAAAAAAACTGAAACATCGATTCGCATTCAGTGGAGACATCCTGCGGTGTCTTTGTGCCGCTTGAAGAGAATCCAGACTCATGAATGAACCAAAAAATTACCTACACGAAAATACATTTCCCCTCATTGTTCATTCGAACACGTTTTATTTCATGCTGCGATTTCTTTCTTCTGCCAGCCGCCTAGACTCCCTGTTCTATTAGTTTAAAAGGAAGGCAAAGATACGTAGTTGCTTTCACCATAGTCTGCCTTCGAAAATAAGCACCGAGTGTCGAAAAAATTTTGAATAATTAGTGAATATGGTTAATACGAAAGCTAAGTGTCCGATTTTCATAAAATTTAAAAGCTATCAGAATAGTAAATAAGAGTTTATGCACTTCACGTTAGCCTGAAGTCCAGTTTCTTATTGAAAATGCCAGTCGTGTTACCAGTAGTATTTTTAACATAACAGTGACATTTTGAGGTATTCATTGTTGATTTAATATTTCCGTGGTCTAATAAATTTAAGTAACCATTTTTGATGGCAGAACAATAAAATCCAATGGCTCTTATTTGTGTGTATGCGTAAAAATCTTTTTACAATAGAAAAGTTTACTAATTTGGGCTATTAATTTACTACAGAAATAAAGCTTACTTTAAGGATTTTTCAGTATATAGATTAAATATTTACAAACTTGGCAAACACAATGTGTTTACTTAGCTGCGCGCTCGTCTGATTAAAATGATGATAAAATTTGATTCATGGCGAGTCCAAGCGCCTGCGACATCCTCATCCTCTCCGACATCGCTTTTATAGACAATTATCATGATCCAATTACAAATAAATGCCTCTAATCATAAACAACATTAGCCAGCCAACACAAAGGCGTTCATTCTTTCTTATTTATCTCTTGTGTCTATAAGATAAGATTTAATTTCCTGTGAGAAATAAGCCTCATGAACTTGGCAGAATCAATATAAATATTAATAAATGAATAATACCTGTTATGTTTAAGACTTGGGCAATACTAGCGTTTTCAGTCGATTTTTATTCTCTGCTCTAAGAATAAACTATAAAACTATATGACACAAAGAATTTTTTTTGGCAAACCTTCGTTAAATTTTTTAACAGAATGAAAAGCAAAGTGTTTTGTGTAAGAAAGCTAGAACATAACCCTTGTTTTTTAAAGATGTTATACAAAGTTTGCAGCGCAGTGAATAAAATTAATTTTCGACTAAATAAAGTAGATTCTTTAACACTTTTGGCTAAAAAGCTTCAAATACGTTTTGAAAAGTCGAATAAATTTTTGCCAAAAGATTTAAAATCAAAAATTTTGTATGTTTAATTTTCTTAGCTCGAAAAGAGGTGTACCATATATGACGAAACGGCTGGGATCTGGTTAGTTTTGTGTGATGACCCAGGAGGAAGACTTTTAAAATAATCTAGCTTTAACTTAAAATAACACAAAAATATTGTGGAGCAGTGGAAAGTCATTGGATGCCTAAAACATTTCAGTTGTTAATGCTAAAATTTTATTTAATTTTAGAGTTAGAATAACAGGGGATTTGTATATAAGAATTCGGTGGGAGCTCGATTATTTCCTTTCATGGGATGTGATTTTTGTAAAAAGAAAACTCAAGAACGACAAATAAAAAACTCGCCAATAAAACAAAATTTCTTTATTTTGTACAAATATTTAACTTGAAAGGGTCTTATCTTTTATTTGCTTATTATGGTAGCTTCGTGAAAAGGTCTGTGTTTGTTTGTCGATGTTGCATATTTCATATGTGTTGAACATCTGTACATAAGCGAAAATCACTGATTGTGATTTTGATGATTTTGCAAAGGCAAAATAAAAAATTTAATTGATTAAAAAGAATGAATCATTCAAAAAATATTTGTATTTGGTAGAGTTCTCATCCGCCTGAGAGTTCATTAGCTTTGTTGGTAATTAAAAAATGCACGGCAAAACCAAAGACGGTTTCGTGAACATTGTTTTTATGGGCCTCTTCCGTCGAACATAATTTAAGTTACAAGTGAGACCATATTTTATATTTACCTTGTGAACCACGTATGGCTGGGTATTGGTCATGACCTTGTGGTCCCAGATTCCAGTTAAATTTAAATCGCCAAAAAGCTTTTAATCTGGACAATCCGCCTGATTGACGAATATAACAAGCTGACAAAAACGCATGTTTTTATATATGTTTATTGTTGTCTTCGTTACCATTTATAAATTACACATTATATATTTTAAACAGCCGCTCACATCAGAATTGTTGGATTATAGAATTACACTAGCTTACAAAACTTTAAGTGACAGTAATTGTATTTATAACGTCAAACGTATTTCATAATAAATCTAACATTTTTGAAATCACCCTAACATTTATTTCTCAAATACAGAAATATTACGTATTTGTTATACCTTAGAAAGAGTTGGAAATCTTTCGAAATTATTTTCTAAAATGTAGAAAACTTTTGTTTTTTTCTTAAATATAAATGGTTTTGTCAGAACTGTTTCTTTCGCATTATCTTTATTTCAAATTAAAATTTTCCTTTAATTACAGAAAAAATTTTTAAATTAACAAAATTACACTTTAGTCCAAAAAACTTCCATTTTGTTAAATAAATGTTTAGAACTGGTGTTATCTTTGGAGGTAGAAATTATACATTTGAGATATATTTGATAGATATAAATAATTATTTTCTTCACGTTGTTATATTGTAATTTTTCAATAAAATTCGCATATTTCTTTATAAAACAGAATATAAGGCTACCAGACATATATTTGCTATTGCAATCACAACAAGGATGAGGTATAAAATCGTCCACCAAAATTTCGTTAGTATGGCATCTACGAAAACACGTGCTACATTTTTAAATGACTGGAACTGATTTTCTATCCAATTAATTAACCACCTCTTACTTTTCTTTGATCAAATTAAGGCTTTTATTGTCGTAAATGACAGAAATGGCAAATATTGGTGCTAATCAGTTAATTGCCTGATGCGAGGCTGTCGGTAAGATATCGGTGTGAGTGTGAGTGTGTTTCTGCCAAAGTTCGACCGGGCTAACTTTAATTGTTTAAACAATCGAAAATCACACAAATCACGCGAGCGTGAAATCCCGATAAGACGTGAGTTCTGGGCCTCGGCAGCCTTCAGAGCTTAGGTTATTTCAATCCGTCCGGGGAAATTGAGCAACTGCTCAATCGATTGGGAGTTTCGCCTCGGTTCCCAGGCATGTCTCCTTGAAGTGGTTTTTTTATGGCTGTGTGCGGTTTCTGATTCACGTTTTGCTAATTTCTCCGCATTCATTTTCTTGTCTCGTTGTTTTGCCATTTTCTACGGTATCGGGTCCCCACACGCCCCTCTTTGGTTTCAATCAATTAGATTGAAAGTGAAAACCTGAAAGTGTGAGTGAAAATGATTTGCAATCAAACCTCTTTGATTAGAGCATTCATTTTGATTAGGTCTAATGAGGCGGGTGTCTGTCGATATCTGTAATTGCCCAGTCTGTTTATGCAACTCCCATCCTAAGTGTGGGACTTCCCCCATTCCTCCACCAGCCAGTTTGCCCATTTGCTTTTGGGGCACCCGCACAGTAGGAAAATTCATTTCAAATTTGGTTCTGCCCCAAAATAATTATCAAAATAATCAGCAGACCACAAAATTAATTTGGGCTTCTGTTTCTCTTTCTCAGATGTGCACCACATGAGTCGAAATGATGGGGGTTCCCCTTCCTTGAAATGCGGTTTCAGTTTTTTTAATAAACGCACACCATATAACATAATTTGAATTATCATTTTGAATGAATAAACTGAATTATTAAAATAACTATTATTGATTTATCTGAATAACTAAAAATAAATTTTTAGAATTTATGTAATTAAATAAATATTTTATAATTATGTAATAAATATTTATTCATGTTATTTTGTATTAACTTGACAATAAATATTAATTAGGGCGGATGTGGGTATTCAAAAATCGTATGTGCGGATATCGTTTATGTAATCTTTGGACATTAATAATCAATATTGCTCAGGAAACCATCTTTTTAAAATCACGATATACAAAAAATGTTGTATATTTTTATACCTGTTACTCGTAAAGTAAAAGGGTATATTGTATTCGTGCAAAAGTATGTAACAGGTAGAAGGAAGCGTTTCCGACCCTATAAAGTATATATATTCTTGTTCAGGATCACTAGCCGAGTCGATCTAGCCATGTCCGTCTGTCCGTCTGTCTGTCCGTATGAACGCTGAGATCTCGGAAACTATAAAAGCTAGAAGATTGGCATTTTGCATGTAGATTTTAGGAGTTCCTACGCAGCGCAAGTTTGTTTCAAAATGGTACCACGCCCCCTCTGACGCCCACAAGCCACAAGCTGTTGCCACAGTTTTGATAATATTATGAAAATTTTTATTGATATGTATATGTTTCGTCAATAAATATCGATTGGCCTAATAAAAGTTTGCCACGCCCACTCTAACGCCCAAAAACCCATTAAACGCTTAAGCCTGGCTAGCGCCTACATTTCCGCCTTTCATGGCCCGTAGCGCCATCTAACGGATGACTTTGGAACAGCTGGCTAAGGTGCTTAACAGAGTCAACGTTAATTCTCGATAAGGATTTCTGGATAGCTGAGTAACGGGTATCTAATAGTCGAGGCACTCGACTATAGCGTTCTCTCTTGTTTTTTTTGGTTTTATTTTTAGCATGTTTAACCCTCCCCATCATCACCTCTACAAACTTAAATTTCTGTGACCCTGTTATGGAAGCCCAAATAATTATAACTTAATGTGTAACTAGCTGCTGCTCATCCCAATACTTTCCCCTTAATTTTCCATTGTTTTTTCCTTTCCTGCTTCTCTTAATATAATTATGTGATGTTTGTATTTTGTGCCGCTTTTGATGTTGTGCTCGGCACATATATGGGTGCAAAAACACTTCTGTATGTTTATGTAAAATATTCGGAAAGCAGACGACTATATTCACGCGTTTGAGATGACGAATATATATACTTTATGAAATCATAAATGTCTCCTTTACTGCGTTGCAAACTTTAAACTGCAAGGATATTCAAATAATAATTTTATCAAAGCCTTCCTCCCACAGTAAATTATAAAGATGATAAATGTATAAAGACTTTACCCGCTGGACAAAAGAAATGTGTTCTCTTAAAATTAAAATAGTTTGAAATACATTAAATATATAAAAAAACTCAAAAATGTCCAGTTTATGATAATCTTAAAATATGTTGTAATTGGCCAAAACAGTGTTTTTTAAGTAAGTCAGTAAGAATTGTTTTACCCTTGCAGAGGGTATTATAATTTTGGTCAAAAGTGTGCAACGCAGTGAAGAAGACATCTCCGACCCTATAAAGTATATATATTCTTGATCAGGATCACCTCCTGAGTTGATATAAGCATGTCCGTCTGTCCGTCTGTCTACGCAAACTAGTCTCTCAGTTTTAAAGATATCGAATTGAAACTTTGCACACACCCTTCTTTCCTTTGCACGCAGTATATAAGTCGGAACGGCCTGGATCGGCCGACTATATCCTATAGCTGCCATATAACTGATTGATCGGAAATGCCATAACTTTGGTGTTTGTAAAGTTAGGAAGTTGTGATTTTTATGGGTTTTATATTTGGCCAATCAATCCGACCTACCAAATGTCATAAGGATTGGCCGACTGTATGATACAGTCAGTATCCTATAGCCGCCATATAACTGATTGATCGGAAATGCCATAACTTTGGTGTTTTTAAAGTTAGGAAGTTGGGTTTTTTTATGAGTATTAAGAATGCATCATATGAATAATTTTGGAGAATATAATTTACAGAGTATTCTGCAAGGGTATATCAACTTCGGCTCCGCCCGAAGTTAGCTTTCCTTTCTTGTTAATATTTGTAACAGTTGCTAAATGTAAACCTTAAAGAATAACGAATCAGTTAGTCTAATTTGCTAAATCCAATTGTTTCCATATTTTTCCAATAACGCAACCTATAATAAATTTTACTGTTACTGATGTTTCTGGTGGACGGAGATGAAGGTCTTAAAACTCATAAGTACTTGCATATATTACGATGTATATATTTCTCTTTTATAATAACTCTTTTACTTTTTTGGTACCATTTACAAGTTGCTATTGGGGTTTCTTTATTATTTGTTGCTAAACGAAAGCAAAAATGGTACGATTTACATAAAGGCATTCCGTATCCCATACTAGGACCGACCATTTAAAGTTAAGCCTGTCAATAAAGTGTCTTAGTTATGTGTACTTCGTTTAGAATCTTTAAAAGGCGGCATAAGGTAGGTTGAGTTATTACTGCATGGACAGCATTAACCGTATCGAATTTGCATAACAATGAAAAAAAGCAATGTGCTTAAAATCTGGTCAAAGACAACTTTACTTGATCACTAATATATAAGAAAAGCAAACTTTAAACCGAATTTTACTGAGTCTTGGCAACAAAGTTTCTTTTATGTTCCTTTTTAACCATCATAAAAGATTTCAATGACTTCTGAGAGCGTGGAAGTTCATTAATAGCCAGCATTGCCAATCTATCAGTTATCCACTCTTTTAAAAACTCGAGATGAGTTAGCATGTAAACTGATATCTCAATATTGATCATTGCCCCAACGACTGAGAACGAACGCGAACACAGGTAAATCTTACGATCGGCGGAAGAGGCGAGGAAAAAATGTAAATAAACCTATTTACATATATTCGATGAATGAACTCGGTAACGATGCCCTACAAATGGATTAACCGGCGATGGCCCGATCAATGGAGCTCTCGAGTGGTTTCAAGCTGTCCAATGCCGGTTCGCACCCAAGCCATTGTCTTTGTGGTTGTCGGCGTTCGTTTTGTCATCAACCTTACTCGGATTCATTGATAAAACTAGTTAGAGCCGTCGCTTCCTCTTTGTAAGTGATTTTTTCTCTCCCAGTCTCGGTGGCACTTTCGTGGCATTTTTTTACGCAAATCTGGTCGGCCGGATCTGGTCGGTTGGTCTTTTGCCCAGTTGGTCCCTCACCAGGTGTCGAGTTCGTGTGACCGCAGTAGCCCAGTACACTCTTTGGCGGAAGTTGATATGGGAAATGGATTGAGTGGCAAATACTTCGAAGACAAGTTGCACAGTTTGTTGAATTCAGCTGAAGATGAGGCTCTTCTTGCGCTCAATTTGATAATTGTTTCATAAGCCTCGCAGTTGAATATAGTCTTTCCATCGTATTAAAACGTAGCATTTTTTTTAATTTTTTAAAAACCTATACATAAGGTATTAGGCTCCATACTTGGTACATTGTACTATACTCTTTACGCTTAGCTCAATGTTTCAATAAAACAAAAGATATAAATTTAAATTTACATTGAGCTACTTTTGTCCATTTCCGTTAGCTATTTAAATTCCCTTTGTAGACAGAAGGTAAAATAAATTTTAGAAACAGGTATTCAGATAACTATGTATTTCTCAATTTAAAGCAACATAATTAAAAATGATAACCAATTTCCATTCGATTACACCAAGTGCTATTCCTACCTGTTAAATATTAAATAAATTTTAATTTGCAATTTTATTAATGCCCATGCTTGAGGTTGGAAAACATAAATGCATACATACATTAAATACCAGAGATTAATATATATGTGTGTGTGTGTCTTCCTTGTGTGTGGGTGCGCAGGCTCTAGTTAGATTAAGCTGCTGCTGCTCCTCCTTAGTTGTGGGACATCCCCATCCTTTGCCTAAACCGCTGGGGTTTCGGGCTGCACATCGTCCATTTTTAGGGATGGAGCACCTGGGGCCGGAACCATTGGCTCCGCGTTGGCGGAGAGGGCCACGAAGTTGGCATCACCTCCGGCAGCCTGAGGTCCCTGCGATCCCAATGGAGAAGCGGCCGGCAAGGGATTGGGATTGGCTGCTGGTCCCGGATTGGGACTCGGACCTGGGTCGGCTGCCGGACTGGCTACGGGCTCCGGATTGGCCGAGGGCTCCGCCTTCGGGCTGGGATCGGCAGCAGGACTCGGATCAGGATTGGGATCAGGACTGGGATCAGGAACAGGCTCCGGCAGTGGAGAGCCGTAGGCGCTGTGGAGCACCACAAACGTAGCCACTGACAGAAGTACGGCAGCTATTTTTAGTTTATCACACGTTGGCAGTATCAAGAGGACTACTTACCACAGGCGAGTGCGAATACCGTCAGGAATTTCATGGTCGTCGGACTGAACTGAAGGCTACTGGAATCGGGCCCGCTTTTATATGTCGTCGGCCACTTGGGCCAAGTGCAGCAATCAAACAGCGGCGAGAATCAATTAGAATCAGTGATAGCCAGGTTCACTGATATGGTTTGTTTTGCACTGCTCCGATTGGCATTAATCATAACTTCATGGCTAGAACGACTCGGCCTTTGACTGTCATCATGAACTTATACAGGGTTATGGGAGAAGTCAAGATGGTTGTTTTGAATCTCAGAATGCTCGTGAAAAGAGTTTACTTCCTATTGCAAGTATTTAATTTTTTTGCTGAAGTCCTAAACATTCTTGACTTTAACTTGCCTTCATCAGCTCTCGTATTTGCATTGTGTAATGATTGGTTAAATACATTCTAAGGGCAAAGGAAAACACTTTTAAAAGTTTAAATTCTTGGTCGATTGTTGCCTAGTTCTTTTTCGTCACATAAAAATGATTTAACTTTTTTGATATTAACAGGCTTGGACACACTTCATAAATCGTGACTGGAAACATACGAAAACAAATTTCAAAATATCTAAACAAGTTTGAGAAACATGATCAATATGCCAAATGAATGATAAAAATAAATCATATTTTCTTCTATTAGACAAGTGACTTTGTAATTAACGAAAGTATATTAAAATTATGGTTACCATTCTTAATGATATAACTAAACTTTCTAAATAAAAAAATTAACTTCTAAAATTGAAAAAGTCGCAAATACGAAAATGTGTTAAGCAAAAGTATTGTTGTAAAATGATTTATCATAAAAAATACCGATTGCTCTTATGTTGCACTATCTAATAATTTAACAATAAATAATAATTCCGTTTTACTTGTTATTGCAATAAAGAAAAGAGAACAACTTAAATATTTTGATTGCACTGGGCTGTGGTTACAAAAGTTTACAAATTTTGACTTTATATAGATTTAAGATAGCTTATCACAATCAAAAAATTTCCAAGAGCCTATGTAAAGTCAATTTTTATTTCTTAATACCTTTCTAAATAATTGTTTAATTTTAATAATTGTTTTATTTTTGTGGTGTGTCATTAGATATTTTCTAAATAATTATATACTGACCAAACATTTCTTATACCGTGTCTATACAGAATTGTTCGATTTGTGGGCGTTAGAGTAAGTTTGGCTAATACAAAATAAGTTTGCTCTCAAGTCTTCAAAAAAATTCAGCTTTATAGGATCAGAAAGGCGTCCTTCTACCTATGACATACTTTTCAACCATACTCCACGAGTAAAAGTAAAATTAGATTATTTTATTATTTTCAATACAACCCGTCAGGTATGCATGTAACTTTATTTATTTCTTGAAAGGACGTTTCAATTTTATGACATATTTTATATGTCACCAGATATTTTGTATGGTGTTTTGTGCGTTGAAGTCTTCTTCATCCATGGATATTCGTTGTTATTTTTATCAGCATAAATACTATGTCTATCAAGGGTCAAAATGGCTAAAAGAAACACTGCAAGGTTACACAAAAATTATTTTAAAGCTACTTATAATTTTAAATTTCTTCTGCACTTACCCATGGCGACAAGAATTTGCGTGAAGTGCATTGTGACTGAACTATCAATAATATTGTTGACTTGTATTGTTTGTAGTTTATAACACATTTTAAAATCGTCAGTATGGGTAATTGGGCATAAAATCAATTAACAACACATCATACTTCGAAGATGGTAAACAAAATTTTATTGCTTTGATTTTGCAAGTGCACTTTTATAAAAACCATTATTTCTCTTAAACAAGTTGAACTTACACACGCTTGGTGTTTTAAAGCCAGTCGGAATTGCCATCTAAAAGTTACAGGGCAGCCAAATGAATGACTTGTTAAATTCTGCCCAAACTCATAAAAGGTAACTGATATTATTTAAAAAAAATAACAACAATCGAACTTTTTTATTTTGCTTATATAATTGGAATTGCTAAAACACACTTCCAATACACCACAGCATTATAAAAAAAACAAGAAAGGAAAGCTAACTTCGGGCGGAGCCGAAGTTGATATACCCTTGCAGAATACTCTGTAAATTATATTCTCCAAAATTATTCATATGATGCAACTTAATACTCATAAAAAATCCCAACTTCCTAACTTTAAAAAGACCAAAGTTATGACATTTCCAATCGTTCAGTTATATGGCAGCTATAGGATATAGTCGGCCGATCCTTATGAAGTTTGGTAGGTCGGATTAATTGGCTAAAAATAAAACCCATAGAAAATCCCAACTTCCTAACTTTACAAACACCAAAGTTATGGCATTTCCGATCAATCAGTTATATGACAGCTATAGTATATAGTCGGCCGATCCTTATGAAATTTGGTAGGTCGGATTGATTGGCCAAATATAAAACCCATAGAAAATTCCAGCTTCCTAACTTAACAAACAACAAAGTTATGGCATTTCCGATCAATCAGTTATATGGCAGCTATAGGATATAGTCGACCGATCCCGGCCGTTCCGACATATATACTGCGTGCAAAGGAAAGAAGGGTGTGTGCAAAGTTTCAATTCGATAGCTTTAAAACTGAGAGACTAGTTTGCGTAGAAACAGACAGACGGACAGACGGACAGACGGACAGACGGACAGACAGACGGACAGACGGACAGACGGACAGACGGACAGACGGACAGACGGACATGGCTATATCAACTCAGGAGGTGATCCTGATCAAGAATATATATACTTTATAGGGTCGGAGATGTCTCCTTCACTGCGTTGCACACTTTTGACCAAAATTATAATACCCTCTGCAAGGGTATAACAATATAATTTCAATAGAAAATGCTTTAATTTTTATACCCTTGCAGAGGGTATTATAATTTCAGTCAAAAGTTTGCAACGCAGTGAAGGAGACATTTCCGACCCTATAAAGTATATATATTCTTGATCAGCATCACCAGGAGAGTCGATCTAGCCATGTCCGTCTGTCCGTCTGTCCGTCCGTTTCTACGCAAACTAGTCCCTCAGTTTTAAAGCTATCTGCTTGAAACTTTCCCAAAAGTTGTCTTTCTATTGCAGGTAGTATATAAGTCGGAACGAGCCGGATCGGTCGACTATATCATATAGCTGCCATATAACTGAACGATCGGAAAAGCCATAACGTTGGTGTTTTTAAAGTTAGGAAGTTGGGATTTTCTATGAGTTTTATTTTTGGCCAACTAATCCGACCTACCAAATTTCATAAGGATCATAAGACTATATCCTATAGCCGCCATATAACTGATTGATCGGAAATGCCATAACTTTGGTGTTTGTAAAGTTAGGAAGTTGGGATTTTCTATGGGTTTTATTTTTGGCCAATCAATCCGACCTACCAAATTTCATAAGGATCGGACGACTATATCCTATAGCCGCCATATAACTGAACGATTGGAAATGCCATAACTTTGGTGTTTTTAAAGTTAGGAAGTTGGGACTTTTTATGAGTATTAAGAATACATCATATGAATAATTTTGAAGAATATAATTTACAGAATATTCTGCAAGGGTATATCAACTTCGGCTACGTCCGAAGTTAGCTTTCCTTTCTTGTTTAAATATAAAATGTATATATATAGATAGTCGTTAAATAGAATAATACATATTTTTAACTTACAAAATTGGTTTAATACTTAGAAGTAAATGCTTTTCCTTAAAATTCTTAATCTTTTTAAACTGTTACAAATGTAAAATGTTTCAGCAATAAATTTCTTAATCACATTATAAATTTCTTCACCCTTTTAAGATATTTTAGTTGTTTGAAAGTAAATAGGCAACTGCAATCGTTATGAAAATCCATCTGATAATTGGTATGTCCTTAGCCATCTTAGATTGATTTCTTAAGTTAACTAATTTTCGTTTTTAAAGTCTCAATTTTATTTGCAATTAGCGCTGCAGAAGATGAATGCAGAGCCTGTGATTGGAAAAGTGATATTCATTGCGGAAAGGTTGCTGATGGCACTTGTGTCTTTTCTGCCCTAAATCGATGCCAAGTTGAACGTGTTTCTTGCCTTCGGGACCAAAAAGGATTGCCACGTAAGGGGAAAACTAAGTGGTTTGAAATATTTGTTTCTATACTAATTTAGATTTATTTACCTTCACAGCATTTACCGACATTAGTAAAGGAAAATGTTCAAAAAGCACACCAAAGTGCATCAAGCCTTGAAATAAATTTAAATATATCATAACAACTACGTCAGCATATCGATAATTTATTTATCTTTAAAATAGCTAATTGATACAAATTGGATTCCCTAGTGTGTCGATAATTTTCGTTATTTTTTAACTTCATAATCCATAAAATAAAATCGTTTACAAAAAAATTAGCTATGTCATTGATTCCCATAGAATTAATTGAAAACTTATTTTGGTTTTGCTTTCAAAAAGTCTTTTCGAGGAAATGATTTACTGAATTGGCAATAATAGACGGCGACCCCTTCTATGGACCATCATTTGAAAAATCATATAAATCTTGTTAATTGCAATTTGGTGTCTTAAGGGTATTTAAAGCAAAAAATAAGCTTATTTGAGATTGCCCAAGGAGCAGCCTGACACCCTGAGATCTTTGAGTTCTGACTTTAATTTTTTGTACTTCGCAATCAGCCTGCGAACTCTTTGCCTGAAGTTGCTGCAATCTTGAATTTGTTTTAAAAGTTGCAATTGCAACTTCAGGCTAACCTGATTCTGCAACACTATAATATTTTTGTAGCGGTTTGCCTTCTTGAAACTGTTCATGCAAAATCCTTTTGAAGTGATGTTGATGTTTTTTTCGCTGACCTGCAAGGAATGGTCTGAAAATACAGTTTCCACAGGTAAAATGATAATGGTTTCAAGCACTTTAAATAAAATATTAATAGGGGATAGTCACCGGAGATATTTTTAAAGTCCCTTAGAATGTTCAGGAAATCGGATTTTGATTGCATTTTCTCACTGGAGACCAACTGGACCCAAATCGTCACTGAAAATATCGACAAATAAGTTATTTAAATACAATCGCAGAACGCCGAAAACCCATAATGACCTAAAAACAGTCGAAACTGGCCTACAATTTGGAATAAAATTAAGAATTTTTTGTTTCTTTTTTTCCTAATGTTTATCTTACCCGAAAGGCATATTATAATGCATTTAATAAATACATTCATCTCTGCGGTAAGTAATCTAATAAAAATGTAAGTCGTTCCGGTTTATTTTCTCTTACCATTCAATCTTTGCCTATTAATCTGATTCTTTTCGGTAACTAATAAGTATATTCTTCTCCCTTTTTATACCCTTGCAGAGGGTATTATAATTTTGGTCAAAAGTGTGCAACGCAGTGAAGGAGACATCTCCGACCCTATAAAGTATATATATTCTTGATCAGGATCACCTCCTGAGTTGATATAGCCATGTCCGTCTGTCCGTCTGTCTGTTTCTACGCAAACTAGTCTCTCAGTTTTAAAGATATCGAATTGAGACTTTGCACACACCCTTCTTTCCTTTGCACGCAGTATATAAGTCGGAACGGCCGGGATCGGCCGACTATATCCTATAGCTGCCATATAACTGATTGATCGGAAATGCCATTACTTTGGTGTTTGTAAAGTTAGAAAGTTGGGATTTTCTATGGGTTTTATATTTGGCCAATCAATCCGACCTACCAAATTTCATAAGGATCGGCCGACTATATCCTATAGCTGCCATATAACTGATTGATCGGAAATGCCATTACTTTGGTGTTTGTAAAGTTAGAAAGTTGGGATTTCCTATGGGTTATATTTTTGGCCAATTAATCCGACCTACCAAATTTCATATGGATCGTCCGACTATATCCTATAGCTGCCATATAACTGAACGATTGGAAATGCCATAACTTTGGTGTTTTTAAAGTTAGGAAGTTGGGATTTTTTATGAGTATTAAGAATGCATCATATGAATAATTTTGGAGAATATAATTTACAGAGTATTCTGCAAGGGTATATCAACTTCGGCTCCGCCCGAAGTTAGCTTTCCTTTCTTGTTTTGTATTCCCTTTTAAGGAAGTATTTTAATTTTAATATATATATATTTTTAGCACTCAAATTTAAAAGATTTCTGCAATGATTAACGCATTTTGTATCACTCATTAGATAACGAATAAAAACTCGACCAATTAACTTGTAAGATAAAAACAAAAAAACAAAACTAAAGAAAACTATATTTTTAATATTTGAATAAAGTTATTTGTGTTGTTCTTAAGCAACAAATAAATAATATTATTTTACCCAATTATGCTTAGAGCAAAAAATACTTCTTCTTGTGGGATTATGAAATTTTAATAAGCAATATATTCTTTTTAAGTCATTATTAGGGATGAGTCAGGCAAGGATGGTTATACAATAACTTTATCATTAAAAGAACAAATCTATCAGGGTTTTCTTTAATAAAAACAAAATTTAAAAATAATTGTCAGAATATAAAAATGAGTAAGTTTTTTCAAAGCGTCATGTATTGCGTTCTTTAAAATACCAAAAAAAAAAAATTTTTTAAATTTCACGAACAAATACAAGAACAATGTGGTAATATATGCGTTGGACAAACAATTAAACTCCAGAAAATACATTTGTTGATATAAAAAGTAGACGAACAATATTTAATCAAAGGGGTTAAACAGAGTGATGTTTTTATAAACTCTGGCATCGTTCGAAATTTAAATGCGATTTTACTTGTTTTGAATTTGTTACTCAAGTACTATTAACATTAATATCTGAAATACTTAAAATATATTTAAGAAATAAAATAGAATGATTTTAAAACAAATAGTACCCAATTTAAATCCAAAATTTTCCAAATTAATTCAAATATTTTAATCTTAAGTCTAATATGCAAATGAGAGAACAATGGACACGTTATTGTAAAAAATGAACTTAAATTAAAATAACAATGTAGTTAAAAACAAAGTCCCCAAAAACTTCTCCTAATTTACTAAATAATTGGATATTGAAGGATATCCAAAGTTGCTCCTAAGAAAATACTTTTTTTTTTATTTTTATTTCCTTAAAAATGTAGCTTTAAAAAATTATTTCTCGTTACATTTGCCAGATTTACCATTAACTTAAAAAAAAAACTTGCTCTGACGTTACTTTTTTGTATAAATCTTAATTGTGGCTTCATTTATCTAAAACGGCTCAAATTAAGACAGGCAACGCTAAATTGTGGCGTCCGTGACAAAAGAAGCCTTCGCACACCCATTGGCAATGGAACATCGTTTTATGAGCAATAATATGATTTAAAAGGTTATTGTTTTTCATTCGGTCTTAAGTTTTTACCTTATAAAAAATTCATGAAATTCGTTTGGAAGCAAACATATAACGGCCATCATGTCCCACGCTGCTCTGCTCCGTCAAAACAAATAACTTTTCGAATATTTGTAAAGCTTTTACTGCTTTTCATGAGTTGTGTGGAGTTGCAGCGTTGTCGGAGAACTGCGCATTATATTTCAGAATTCATTCCCATTGTTTTCTCTACCGTCTCCACATTTTCTTTATATAATTCTTGGCCACAGTGCTTCTCAATTCGTCCAAAGCAATATAGATATTTGTATGTCATTAACATCCCGTTGAATTTATATGTATTATGTGTTTTGAATGGAAATGCTAGAGAAGTGTAAATAAATTGGTATTTGTAAATAAAACCACCAATGAACAGCGAGATCTCGAATGATTCAGAAACAGTAGAGTTCATTTGAATAACTTTCATCAAATTGCGATAGTACCTGGTTAAAAGTTACTTATAATTTGTTCAATGTTAAACTTAAATAAAAACTGAGTGAGTTGGAAAACAAAGAATCTTTTTTATTTTTAAGACGAATGTAAATTGAAAGACATAGTCTCCATCTCCGTCTGGAACCGATTCGAATGAAATTGAAATCCAATGTGTTAATGTTCCATGTTTAGCTGTGTTGAACCAAAATTAGTTAAAAACACACAGATAAATATTTGATGGCTTCGCAAAGCTTAAATTCCCACCGAATATCAGACTATGAGCAAAATAATTAATTGCCCAAAAATTAAAATGTTTCACATAATAAGCCAGGAAGCATTAATATATCATTTTAATTATGGAAGTGCAACAAAACAAAAGCAGAAATAAATCAGACCCAAAACGGAAACACATTTATATATCGTTAAATAAAGATCAAGAATTCTTTAATCTTTGTAGGTACGAATAATTTGTTTTATGAATTAAATAATTTTCTTTTCTACCAAGACTTAGGTTTCTAAAAGATTTTGTACAAAATGTTGTACATCTTGAAATCGAAGATGTTCAGACGCTAGGTCAGCAAATTAGTTATGAAGGCTAAGCGATATACATCAAAATATGAGATACTTAACGCCTTTCCGCTTGACCTGGCGAAGCCGAGGCCACCTGGCTGCGATATGGCCAAAACGTCGACGGAAGTCCTCCCGTCCTTTCGTCCTTTCCTCCGTTCGTCCTTTCGTCCCTCGGCCCAAGCCCCTGTTCTTGTCTCTGACCCAACTGCTAATGCCACCTGTTTGGGGATTCAAGCTGTCGCCTTTCAGCTGCTGAAAGTTTCGTTTTTTTTGGTTTGGTTTAATAAGATACTCTGTGTTGTTGCTGGCTTTAAAGCCGCTCGTGGCACTTGCCACTTGAGCAGACGCCGCAATCGGAAGTTCTTGTTTATGATATGGATACTGGTGCCATCGGACAGCCGATATCAGCTGCCTTGCTGCTGGTTGATTTATAGCCACCAATTGTCTTGATCTCGATAAAGGTAAGTGATGTTTAGGAGGTAAATCGATTTAAGTCTGATTAGAAAAATGGAGAGATGGAATTAGTTCGATATCCAATCGTCTTGGTATTTCTAAAGCGGATTGCCCCTTTGTGGCAACCCAGTTATACAAATCATTTGAGCTCAGAATTCTATCTCGGGGTGCCTGCAACTTGATGGATTGCATAAGATAGATTTAGCCTTACGCTTCTGCCCGTTTTTTTTCTGGCTCTCTTCGTTTTTATTTGTGATTTACTGCTACTTTTTATAGGAAATGTGCTCGGCACGCAAAAAGTTGGTAAAGAAGGGGAAGTGGGAATCGCAGCCCACTTGACGTACTTCGCTGCCATCCGGAGCAGATGCAGATGTGGATACAGACCCAGCCGCTACCGTGACCAACACAAGTTTACCTCTAGGCGAGTGTGTTTGGTGCGATTCGAGCTGCAACATTTTTGTTTACAATTGGAGCACGTCTGTTTTGGCTGAGGCAGCTGCTGACCATTGGCCATTAACTTGCAGCCGGCCAAGCTGAGTCTGCAATTACAACTGCGTGCTCGTACAGGCTGGATTCCTTGGACAAAACCCTAAAAGCTGCATGCTGAAAAAATAAGTTTTGTTTTAAAATCAAAAAAAAAAAAAATTAAAACATACATCAAAGGTCGCCTACAAACAAAATTTTTATTTAGATTATTTTTATTTTGCCATTCGACAATTGCGAATAAGTGGTTGAATTAGTAGTAGTAGTTTTGTAGGTTTCACTGTATTTAAGCTGGGCAAACACTCTGAGTGTTTACAGCGCACCGACTTCTGTAACTGGAGCATACCTTCGTAGCGTCTTCGTCTCCATCTCTCTATTTTCCTCTCTATTCCCGGCTTTCTGCTACTGATCTGGAGGAGATCTCTCCCCCATCTGTGACGGTGTGTGCTTTTCACACGGCTCTGTGAAAAGCGTGCTATGATAAAATCGTCCAGTCCATTCTGTTCTTTACAAGTATTTCAGCGTTGAGATGAGGAATGCATTTAACAACAAGTTGTAATTTTTGAGCACCCTACTCGTAGAGTGAATGGAAATATAATATTTGTTGAACCGTGTGTATTCTTGATCAGGTTCACTAGCCTAGTCGATTTAGCCAAGTCCGTCTGTCCGGATGAGCATGTAAATCATGGAAACTATAAAATCCAGAGATTTGGTGTTCAGTGTTCAGTAAGTCGATGACAAACTTTGATTTAATTTACTACAACAGGGTTTGTCCAAAGATGATTGTTAAAACAAGAAGAGGGGCTTACTAGTTTAATTTGATTAACACGATATCACAGCTTCTAACAGATATTTATATATATATCACTTCAGTGAGAATTAATTTGTTAAACGGCGACCTCCAATTAGCGTCTGATTCATGAATTCTATTTTGCCGCCCCGGGTCAGTTGCATAAGTTTCCATGTTCAAACTAATTAAAGTCACTCTGAAAAGGCAAACAAATAAAATTGGTTCCGCGTTTTTTACTCATATTTTTCACAACTCCGCAAATCCATCATCGACATCACTCATCATCTATCAAAATCTAATGAATTTAACTTTTCTCGTAAATTATCGAGCAAACAAAAATCATCTGTATAGCATTTATATATATATATATATTACTGTTTTCAGTTTGTTGATGATAATTTCACTTTCATTAATAACTTTTTGACTTTTTTACTTTGTCATAATTAATTTTTCAACTTTTCCTTTTTTCGTTGTTTCTGTTACGTTTGAGCAAAATAAATCATGGTAGAAAACCAAACCACACAATCCAAAACATTGTCGGAATTGAATATTTCGTTTGACGTTTGAACTTTCTTTTTATTCGTTTGGATTTGCAAGTGGATAAAGTTCAGGGCTTGGTAGATCTTAATTGTGTTTAAAGTTATCAGTTCGGCGTTTGGCTTTTCTGGAGCTGGCAAGAACGTCTTAAATTGGTTGCTATAGAACAGGGAAAATCTGTATTCCAATATTCAGAACGAATATTTAATTGGTATATACATAAAAAATCATTCTTAAGAAATGTAGTTTGAATGAAAATGCCACAAAAACAGTATTCGTAAAAATCAACTCAAATAAAAAATATTTATTTTTTTAAATATTCATTATAAAGTAGCTATGCTGCTTGTTTTTTAAAAAGCTATAAGTTGTTGCTGCATAATTGAAAACATATCCAGATAGAATTTCAAGAAACGGTTTTAGATGCATTCAAAAAAATGTTTTATGGAAAATTTTCCAAAATGAAAAAAATCTACCAAGAGCATTGTTCTTCTTTAAGAATGTATCAATCAAACTTAAAAAGCAACACTTTTTTTATAAGAAGGGAATAGCTTTTTTATCGACAAGCCAATCTGTGTAAGTAATTATCGGAAGATAACAATAATAATTAGAGAAAAACAAATGCATTATAAGACAAGAAAACTTCAGAAAGCCGAATTTAAACTCAATAAAACGCCTATGTATACATATATGGATTTCTATTCGTATATTTGTATTTAAAAACAATGATTTTGCAATACGCTCCAACAAGAAAGCTATAATAATTTTATTATTGTACAACCCAAATATTGAAAATATTATAATATATTAATTTTAAAGGCTTGATGCATTAGAACATATTGTTTCAATACATGCCTTAAAATACAAACATTTTTTGCCGCGCCTCGCCCTTCAACTTTGGTCATTTAGCTCTGCCCAAGCCCATCCGGCGTCGCTAGACCGCGACCCTTCTCCTCTCTTGCCATCCATCCCCAAAGCAGATTTCCACGAGGAAACCCACATGTCGGCGAAGTCTGATTGGAAACCAGTTTTCCTCTCTCAGAAGTGAGCGAACGGCGGACTGAACTAGTTCGCCCGCTCGCTCGCCCACGGACGGCACTTCGAGCACCAGCCCACACTGGCTCACTTGGAAACCACTCGCTTTTCCCAAACTCACAATTAACTTTTCTTAATTTACTTTATAGTTATCTGAATATAATTCATTGGCCCATGACCTTTTCTTGGATACATGAAAATGACATTAAAAAAAGTAAATAAATATAGAATGATAGAAACTACTAATTCGCATACTGCAGCATTGATTTTATGTTTAAAATGCAATAGCTTTTCGCTCAGTGCAGAGAGAGCGAGAGACTGTGCATACACACACACATACACCTCCGCCTGGGTTCGTTCCGCTCTCCCGCTCGCTAGCCATAACCAGTGACTGTCTGCGCTCTCCCGCTCTGCTGAATAGCACTCTCAGCGGACTAGACCTCGCAGACGCTAACGGTGCGGCTTCATTGCGTCTGTAAACACTGGCGAGTGCGGTCTTCGTCGCTGATTCGCTCCGGAATTCTCGATTCTTACTGAACTGGCTAACGGAAGCGAGCTTATCTTAACGAAAGTGAATGCGCGCCCGGGTCAAAAATAAAATTGGTCCGCTAGCCAAAAAATAAGTGAAAAAATTCAGAAGGAAATCGACGGTGCATGGCTAAATAAAAATCACTGCACCTGCCTTCCGAGTGCACCTGTTTCCCCCAGTGCCGCCGCCCTTCGCAGGGAACACGTACGCACCTTTGGCAGTGGATACGCGTAAAAATGCACCGTGCATGCCAAGTACAGCGGAGTGCATGATAACTTAGTGCTAGCCAAAGGGCCGTAAAAACAAACGAGGCAGAAACAGAAAGAGAAACAGTGCGACCTTGTCTTGTCTTCGCCGGACTTCTTTTTCCGCCATCCATCAAAGTCGGACTGAAAAGTCTTGGGATTACACATAAAACACATTTGGATACAAAATCTCATTCGCTTAGAGGTAAGACCCAGATCTCGGATCTCTATGGTCCATTGAGTGTAGCCCAGTTTTCGCTGCGGCCCAATAATCGACTTCCCGAGAAAGTTTGATTGGTAAACTTGATTTAGTCTGGTTTAAATGGTTTTGTTCTCGCTTTGGCGAAAGTCAAGAATTTTCTCAGCCGATTCTCCTATTACAAAATTATCAAATTGCGATAATATCTCAAGACATTTTTGCTGCGCAGAGTTGATTGAACCCCGCAACGGTAGCCAAGTTGTTGGCCACTCATTTCCTCCAACCAAGGGGTCATTTAGGCGATTATATTGCAAGTACGGGCTTTCTTAACATCATTGTCCGGTTCTTGACCTCAGACAACTGCACATCCGTAAATCTGCAACTCAACAATGCGCTCAGCATTTTTATGCAATATTTCAAATTTGAATTAAAGGCCACACAGGCAGACAAACGAACTTCCCAGCTATTGAAAAAGCAAAAAGGTTTTAAACAAATTCCTCGGTCGAGTGACTCCCTTAATTAGTAAAAGTTAGTTTGTTAGTTGATTATAAATGACACAATGTTTGGGTTTTGATTTGATAAAAATATCGCATATTTCTGTGACAAAATTTGTTTATTTTGTTTAGAATACAGTTAAACAAATGCGTTCATTTGTGATTAGGAAATCACAATTCAGATATGTATCTTTTTATGTGGCCAATGTTGCTTGTAGTTTCTAACTTCTTCAAAGCAGAGAGGCCAATCTTAATAGAAAATTACTGTTTAAAAATTTTTTTATTGCCGACCAAAAACCACGGTAACAAAGCTGTAGCAAAACTGCCCAGTACTCTGGCGGAAGTTGTCTAATGGCCATGTTTATGAGCGGGAAAATTCGCGATGAGCAACATCGTTTTGGCTCGCTTATAAAATATTCATCATCAAGTGGGTTTTAGCTTCGCTACCGATTTCATCGTAACCGCAGAAAACTTTTGATTTTGCACTAATATTCCGCCTTTTAGGAGTATAAAAGCCTTTTTGTAGAGCATAGTTTCCTTTATGGCAATATAAGTAAAATATTTAAGATACCGAGCACGTATTATCGCTACACTCTGCACAATTATTTGTCTTTGTTAGTTTCTATTCGGTTAATAAAAACGGAAATGTCCCGTAGCAGACTAAGGAATTAGCCTTACTTTGATCCCATCCTGAATTTTACGTGAGAGAGGGATTGATTTTTGGGCCTACCTGCTTGTTGGCTACTGTCAAGTGCGGTTCCCTCGGTGTAGCGCCTTGTTTTCGTTATTGGTAACAGGTAAACCCGTGCTTTACAGATATTAGGTCTATTGAGTAGGAGATACGTGAGCCTTGAGAGGATACTCGCCTCTTTTAGTCTTCATATTGCACGCACGTACTTACAAGGAAGCAGCTCTCTGAGGTCCATTGATCAATGGAGGGAGGAGATTTGGGGAGGAAGTTGAGTGTGGTCTGGCAAAAGGGTCATATATCTTTCGCTGGAGATCTTGGCATTCGGAGTTGACGGACATACATATTAATTCGTACTAAACATTTGATGTTAGAAAGAACATTTTTTTAGAGGTCTTCTGAAAACTTGAGTGGTCAGTAAATTTATCAAGCTTTTATTTCTCTTATTTTTTATTCCAATGCTTCATCGCAACGAACGCCAACAAACTTTTTGAATAATGCCTTCAGTATTTTATTAATGGTTTTATGGCTTGGGGAAGTGACTTGTTTTCCATACACAGTTATGAACACTAAAGGCTATTGTTTCTCCATCTTATTAAAAATACACCCGCGCCCTCAGTGAAAAGACAAAAGTATTTGTCAATTGAGAAATCGACACAAAATCGTGCACGCGGACTTTGGCTTACTGTATCTGAGTGGTACTCTAAGCTACGTCAATATGAATGAATCACTTAAATTATATCATTTATTTTACGTTTTATTAATTTTTGACAAATTAAATTAATAATAAACCAATACAAGGCCTTGATTTCTTGTTTGGGAATATATTAACAGAATTTGAAATTTCTTAAGTCGTTTGCAACACATTATTGTATAGCTAATACTCAGAAATATTCGAATTGGGTTTTTTCAGCCTTTTCCATTATGCTTTGCAAGATCGTTTAACGTTTCGTGCTAACTTTACTAAATTACAGCGAAAACCATACTGAGTCAGCGACTTTAAAATTCAATAAACAAGTTCAGCAGCGAAATGAAAAAATAATATTATTAATTATAAATTTTGCTACAATGTCAGCAACAAAAGTGGAGTTGGCGCTCTCTCTGCTGCTCTCCGTTGAAACTTTTTGTTGACATTTTGTTTTGTTAACAATTAATTAACAACAACCAAAGTACACAACTAACTGTTTGTTTGCGCTCGGCAACCTGTTAAATGAAGAGCCATAAAACAATTTGGGATCTGGGTTTCTCTGAAACTACAGTGTATGATTCGAAAAGATTAAGCATTGGTGAATTGGTGCTAAGTGATTCGCCATTGATTTGTCTTTCAGCAGAATGAGCATTAGTCATTTGTAGCAGATTTGAATTTTAGATGAACTACTCCGAAAGCAGCGTAGATACTCTCTGTGTTAATGGAATTCAGTGTTCAAGAAGAAAACTTACGCTATTCTTCTTGTGATACAAGTTTTTCTCTATTATGTTATCTTCGCAGATCCCCATACCTTGTTTAACGACTAAAAATGTTTATCTCGAACTTTCCGCTGTCAATGTGTGGTTTCTGCCCTTCGCTTTTCTCACTTTTTCCAGCAGATCGGATCATCCATTAGGGTCAGTTTGAAGTAGCTTCTGGTAACCTTTAATTTTGGGCTCAGGCCTCGTAAAACTTTCATTCGACCCTGATCTGTCTGCGAATGTATCTCACAGTGGCCATCCTATCGGGTGGGAAATCATTCTCGAGACTCACTTTCCCCGTTGGCTTGAAACACGTGCCTCCAGTCGCCCACCTGAGGAAGCGACAAATTCTCACGCCAAAAAGAAGTTGCTGCTTTAGTTCGCATTTGTTGATGTACAAGCTGGGGCAAACCGCAAAATGCAACCGCAAGTTATTTTGTTGCTGTTGATTTTGCAGTTGCTGGCTGCTTCCCAGGTCCTATCCTGGGACAGGAATTTGCTGCCTTGCTGCCTTGGTCTCTGTCTTAATGCACTGTGGGAACGCGGAATGTTGGGACTGCAACTTGATTGACTCACTCCCCCTGCCCCTCTGACCACGGCAAGTGGACAAGTGGGGATTCATTAACTGCCCCTGCAAATGCAACATTTACTCGCCTTTAAATCGCTCGCAACCCCTTGATTCCCATCTGGTTTCGACTACCTGGTAATCAATATGCGTGTAGCGCCCAGTGGTCGGGGGCAAAAAGAGCTAAAGGCCGGAAACTCACCAGCTTAATGCAGAGAAAGGATTAAAAAACTCTGTGTGAAAGAAAAAAGCCGAATCGCTTCCCCACTTTGGAGCTCTATTTGAGCGTTATTAATTTCAGTACATCAGTCAGGGCCATGGCGGCCAAATAAAAAACACTTGGCACAAAACTGCCGGCCCGAAAACCAGAGCTGGAAAAAACTACACTCTTGGTCACAATTGCATTTTTTGTCCGCTCCCTTTTCCCGCCACTAGTCATGATAAATTAACCAACTTAAAGGCTGTTACTGTCGCTCCAGCTGGATACTTGGCTACTGCTGCCGAATGACAAGTTGACGTCTTCGTTGGCACTTCATACGTTCCAAGGGGGAGGGGGATGGTGGGGGTGGGGAGCTGCAGGAAGCTCCAATGGCCCCCCGACCCCTCCCAGGCGACTTAATTGTGCGTTTGCAAATTTGTGTGAGAATCGGTTTGGGTAACGTTTCTGACCCTTTGTTTTTTCCTGTTCCTCTTTCGACCGACGTTTTGGCCCTGCTGGACATTGGCAGTGTACTGTTTTCTGTGATTGCGACCAGGCCGTTTGATTTGGGCTCTCTGGGAGGACTTTGGGTAGGCGAATTGCAAACGATATCAACTTCTCGTCAGCCACTGGCACTTTAGCGATATCAGCTCCCGGATGAAACCGAAACATTGAATTCTTTAAAGAGTGCCTTGAACCTCACCGAGTTGACGTTCAGCTGCTGCTCCATTAATGGAAGTGAATCACCCACATAAACATAAGTGCATATATACACATTGCGCTTATCATGCATCGGCCGCCTTCTTAAATGGGAACAAGGCCCTCTACAGATCCATCCCGCAGTCGCTTTCCCCGTAGGATAAAGCATATATCACAGAGTACTCTTAATATAGAGGGGCTGCTTTATATTAAAACAACTTAATCGACACTCCAGTAAACAAACCATAGGGAGAATGCAGCCCAGAAAAGAACAGAAGAAATATGGAAAATATTAATTGTCGGCGCTTAAGTGGAAGCCCTTTCCAGCTTTCAGCATATTTATGGAATACGCACGAAAGAGTGGCATCAAAAATAAATATTCCAGCCCCCTTCGATTCCCGCAGCTCATAACTTCATTAGGGCGAGGCATAGTTCTTCGGGAGTTTCGTTTTCGTTTCTCTTAAAGTGGACACGTTGCAGTTGCATTAGGGGGCTTCATGCTGATTTTTTAAGGCCAAGCGCTTTTAATTATTAGTTTAAGGCTGTTGTGAGTGGGAAGGCTTTGGTGGGAAAACATTCAAGTGTGGGACAATAAATTCTGTTGTATTTTTAGTTTATTTATCAGAAACAAATGAGCAAGTTGAATGGGGATAATTCGTTTTGTGCGGGTCTCATCAAACACAATAAGCGACCTTGCCTTTTGTACTGGCAAAAAAGTCTTTGTATAAAATTGGTTTGCAATTCCCAAATAAGGGGAATCAGTACTAACACCAGTCTGAAAGTTATCTAAAATAAATGGCACAAAAACCTTTTGTCGTTAACCCCATGTTCGAATAATTTATTGACAACCACAAAAACTTTAATGTAGTACAGTACCTGGCTGGGTTCCATGGAAAAACGAAATCGAAATATCGCTGGCTCTCTGTAATTGTGTAAATCAGCCAAAGCGGAGTAAAAAAGAAGCGAACATTTTTGCTTTGAATTTATAATTTCCGTCCAAAGCGGAAAGCTTCTTTTTTTAAGTTTAAGTTCAGTTTTTAAGGTTGGCTTAACATATTTACACCCTTGCAGATGGAAATAATATATTATAAATCAGAAACAATAGCCGATCTAGTCATGTCTGTCGGTGAACATAAAGATTCTAGTCGTACGTAAGCATCCCAAATTTTTTTTCGAAAATTGGCCACGACAAGTGGCGCCATCTACTGTGTTTTAGTTGCAAGAGTATATAAACTTCGGATTGCCAATGCTAGCTTTCTTGTTTGGTTTTTATTTTAGTATATTTGAAATTTATGAGGCGGCAAGCCTTTTCAGCTTGCATCCGCTAGAAGGGGGAACACTCGATGAAATATTACAGGATTTTAACAGATTTATGAAGTTTTTTATAAACCAAAGTAAAAAAAAACGAAATGAAATATTTGAAAACGGCGTATGGAGTTTATCGAGTTATATCTCCTAAGCATAACTCTTCAAAATTTAAATGAATTTTATCAATATGGGATTACAAGCTGAGAGTTTTTCATGCAATTTAAATTCAATCATTGCTCTTATAAAGATGTAAAACTTCACATCTGTATTCAATTTAACACCATCGTTCATTTTGTTCATTCTATTGAAAACATGTTCATAAATCATAACCAATAGTCAGTTCTTTATAATGAACTGTTAAACATGTATTTCCCTTTTTATTGCCCCGCAATATGCATTCAAGTGCCAAAAAGTTCTTTTCTACGGCAAAAATAAATTACATTAATGCGCAATATGAAAAATGCATAATTGATTAATTAATTGAACAACAATTGAGCTTAATTGATTGTCATACTGAGATTACCCGGCAACGTTTTTATTGTGGCTTTTCGCTGATTTGATCACTGTTTTAAATTAAACGTGCCCGATAGTTTGTGTTGGCCAGCTTCCGACATGGCCAGGATGGTGTCAGGGGCAAGCAGCATTAACGGTTAATGCATTTAATGCATCCCAGGCTGAAAGCCAGCATGCTGCATGCTGCACTAAATACCGGAGTGGCAACTTTTTGCCTTGGTCCCATCAAGTCGGATGCTGCAAAGTCATTTTGCCGGCTTAATAGCAACAAAATTGGCGGGGCCAATAACCTTCTGCAACACGTCCCAGCAGCTGTAACTACCATGATCACCACGGGTACTAACTTGACCGATGGACGAGGAAACGGGCAGGGAAAACCCGGTCAAAGACCGCTAGGAAATGCCTCAACCTGGGCATGTGACTAAGACCTGTCGTCGGCTGCGGCGCGTGCTGCACCAGCACGTCAAAGAGTGACAAATAGCCGCTGGATGGAGATGTCTACCTCCACCCCCTCCCCTGCAATCCGCACCTAGTCGGAGGTTAACTTAGTCAGCGGTGCACTTAGTCAGAGGTCTGGAGGTGGTGGCGTGCCTTATCGACTATGTCGAGTACGACATTATCTACTTAAGATTGTCTCTTTTCAAAAACATTCTCCCATTGACGGTGCTTTTTATAAAATTAAATTATGTACCGCAAAATGTTAACTTATATTTTAATATTCATTTTGGTGGATAATATTTCCCAAGTATTTCTCGTTATGTGGTGTTTTGGGCTGATTCGTTGGCTGGAATGTTGAAAAATTAACGCGGCAGTAGCATAGCATAGTAGAACAATTTGGACTGAAGCCATTAGCAGGCTACAGTTTGGCTTAATTGCCCAAAGTTGGGGCTCTGATAAGCAGAAATTGTATGCGTAATTTCATTAGTGTTTAGCGGGCAAAAATGTTCTTGTTTTCCTTTTTGGAATTCCAAAAACCGAAAACCAGTTTAGTTTAATTTGCAATTTCCAAGAAACTGGGGCGCAGGGAAGATGGCAAAAAGACTACTGCCAAAGCTCATTAAAATACTATGAAATTTACTATTTGCCAGTTCGGCCCTCGAGTCGTTCCGTACATCTGGTAATTTATAGCCACATGAATAGAATAGTTACACAAAACATATTTTCTGGGCCCCAGACACAATCAGCTTCCTGTATGGCGTGGCCCACAGTAAATGGAATGTCTGGATACAGAGTAGAATACAATGGATTCTGTCCACTCATGCCGACAAATTGTCCAGTTGACAAAATATCGCTTACCAAACATTTTGTGAACGGTTCATAAATTTCTCCTGACTTGTCTGTGATAAAAAAGGAATAACAACTATCGGTGGATATCTTTTTGTGGCTGCCACAGGAAGCAGCGCCCAAATGAACAAGTGCAAGAGCGAGGATTTGATAGCTAAGAATGGAAGCGTGAATGAAAATCTGATGAGTCTTAAAACCCTATTCCTAGAAATCGCCATAAGTAAAAATACAATTGTTAAGGAGAGAATAATATGGAGCTTGTGCAATGACAGTAAAATCTAGACATAATGGAATTGGAGATAAACATTCCGGTTTCGATGATATACTTAATGTAAGGAAAACAAAAAGAAACCTTATTGCAATTAATTCAAAAAACTAAAGCGACCATATAAGAAACTGCTGGTACTCCTTAACCTTACATCATTATTTTACCCTGAATAGCTCAAGAAGTCGGCAGTTCTAAGACGTTAAGAGCTCTCTGTCAGCTCGATCGACCTACGCCCTTATCGTGGGCCATGCATCAACCTTAGGCTCTGACAACATGGGCCCCTTACCCGGAAAGATAAGCACACCTCTTTTCACACCTTTCGTTCGGCTCTGTTGGTTTTTCAATTGGAGGCGTTAGCCAGAGACAAAGGCCGCACAATGCGAACTAAACGAATCTTGTTAGCTGCATCTGACCTCCGAACTCTGTCCCTTTAAGGATGAAAAAACGATGTGGGACCCAGCCACATCCGTGCCGGAAATGCCATTCGGATCCAACAAATCTAAATGATGGACCAGTAACGGGCACATTTGGGTGTGGGACTCATTTAAATGGCTCCAAAATCAAAGTGCCCGACGATTTCCTTAAACACAAACCGGATTTCTGAATGCTAGGGAAAACATCATCGACATTTCCTCATTTTCATGCCGCACTTTCCACATGTTGTGCATATGCACAGCGCTGCTACCTGCTACCTCAAGAGATCTCAGCTCAACAAAGGCAGCTGGGACCTGCCTCATTTTCTCATAGCGAAATTCCCACACTGCACTATCGCTATCTATGGATATGGACGCGGCGAAGGACTGCAAGTCAGCTGCCAGCTCAGCTTCCATTCGCCGTATCAAGTGAATCCCATGGATGCGAGTTGGGGTGGCCAAAGCATCTGTGCGTGGCGAGATTGTTTTGCCGATGTTGCTCAGAACAGCGTCTCTACACGCCGGTTTTTTGTTGCTGATTTTCCCATATGGTTTTTCATAATGCGCACCCAGTGGCAGCTGTCGCGTGGCCCTGGGAAAATAGCCAGGGAAACAGTTGCAGGTTGCACTTTGCATGGCGGTCATCCTCCTGATTGATTAATGTTGTGGGAAATGTTTGAGTACTGCATCTGATGAATTTATTATTTAAATGTATCTTTATCAGCTTATTTCGTCCCGATAGCAAATAAATGTTTTAAAGTCATGACCAATAGCGATATTTGTATATAAAAGGTATTGCTTTTCAAAAACTATCTTAAACTTTCATCAGCAACAAGCAAGTACAAGTACGAAGCATTCATCACAAATCAAGAATATATTTTTTATTTTCTTTTAGTAAGTATAGATCTTGGAATAGGGTTATAAAATCAGGGCTAAACGTAATTCTTACTTATGGCTTTATGCAACCTTTTCATATGCTATGAAGACCTTTTCTACAGGAAATACACATTTTTGTTTTAGCACAGTGCAATTTATAATATGGTATTTGTGTAAGAATAAGCATTAACAATTTTTCTTTTAAAAGCTCTTGCGCTTAGATATTTTAAAAACTATTCCGACTTATCCAACAATTGACTAACTGAGTGTATTCCCCTCATTTCCTTTTCATTACAGGTAAACACAGCTGGCAACTACTTTTATAGGCCGGGAATACTATTTATAAGGTAATTCGAGCTACGCTCAGCTTGGCAACAGGCAACTTGCCGGAATGCTTGAAGTGACAATACAAATAAAAATTAATAGCTGAGATGGCAAAGGCCTGCGGACGAGTACGAGTTCGAGTCCAAGTCCCTCGCCCCTCACCCATCGCCCATCGCCCCATTCCTTATTTTTTGCCCCAGATTTCGCCCTCCAAACTCGGATTTGCTTGGCTCCTTTGGCGGCTTGTTTACCTTTGGCTCGAGGTTTTTTCCCTTGTGTTTTAGGGCCTTTGTTGGTTCTGTTGGCGAGGCAGGCCAGAAAGTATATGCAAACCTCTGCACATCCGTATGTATTTTAAAGAACATAGTTATATACATTTTGCGTAATGCGACAGCGGCTGAAAGCGTTGCCCTCCATTTAATAGTCTTAAATTCCTGAGCAAATAATTTGACAGCAAATAGTGCCCGATGCCAATGGAACAAAGCGAGACCCAAAATGGGGAACAGAGTGGACTGACAGTGAGTCGGAGAGACATTTCAAGTATTTGTCCTATAGGAATTTTTCGGGACCCTAGTTAGAGGAACAGAATAAAATTAAATTTCTCAAACTTTTATTAGTTAATTTGAAAATATGTGGCATGCGCTGCTTACAGTTAAATGAAATGGGAAAAGTGTGGAAAGTTTTGTTAGTGGCAGGCAAATCGACACGTTCAACCAGAACTCAATTTGAGGTTTCAAGCTAGAAAAGACATTTCTATTGGAGCCTACGTTGACGTTGGTTTGTTTCCGCATTCCCTGAAGGAAAACTTACAGTTAAATGTGTATTCTCATTGCTGTCTAATTGAATTTCCGTACTTCACTTGCCACTATTAATGTATACATTTCCTGTTTTCCACACGCAACAAACCTACCAAAAACGTAGAGTAGGAAGCCGGGGAAAATTAATGTCGGTCTTCATTTCCCCACCTCGACAAGAATCTCCTTAGTTTGTTTTCGTTGAAGCGTGTGGCGGGGCTTGCCTAGAAAACTTATTAACGAACTTGGCTCTGGCACATGGTGTCACTTCAGCAAACAAGAAAACCCCTATATATTATCAATTTTTATTTTATTATTATTTTTTTTTTTTTGTAATCGTTAAGAGGCAACTAGTCCAACCAAAAGGCATTCGATGTTATTGGAAATACTCGTTTTTAGCCCCTTACAGATGATCAATCAATTTTGTGTTTACTTTTCAAAAAAAAGTGTATCATTTTGGCGATACTTGTTCTTAGTGTGAAAAAAGTGGCAGAAGACTTCTCCTTCTTTGGTCGTCAGGTTGTGGGTGCGGCCAAAGTGCCGGGATGTTGCATCCATCCTCAACCCAGTGCCAATTGTGGATACGTGCAGAGAGGCACGTCAATTTGAGGAATTTTCACATTCAGCAGAAATACGAAGGATGAGCGACAATAAGGGATGTCTCCTGCAGAAGTGCCAGCTCCGAGGAGTCCAATTATCCCGCCCCTGATTGCTGTGCCAAATGTACAATCAAATCAGTATCCCCCTCCTCCAAGTTCTCTACACACACGAGTAAATATAGACCACAAGACAACAATTTAAATATATTCAGCATAATTTAGCATAACGTTGGAATTTTCTGTTTTTCTTTGCCGGCTGCCGGATGCCAAATGCATTTCGAACCAGTTTCCAACATGGGTCGATGCAAAAACCATCGGAGCAGCTATAAATCATATCGAAAAGAATGCATGAGGCGGGCCATTCCTTCGCTCGGAACACGTTTCCACTCAACAGGTTGCCGGTATCCAGCGGAAGTGACTAGAAAACACTCTGAGCCGCGCCTTTTATCCGCTCCTGTTCTGTCCCCGACTGGCCGCTGCTTAATGATTGGGAAGTTATTTCTACCAATTCCACTTCCTGTTGGATGTGTCTAGGATGAAGTCTAACAAGTCTCAAAACCAATTGAATTGTGTCGAGAGTGTGCTGCTATTGAAGCCGACACTACTCGAAGAGTAGTGTATCCAACAATAAGAAGTAATTAAGTAAGAACGGATGTAGGATACACCAACAAAGAGATATTTTATGCAGGCACTCGCAGGGAAATAAATATATTTCGAACTGAGAAATAAATACGAAATTATAATCATCAAAGTGGCATAACTTATGGTAAATTAAACATAAATCCTCTGCAATTATTAGTGAAGCACTAACTCTTGGGTCCCACGTCCACCTCCATCGCATATGCTGCGGGAGTGCCAGCTGAATTTATGACAGACCGAAAACTTTTCGCTATAAAGTATGCAATGGCGAATTGGGCGTGCCTCCTTGAATGTGTGAGTGTGTGTGTGCTGGTGCATCTGTGTAACTTTGGCATGAGTATGCGTAGGGCGGGACAAGCTCTACAGGCTTCTGTGGGGGTGTGTGTGTGTGCCAATGCTCGGCTGCATTCGATTCAATTTCATAGTTTATTCTCTCACCTCCGCAAAATTTACGACACTTTTAAAATGTGGAATTTATGAACGAAGGGATGCATGTGTGGGTGTGGCCCGATCCTCCCTTTTAAAATAAGGAAAATTGCTGTGCTGAACTGGTAATTCGTGCATTGTGTAAGTTTCTTTTCGGTTTCATTTTAAAATGATTTACAAAGGTATTACTAACGAAGTTTGCCTAGCAAACAATGGTGCTTAATTCCTCGCATTAATTCAGTAGCCTAACTAGTAAAGCACGACCGAAAGTAGAGCTTCGAGCTATAATTTGAATCTCAAAACATTAAACGGGGAATAAAATAAATCCAAAGAATAAGTAAGCATTTGACATTGTCAATTTTTATGCTTTACACATTTTGTTTATTAAATTTATTTAGCTATCCTGTAACTGATTATAATTAAACAATCACTGTTGCTTAAAGCATGTAATTAAAAATCCGTATAAAAATGTGACGAAGTCGACATTCGGACTTAATTAAAGGGAATATCGATCTGGGTATAAATTCCATGCGAAATGCAGCAATATATGCAAATGATGAGGTGACATAAACGCAGCAAATGCAGCATCTACAGCGACAGCATGGTGTCAATGCTGTTAGTTGACCACAAATTTTAAACACCATTACTGGAAGGGAGTAATGGAAAATTGGTTGCCCAAAAGTATGCTCTAAATAATTGGAAATTATTTCTGCTGTCATCGGTGACATGGGAAGCCACCATTTTCCCTTGCATCCGCATCCGCATCCGCATCCGCGTCCGCATCGGCATCCGCGGTTGCATGTGCAGGCTTCCGCGTGCCGTTTTGACATGGCGACAACATCTACGCATCCCCGAGTCCTTGAACAAATGCTTTCCCCGCTGGGCACAGCGTTCACCTCTCACTTTATGCTTACATAATTTCCAAAAAATAATTTCCCAGTTCGCTTAGAGAGGGGCATGTTAATCTGCCCGCTCTTGTTTTGCATAATAACTGGGCGGGTAGTTAGGAACCTGTATGCTCGAAGGGCGCCGCTTAAATATGCTAAAAATTTTACCCCCGGCAAGAAAAATGTTGATGTTAGAAAATACCGAAAATAGTAGAACAAATTGGAGAGCCCGTGAATAAGAATTAAGAAAATAAACTATTTTGTGATAAAATTTGGTTCTTAAATTGACTGTTAAGTATTTAAATATTTCCGAAATTGTAAAAAAAATCGGGTCTCATATTTTCTTAACAGATGAAAAGTACATTAAAAGTACAAAAGAAATACAATAATAACGCAGAGTTATGAGAAGACATGAACACGTTCATTATTTAAACTCATTAATTTTCTTTTGTGTAGTGATGCACTCTTCCAGCTGGAGAAGCTGTGGAAGATGTTTAATTCGCTCCGTTGCGATAAGTTGCAGCCACAACTGCTCTTTGTTGGACGCGCTACTCTTAATTTTGCTTAATGCTCGACTGGCGCACTTTTTGCCCTTTTGACTCTATTTTGAGCGGCAGCCTTGCTGTTAGTGCCCCATCCAGTAGTCGGCAACCTGCAACCTGCATTCTGCATCATGCTTTCCGCATTCTCCGTTCCACATTTAGCATCTCTTGAAGTCCGAGCCAGTTCTTAATTTCTCAGTTTTTTTAATGAGGAGCGCCTCGCCTAGTGTAATGCGTTTTAAAGGCTTTTATTTTTAAAAAGAAACAAAAGACTCGGCAGCATAAGTACAACAAAACAGAACCCACCAGATCCCCAATTAACAGCTTAAAAGAATCGTTCCCGGATATTAAACCTCTGTTTGCCCTGCAATGCGGTGCAAGCGGCAAAAAGTTGATTAAAGTGAAATTTAATTTTAATGTTGTTGTTTGTCTTTTGGCGCTGGCCCCTTTTGCTATGCAACACTTTTTAATGGCACGAAAAACTGGCGGCTTACAAAAACAGGCAGAGGGCCGTAAAGAATGGTTATGGAGGAGGCTCAAAACCACCGAAGATAAATAAACACCCCGCCCAAGCATTGCACTACAAATGTTAGTGAGACAGAAAGAGTTTTTCAACAAATGTTTTCAGAACATTTTGTGTGGCTTTTATTTTATGGCGGCATTACGCAAATAGCTTAAACATTTTTTTCTTCGCTTTTTGTATTAATTTGCACGGTTGGTTGAGAGTTAAACATAATATGTGTATAAATATGGATGGCTTATTTCGTTTTTTACTTTAGTTGGCTTGGGCTACAAAAGAAATAATCAACTTTAACCAGAGTTTTCAGGTTTCAGCATTTAATTTTGTTACTTAGCGGTTTTCCATAAAGCTATTAACCCGCACCCGACTTCAATGCTGAAAATATAACCAAAGTCAGTTATAAAAATCTCAGAAGACTGCGCATAAATTAACCGTAAAGCGAAACACCAAAAATCACTCAACTAAGAATAAGCTAAGTAAATGAAAAAAAGCTGCAGGAAACCAGAGAGAGAAACAACTGACTTGAAAATCTTTTGCAACGCATCGGTGGGCATCGAGGCAAAATAAACGCAAACAATGTATCCAAAAAAGGGTCCAATCAAAAGGGTCTCTCTCAGTGAACCATTCCCCATTAAAACGATTAACTTAATTGACTTTTGCAAGTCAATTTCATCAATTAAATTGAAGAAAAAACACAAATGCGATTTAACTTCGGATGCAGTGGCGCTTCAAATAAATTTCGCGTCATATGGCATATGCATTAAATATGCGAGTAAGCACACATGAGTTGTGTGACATATGATTCCAAACTACACTCTTAAGAAAAACCTTAATTTTCACGTCTACAAATTTAATTTTAATAAAAATAAGTAAATAATAATTTTTGAAGTTTAGAAAAATATTTATTTATTATAGAACAAACAAATTCATTATGTTTATTTAATTAATAAATATATATATAATTGGATCATGTGTGACTACTGTCATTAACTACAAACGTTTTTTGAAACAATATTTTTTCTTGATTGAAAAGCTGGTCAAATTAAAATGTAGAAATTTATTTTTATAAGTGTATTGCAAGGTTGTTTAAATATTGACTTCTGTCATTTTTCAGTCAGATTTAAACCATTTTACATGAGCTGTCACATTTATTTACTGGTTTGATTTAACTTTCATCATATTTATTTGCAAATAAACGCTTCAGCTTATAAATTTGCATAAAATTGCCAACCAATATGGCCAACTGGGTTTAAATGAGATACTATGACTGATAAAGTATTTCTCATGCACATAATTAACAGTTGAAAAGATGATACTTAATCAAAATGTTTTAGTAAATATATGTTTACATACAGTGACTCATTTGTTGTTGTTATGAATTATCCGCTCCGTTGCCTTTTCCCCTTTTCGTTTTTCATCTGTAATTTTTCATTTTCTTCACATTTTTTTCTCCGCCAGTCTGACAATGACAACGAAGGCGTCGAAACGATGGCAACATTTGCCAAACGCTCTGAGGTTGTTGTCGTTTGTCAGGACTCCATCCATCCGACCTCCTGGCCCCTGTCTTTGATTAATAAAGCCAACGTAAGATGGCAGTCAGATCTTATCAGACACGTCATCCGAGTTATGTGGAAAACCCCTGACGAAGGGGCTGGGCATTGATGCTAGGCGTGCCTTTTCGCACTTAAAGAACCTTTCCTTGTTCTTCGAGAAAATATTCTTTAGTCGCAGCCATTTTTGCAGGCCCCGGACTTTATTTTTGGTCCCTTTTTCTAGTCTGCTGGCCATGAAAGTATTTTCTGGCTCCTTTCGCTGCTGGGGTAATTCAATCAATAATCCTTTTGGTCGTTTGCCTCTCGAATGTGTGAAAATGATAAAGGATAAAGGATACAGCCCCTCTTCCGATAAAGTCTCAGATATGTATCGGTAACTAAAAAGTTTCTGCTTTTCAGCAACAAGTTCAAGGACATTTATTTTCTGTTGAATGTCAGGGTGCAGTTTTATGACTCTTGAAGCTGAAAAGCCTTAGCTATACGTGCCATGCTGGAAGAGCCCGTTAGATATGGATCCGTGAGCCAGCGCACTTTAAGGCAATAAAACAATTTTTAACCTGATATAGCTCCCATGTTTCATAAGTTTTACAAGTCCAGAGAATACTTACGCTCGAAATGAATCTGTAAAACTAAAAAATTATTTTTCGTGCTGAGCTCATCTCAACCGTGAGTGATGCTGTCATCTCCTTGGAAGGAAACGTTCACGATTTGCTCGCCGAGAAGTTAAAATTAAAACATTCCTCGCAAGTTGTGAGCATCTTTCAGTTTCCCACTCTCATCTGCAGCTGTTTTTTATTGCCTCTTTTGTTTCTTGCCAGCAGTTGTAAGTTCTGTAATGTCTGTCTGGCAGTTACTTACTGCTCCGTCTCGCTCTGTGTCTCTTGCGACGTTGTATTGCCTTGTGGAATTTATGCGACTTTCTCAGCACTTTAAGGGCCCGAGGGCTGCGACTGTGGGTCCTGCAACCTTCTGCGGCTGGTATCGATGGCATAATTGGAAAAGTTTGGGGCATAGTGTCTCTGTTAAAGCTGGGCTAGCAACTCACTCATTGAGGTCAGCGCTAGTTGTTTCACGGTGACGGCTATAAATCTTAAGCTAATATCCACTTAACTGGCCCTTCTGTTCCCCTTGTCACCTCAACCAAGATCCTATTAACATTTTGCTTTCCTGCCGGGGAACCAATTTACATCATATCTTGGGACTCGGTTCGTTACTCGATTTCTTTCAACTTATGCGCCGTGCCCAGAGGGTCCTACAATTTTATGCGAGTATATAATTCAATTTCACATTAAATATATTTTCTTGATTTCCTTCTGTCATTCTTACTCATCTTTAACTTCCAAATTTTATTTGATTTGTTTTCATTTTTATGTTGGTTTTTTTGAGACGGGAATTAATTTAGTTGATTTGCAATGTGCAGAAACTCAATTGTTTTTCGGGGACCCTAATTTCGGTTATCGCTCTGTATGCTTCGCGAATTCGTGCTCCAAAACTTTAAGAGATTATAAATATATATTCCAGTCCTAGAAGCTAAAATAAAGGGTATAAAAGAGCAATATGAATTCATTTAAAATTACTTCAGTAAATTGAGTTTCAAAATGATTTTTTCCAGTATTCGCGATTAAGATGAAGTCGGCGAGCTGGAGAGTTCAAATTCCCAGTGACCCGAGCGCCATCATGGTTTGAAACTCTGCAACATTAGTCGCTTATTACGGGAGCAGCAGTCGTCAGAACTTGAGCGGTCCACCCCCTCGTCACTGTTCCCCGTCAGTCACAGCTCACAGTCGCGATTCACAGTCACAACTGGCGCAGTTTGCATTGCTTCAGCGCTCACTGAAATATTATGCTGGTTCGCTGCGGTTCAATTGCTCCAGTGACTGCGACTTAAATTCCGGTAATAATTAATAGTGTGAGAGCTCGCAATCATCGCAACCATTTTCCAAACTTTTTACATTTTAATTAAATGTTGCTTGGTTCCATAATAAAGCAAATGATTGAGCTGGGAGAACATTTTTGCCATATGCATGGCCTGCAATCAAAAAGAAACGCCCACTTAGGGCCATAGAGAAAGGAAATATATATATATGTATATATATTATATATATTTACATACAGTGGCTCGAAGCTTATTTAATGCTGGCCGTCTTGTAAAGTATATAACCTTTAAAGTGACGAAACTATGCCATATATATTTGGGCTCTTAGCTTGTTTTGTTCAGTCATATGAGGATAACTTATTTCCGAACAAACTTGTTGTTGTAGAGAGAAATTGGGTGGAAATGGGGTGGCCCACTTGGGGGATTCTGACTAATATTAAACTTAATAATTAATGGCTAATATACTGCTCTGAATCCCTGAGTATAGCCTTACACAAATTAAGAAGCTTCTCATTTAAAAGGATTTTATTTTGTATTACCTTTCAGAAAATGAAAAACAAATCTTGTAGAAATAATTATATAGGTATATGTAATATTTAGGACCGATCTTTTATTAGATTAGCACAAAATTAATAAAAATTGAAGTCTTTTTAGTTTCCAATTTTCAATATGATAGTCTTTGAAATGGGCTCTGCACCACTGTAGTCACAAATAAAGGCAGAGAGCTCTAGGGGGATTGCATAACCGGATGTTGAGCAGAGGAGATCCCACCAACTTCCGCTTGCAATCGCCTCACAATGGGGCACGCCTCAAATGAATCTAAATGCCTGCTTGGATAGGGATTTTGAACATAGGGGAAATCGTGTCTATCGAGTGGGGTCTGTGGTCGCAGGTCTAGGTACGGCTTTCAATCAAACGTCAGACGGCGATTTTTCCCGATGCACGCCCTATTTGGTCCATTCATGGCTCATTGTCACCGCCATGAGGACCGCAGCGATGTGGGGCTGCTGCACTGTGAACCCTTTATTAATTTCAATACATCTTTGCCCCCACCCCACTGCACCCCTCCCGCTGTTCTCTTTGAGAGATGCTTCGGCTGAGGACACTTCTCCTCAATATCTTCCCCTTCATTTACATGCTTCAATGAGCGTTGGCGGCTGCCAGAAAGTGGCTGCATTCATGAGTTTCCCAACAGAGCCCACATTTGAACTACACAGAGCATAAAGGAAATCTCTTTCACATTGTCCATTGAAATTTCCAGAACTCCAAGAATAGCCTTTTATTGTCTTTCGTAAAGGGTATCTATCCCTTTCATAGGGTATTATAATTTTGGTCAGAAATTAAGGATAAATTAAAATATTATAAATTGAATTAGTTAGTTTTAGCCGGATCTTAATATCGTTATAGACAGCCAATTAATCTTAATCCTTGTATATCTGATATCATATGTTATATCTTTAAGGTTTATTCAGCAATATTTTATAAATTTGTCTCTGTGTAGCCTTCTTGAGACAAACGGATGTGGCAACTTCATTTCGAGTAGCAAGTGTTCGTGGAGTGTTCCAGGAAGCATTCATAATGAATCAGACAGAAGTTTGGGGTCTCTGTAAACCATATAATTTACCCGCATTCTGTTTTCCTTTCCTCCATTTACAGATGCTGAAGCACGTGCAAATCTCGCCGCTGCGGAATCGTTCCGATTCGGTGTCTCTGCGCTCCTCCAGCCACGCCTCCTCGTGCGCCAGCTCCATGTGCGGCAGTCCGGAGCCGCCCACGGAATTGCAGAGGACTCCCTCAAGGGCCTCCAGCTACTCCAGCCTCAACGAGCAGCCGCCACAGGTGAGTCCTTTACGGGAGCACTCCTCGCGAACCCTGAACTCATTCCCAATTTCACGCCAACAGACCACAATCAAGGTGTACACAAACTGCCTAAAGATCGACATCGAGTACAAGACTCTGGGGATTCAGTGGGACACCACCAGCAAGGAGGTGATTGCCCAGCTGCTGAGACGGTAAGCGAATTGCTTTATTGATCCGCTGTGTTGCTAATTCGATTCACATTTAAATTCGAACACAGTCTCAAGATGCGCCAACGCGACCCGCGGCTGTTCTACCTGTCCATGGAGGTCGCCGTGCGCCGGGCCGGAGTGAAGACCATCCTGGTGCTGGACGACGACACCCGGCCGGCCATCATGCAGGCCTGCCACCCGAAGGGCGAGTCCCGCTTCTGCCTGCAGCTGAAGCCAGGCGGTCTGATCCGCGTCCACACCTCCGCCCTGCAGCCCAGCTCCCAGTACAAGTCGCTGGTCATCAGCGAGGAGACCACCAGCGACGAGCTGCTGCACCTGCTCCTGGGCTGCTACAGTTCGCCGGAGCCCGTCGAGAACTTCTCGCTGTACGAGGTGTGCCCCGGGCAGGAGTGCCAGCGGAAACTGCATCCGGACGACCTGCCCCTGCGCACCCAAATGGAGCGGATGAAGCGGGGCGAGGGGTGCCACTTCCTGGTGCGGCGGACGCCCCACTACGCGCGCCGGCGACAGCTGCTGGTCAACCTGAACGAGGCGATTGGCCAGGCGGCCGAGGCGGCGGAGGATGCCACCAGTCTGCTGGAGCTCTCCTTGGAATCGGACCTCTCGCTTTCCGAGGATCTGCGAAGCTGCAGCAGCCGGAGCAGCAGCGAGGACGCGGAGGATGAGGACGAGTGGGCCAGCAGCTCCGGCTCCTCGGACACCTCCACGGAGTGCACCCTGCGCCGGGACTTCTACCTCCCCGCAGCTCCCCCCGCCCCGCAGGTGGCCGTCCCTGACTCCGTCTCCCCCGCACCTGCCCTTGCCCCCGCCCGAGCCTACAGCCCCGTGTACAACATACGCGAGATTCGCACCGCCTCCCACTCGTTCTCCTCGCTGGGCAAGGACAAGAAGCTGCTGGACATCCACATGAACGCCCGCTTCGCATCCGCCGGACTCTACGGCAGACTGATGCCCGTGGCGGAGGCCGAAGGGCAGGACCTGAACGGCAATCCTGCCACCAAGCTCGCGGCGGAGGCCGTCAATAACAACCCGTCCAAGGGACTGGGTCACTTTGTCTACCTGTAGCGAATTGGCAATTAGTCAGGATGTACGTATGCATGGCAACCCGCAAACCATTGAGATCGTCACCTATGAGAGCTCCAACAATAAGAGCAGACAGCGAGAACCGTTTGGACCAAAGATGCATTTGTAGTTTAAGCATTTCGATTGGAAACTGTAAATAGAAACTAGAATCCTAAGATTAGTAACGATAAGTTTAGTTTTTCTCACACTAATAATGGACATTAATCCTTAGTGTAATGCAAAGAAACCATCTGCTAACAATCCCAAATCAAAGGAGTCTATAGCTTAATGCTTTAGTCTCGCAACTAAAGCTTCAATAAGAGTAAGAATCTGAAAGCTTGTGGCTAACGTTCGTGTATAAACCAAAAGATATTATAATAACAAGCCCTAATTACGTAAAACCGACCCCGACTTTTTGAATTCAATGGAAACTCTTTAAGGATGCGAATTGACACTTACCTGGATTATGTCGTATGTGGCTGCGTTCTGCCGTGCATTTTAATTGTATTAATACCAAGTTAATCACGTGAGCGCGACGCCAAACGGCCATATAAATAGGCCGCAATTAATGCGGCCAGCCACGCAATTTGTATTTCGGGGAACGGCCAGGTCCGGATTTTCGCCCTCTGCCATCGTTCCGGGTTCCACTCCGCCGGCTTACGGCGAATGATTTATGCGGCGTATGCGTAATTTTCAGAGCCATAAGCTTTTCTCTTTTAAATGAGCTTACTTTACATAATGATCGAAGGATTTTAACAGGGAGAGGGTTTCGCGAAGCGAACTCCCACTTGGCGATGGGCCGAACTGGGTGGAAGTCCAGGTCGGCAGTGGGACCTTTTAACTAATTTATTAAGAAAAGGTCGCTTGGGGGTCAAATTAAAAATCAACAAATTTCCCAATCAAATCCAGTTTGCTGCATCCTAAAATAATAGCTGTGCCCCGGGACGAGAACATCCGTTTAGAGCCCCGAAAAGGGTTTCGCTGCCCAGATTGGAGGACCGAGAGTTTGTTTTGTTTTCGTCTGCTCATTTAGCAGCACATTAAGCCCGAGACTCGTATCTAAATTGAATTGCACAACTCATGAAAAATGCAAACTGAGCCAAGTCGGAATGCCCAGTGCCACAGCTGTGCACACGGAAGCGGAAATGCTAAACAAGCTGCTCTGCTCTACTGGCCAGCGTAATAACTTAAGCACTTTATAAGTAGAATTTAAAATTTTCAGAGTGAAATTTGTTTTTGCCTCGGCCTTCTCTCTGCCAGGATGCAGTGCCTGGACTTAAATTTAAGCAAAACTTCGGTGGCTGTTGCATTCGAGATAACTGTCTGTCATTCGGGGGCTTGGGTATTTAGATATTTGGATAGTTGCAGACTTGGTGCGGGACATTCGGGGGGACATGCATATGCATATGTTCGAAAAGTGGCCAAGACAACTTCTGATTTCTTGTCCTTTTCCTGAAAGCCTGTTTATTTTTCGGTACTGCTGGTCCGGAGCCTTGACTTGAAAGCAGGACGATGGAACCCTCCAACCCATCCAAAAAGTAGACTTGCCCCACAAAAAAATAAAAATGGAAATTTAAAAAGAAAAAGAAAAAACCTCTTACCAGGCAAACAGAACTGGGCAGCCGGCAGATCTATCAGGTGAACCGAATTTATTTTGTTTTCGGTCAAGCCTGCAGGCCCAGATGCAATCACTCTTGGCCAAGAGTAAAATGGAAAGTTTACGCAAGTTTTATTTGTCTTTCGCATTACACTCAATATATTTCATTCAAATTAATTTCGAGAGCACACACTAAGAGCCAGGCCGAACTTTAGCTCTGCTGTCGGCAGTTGTCCAATCCCGATCCCAAGTTGTTCTGTCAAATTCAATGCCACTTGTTGGGGAAACTTGGCACTTAACTTTTCGCACAGGCTCTGGTCGTGGCTGAGTGCAAACTTCCCTAAATGGCTGGGATATGCGCAAAGTTTGTGTTTGTGCGGGATTGAAACCCAGGCTAAAAGCGAGCTGAATAAAAATAGCTTAGTTGTGACCATAGCCGCTTGTCTAATCACCCACGCAACAGAAACAGAAACGGAAACTCACACAAAGCCGAATCAAAGTTGCGTCCTGTAACTCGTTCGACTAATTGCCATAAGCCGTTAGGTAAATTTGTACACGCTTTTCACCGTCCCCCGGTCAAAATGTTATTTTTGCACAACTAATCGGATTAGTGGACAAGCCGCCCACAGTCGCGCCCAAGCACATGTTCTCCCCAGATCCTCCTCCTTGACGTCCTCGTCGCCCAGGGCTCTGTTGCAATTGACTTCGGTGACTGGCGCAATTTTTCACTTCGACGACTCGTAATCCGTTCTACGCTTCAAGCTTGTGTCAATGGCTCAAACAAAGCAAATTAATTTCCACTTTCCCAGGAAAATTATGAACTAATAGCGCCTCCCTCCACTTCACTATGCTGACATATTCAAATAGCAAGTTTAGTGTCAATAAGTTAAGTTGCCTGGCGTTTTAATTAAAAAGCCATTGCATAAATTACTCGGCATCTGTTTCTGGGGGGTTGGATTTCGATCAATTACACTCCGAGTTCGTTAAAAAGTTCGCTGTGGCTTATGAGCCAGTTAGAAAAGATTTTTTAATCTGTTTAGCTGAACAAATGTATTTTTTGTACCCTTGCAGGGGGTATTATAATTTTGGTCAAAAGTGTGCAACGCAGTGAAGGAGACATTTCCGACCCTATAAAGTTTATATATTCTTGATCAGGATCGCGTCCTGAGTTGATATAAGCATGTCCGTCTGTCTGTTTCTACGCGAACTAGTCACTCAATTTTAAAGATATCGAATTGAAACTTTGCAAACACACTTCGTTCCTTGGCACGCAGTATATAAGTCGGAACGGTCGGGATCCGCCGACTATATCCTATAGCCGCCATATAAAACAAGAAAGGAAAGCTAACTTCGGACTGCGCCGAAGTTAATATACCCTTGCAGAATACTCTGTAAATTATATTCTCCAAAATTATTCATATGATGCATTCTTAATACTCATAAAAAATCCTAACTTAAAAAACACCAAAGTTATGGCATTTCCAATTGTTCAGTTATATGGCAGCTATAGGATATAGTCGGCCGATCCCGGCTGTTCCGACATATATACTGCGTGCAAAGGAAAGAAGGGTGTGTGCAAAGTTTCAATTCGATAGCTTTAAAACTGAGAGACTAGTTTGCGTAGAAACAGACAGACGGACAGACAGACGGACATGGCTATATCAACTCAGGAGGTGATCCTGATCAAGAATATATATACTTTATATGGTCGGAGATGTCTCCTTCACTGCGTTGCACACCTTTGACCAAAATTATAATACCCTCTGCAAGGGTATAATAAAATGTTCAGGTCTGACACAGAAAGTCATTCAACGGAATAATTTCCTATGTGCCACAAAACACCGAGTGATTTTGTTTGGCTGTTTATGGCTGATACCTTTCCATACTAAAAGTTAGTTAATCTTTCTTCAGCATTTTTATACCCTTGCATAGGGTATTATAATTTTGGTCAAAAGTGTGCAACGCAGTGAAGGAGACATCTCCGACCCTATAAAGTATATATATTCTTGATCAGGATCACCTCCTGAGTTGATATAGCCATGTCCGTCTGTCCGTCTGTCTGTTTCTACGCGAACTAGTCTCTCAGTTTTAAAGATATCGAATTGAAACTTTGCACACACCCTTCTTTCCTTTGCACGCAATATATATGTCGGAACGGCCGGGATCGGCCGACTATATCCTATAGCTGCCATATAACTGATTGATCGGAAATGCCATAACTTTGGTGTTTGTAATTTGGGTATTTCCTATGGGTTTTATATTTGGCCAATCAATCCGACCTACCAAATTTCATAAGGATCGGCCGACTATATCCTATAGCTGCCATATAACTGATTGATCGGAAATGCCATAACTTTGGTGTTTATAAAGGTAGGAAGCTGGGATTTCCAATGGGTTTTATGTTTGGCCAACCAATCCGACATACCAAATTTCATAAGGATCGGCCGACTATATCCTATAGCTGCCATATAACTGATTGATCGGAAATGCCATAACTTTGGTGTTTGTAAAGTTAGAAAGTTGAGATTTCCTATGGATTTTATATTTGGCCAATCAATCCGACCTACCAAATTTCATAAGGATCGGCGACTATATCCTATAGCTGCCATATAACTGATTGATCAGAAATGCCATAACTTTGGTGTTTGTAAAGGTAGGAAGCTGGGATTTCCTATGGGTTTTATGTTTGGCCAACCAATCCGACATACCAACTTTCATAAGGATCGGCCGACTATATCCTATAGCTGCCATATAACTGATTGATCGGAAATGCCATAACTTTGGTGTTTGTAAAGTTAGAAAGTTGAGATATCCTATGGGTTTTATTTTTGGCCAATTAGTCCGACCTACCAAATTTCATATGGATCGGCCGACTATATCCTATAGCTGCCATATAACTGAACGATTGGAAATACCATAACTTTGGTGTTTCTAAAGTTAGGAAGTTGGGATTTTTTATGAGTATTAAGAATGCATCATATGAATAATTTTGGAGAATATAACAGAGTATTACAGAGTATTCTGCAAGGGTATATCAACTTCGGCTCCGCCCGAAGTTAGCTTTCCTTTCTTGTTTTAATGCAAAAATACTTTTTTGAAATTATTCCTAATGCAATTAAAATAGATTGAGAGGTCACAACTTAAGCTTAATAGCTAAAATTGGTGTCGTTCTCGAACCGTCTTCTATGGCTTGCTATTGTCCTTTCTTATCGTGTCTCGTCTTTATCTTAAAATCGCAATCTCATTTAAATTGGCATCTCCTTTCCAACTTACATTCCCTTCTTCTTCTGGTTCTCTACTCGTTGCAAAGAGAATGTGCTGCCACACAAATTTCCTCATTCGGCCATATTGCGTATTCGTTTCGAATGCGTTGTTTTCGAAATATACGCAGTAGATATATTGTTGCTGGTTGGCTAAGCCTTCACAAACTCAACCAATCTTGAAGATTTATTAGGACTGTCGAGAAAATCAATATGTAACGTTTGCTCAGCGGGCATCAAAATCCTTTTTGTCTTTCACGTTTGCTATTATTCCGAATACTAGGAATGCAACAAGTTTTGAGATTCTTAGAGACCGCTTCTACAATGGCAAGGACTTCTAGATCATAGCTTTGGAATTCTCTTGTCTTTGTGACCATATAGAAAACAGGGTGCATATTACCATCTTTAGGAAACTTCTGCATCAGGACTGCCCAAAAACCGGCTTAAAAGCCATCCATGTGAACTTCTGTTTCGTTTTCTTGTTTCTTAAAACTGTATCTTTGATATCATTTTTATACCCGTTACTCGTAGAGTAAAAGGGTATTTTGTATTCGTGCAAAAGTATGTAACAGGTAGAAGGAAGCGTTTCCGACCCTATAAAGTATATATATTCTTGTTCAGGATCACTAGCCGAGTCGAACTAGCCATGTCCGTCTGTCCGTCTGTCTATCCGTCTGTCCTTCTGTCTGTCCGTCTGTCTGTCCGTATGAACGCTGAGATCTCGGAAACTATAAAAGCTAGAAGATTAGCATTTTGCATGTAGATTTGAGGAGTTCCTACGCAGCGCAAGTTTGTTTCAAAATGGTGCCACGCCCCCTCTGACGCCCACAAGCCACAAGCTGTGGCCACAGTTTTAATGATATTATGAAAATTTTAATTGATATGTATTTGTTTCGTCAATAAATATCGATTGGCCTAATAAAAGTTTGCCACGCCCACTCTAACGCCCAAAAACCCATTAAACGCTTTAGCCTGGCTAGCGCCTACATTTCCGCCTTTTATGGCGCCATCTAACGGATGACTTTGGAACAGCTGACCAAGGTGCTCAACAGAGTCAACGCTAATTATACCCGTTACTCGTAGAGTAAAAGGGTATATTGTATTCGTGCAAAAGTATGTAACAGCTAGAAGGAAGCGTTTCCGACCCTATAAAGTATATATATTCTTGATCAGGATCACTAGCCGAGTCGATCTAGCCATGTCCGTCTGTCCGTCTGTCTGTCCGTCTGTCTGTCTGTCTGTCTGTCCGTATGAACGCTGAGATCTCGGAAACTATAAAAGCTAGAAGATTGGCATTTTGCATGTAGATTTTAGAAGTTCCTACGCAGCGCAAGTTTGTTTCAAAATGGTGCCACGCCCCCTTTAACGCCCACAATCGCTTATATACGATTTTCAAAATTTAAATATTTCGGAAAAGTAAAAATGCAGTTTTATTATGTTTATCAATACCTATCGAAATGTAGAAGAAATTTTTCAAATCGGACCATTCGTTAAAAAGTTATGCGTGATCAAAGTTTCTATCTCCATCTCCCTCGCACTCCCTTTACCTGAGTAACGGGTATCTGATAGTCGGGGCAACCGACTATAGCGTTCTCTCTTGTTTCATTTGTTTTCATTTGTCAATACCGAGCTACATATATCCCAAGAACTATGCAAATCAAATCAAGTTATCCAAATTGGCGGTCTGAGTCAAACAATGGCGTATGTGTGTATGTATGTAAGCATATACATATGTATGTATTGACATTGTACACAGTTGAAATTGCCCGGCAAAGATAACTCCTTTCAAAAAAGCTATTCGCTATACCCGTTACTCGTGTTGTGCAAACATTTATACTGTAATATACATAATACTATTTAAGAATGTATGTGTTTAGTCAATATAAGTATGTATGTTTAATATTTCTAGTCAATTTATTACAAGAAGGCATATTTATATTAAGTTGTTTAGCTGAGTAACGGGTATCTAATAGTCGAGGCACTCGACTATAGCGTTCTCTCTTGTTTTTAGGTATCTTTACGCTTGCTCGTTTATTTCTATAACAATTTTAAATTTCTTCTTGGTCAAATCTATAAGAGGTTTGGTTTTCCTAGCATAATTGGGAATGAACTTCCAAAAATATCCAGAGAGAAGCTTTGTAGTTGCTTCAAAAAAAGGGAATTCTTCAGAATCTTCGGGGTTCGATTTGTGATGAACAGCGTTAAAAATCATGGTAGCTGGGCATACAACAAAGCTTATTGGCAGATATATATTTGGTGTGGAGTGTTGTGCAGGTTGTGACATAACAGACACTAGGTCTTTAACTGAGCTGTCAATATCTTCTTGATATGTTTGAAATGCCATCACTATGGGTACTTTCAAACTTTCTGTATTTAAGCCAATCTGTTTTACTGAAAGTAAGAAAGTCTTGCTATTCATTGCTGCACTTTTAATTGAGTGGTTTAGTGGTCGGCTTAGTGACTAAGACGTAAGACCCGCTGTTGAAGCTTCAAGCCTGGACGGTTGTATATTCGGAAAGTTTTGTCGGGTGATTGGTTAGTTCACCGTCGGACTTAGATATTTGTTGGCCCAGACGACTTTTTGACTCCTTATATAGTTAAAAATGTGGTCCCCCTACAATTGCTATATTTTTGTGTTCGGGGCCGTCTTCAGTTAAATATGCAGTAGATATGATATGTAAGATTGGGTAAAATTCATTTATATTTACAGGCATACTTTCAGGCATCAATTCTATCTTCAACATTGGCCGGGAAATTGTATTTCTATTTATTATGTTCCAAGCCGTTTTGGCATCAAATTTATACAAATCTAGAATCTCGTTGATAGGGACTGCTGCTTCGATTCCTTCGATAAACACTTGTAATCCTCTTCTACTTGTATCTTGGTAGCTGTGGTAATCTATTTCTCCGATGTCGGATGTTGGGCCCTGGCGAATAAACAGGCTTAACACAAAATAGATTAAAAAAAATGAATTTTCCGTTATTATTGGACGGAAAATTAGGTTCGACTTCGATATGGTATAAGAATAAGTGGTTTGACAAATTGGGCAAAATAAATCGGCTACTGCCATATCAGTGGTTGCCATCATGTTTTCAATCGACAGCGAGGAAGGATGTGAATTAAACTTTCGCTGGTGTAAACAAAGTTATAAAACTGTTTTGGGTACCGCGAGATCTGGACCATTTAACGACTTAGGTAATTATTATAACACTGAGCTTTAAGCACAGTGAATCTTGACCAATCACTTATAAATCTAACAAAATCAAATTGACTATTGGTATTTTTATACCCGTTACTCGTAGAGTAAAAGGGTATATTGTATTCGTGCAAAAGTATGTAACAGGTAGAAGGAAGCGTTTCCGACCCTATAAAGTATCTATATTCTTGTTCAGGATCACTAGCCGAGTCGATCTAGCCATGTCCGTCTGTCCGTCTGTCTGTCTGTCCGTATGAACGCTGAGATCTCGGAAACTATAAAAGCTAGAAGATTGGCATTTTGCATGTAGATTTTAGGAGTTCCTACGCAGCGCAAGTTTGTTTTAAAATGGTGCCACGCCCCCTCTGACGCCCACAAGCCACAAGCTGTGGCCACAGTTTTGATGCTATTATGAAAATTTTAATTGATATGTATTTGTTTCGTCAATACCTATCGATTGGCCTAATAAAAGATTGCCACGCCCACTGTAACGCCCAAAAACTCATTAAACGCTTAAGCGTGGCTAGCGCCTACATTTCCGCCTTTCATGGCCCGTGGTACCAATGTCTTGGGGTAGATGGCGCAATACAATAGCGCCATCTAACTGGTGACTTTGGAACAGCTGGCCAAGTTGCTCAACAGAGTCAACGTTAATTCTCGATAAGGATTTCTATTAAAGGAAATTGCGATGGTTTTTATTTGTCAATACCGAACTATATCCCAAGAACTATGCAAATCAAATCAAGTTAGCCAAATTGGAGGTCTGAGTCAAACAATGGCGTATGTGTATGCTGGTGCAGGACAAAAGCTGCCTGCGCTAAAGTAGCGCTGGTGCTGATGCTCGTGCTGTAAAGCTGTCAGCTATAAGAGATCGCCTAATTCAAATTGATAATTTGAACTTTTTGTCCTTTTTTTCTGTGGTCACTCTAATTCACATTATGTTAATGCAAAATCTAAAGTTGTTTAGCTGAGTAACGGATATCTAATAGTCGAGGCACTCGACTATAGCGTTCTCTCTTGTTACATTTCTGATAATGCCTGGGTAAAGTTTTTTAAGTGTTAAGCCATTGGCTCTGGACATTGATGGATTATTGATTATTGCAAGGTAAAAAATATAAAGTAAAGAATACATCAATTAAGCCCAAAAATAAATTATTTAGCCTCAGAAGGTCAGCCTTTCAAAAACAGACCACTGAATTGCGCAGGAATTTCTATGCTCGGCTCTATACTTAACATGAGACCAAACTATAAGTACCTTGGGGTGATCTTGGATAGAGAACTCACTTTTCAAAAGCATACGACGGTGATCAAGCACACTGTACTTTCCAAGGCTGCACGCATGTCCTGGCTACTTTCATTGTCAAATAAAGTCCGCAAATATAAATCTATTCTGAGTCCAATTTGGAAATATGCGCTACAAATCTAACCTTAATAAAATTAGAGTTGCACAAAGTAAGATTGTTAGATCCATTTGTAACGCCCCCTGGTTTATGAGAACGAGAGACATAGAAAGAGATCTAAAAATCCCAAAGATAGCCGATGTACATATGTCGAACACACGCGGAAAACTATTTCAGACGTCTTGGTTCTCTTCCTAACTCATTGGCAAAAAGGCTGTTATGGAGGCCGAGAAAAAGAAGATTAAAAAGATACCACCCACATGACCTCCCATCAAGACACATATAATACTTAAAGCTTAAAGGAATTAAAATAGAAATTAAATATATATCGCGTATAATTTACCTAAAATTTGTTATCCCCTATATTTACAACCTGCTCAAGCTCCTACATAGGTAGCAGTATACCTGTTAAGTTTTGCAATAAATATACAATTTTTTACTATTATAAAAAAAAAAAAAAAAACTTTTATAAAAAAAAAAAAAGAAAAAAAACCTTTCAAAAACAAAATATTCGTTCAGTTGACTTTTCAGATTTTTCTTTTATACCCGTGTACCCGTGTCGATTGAAACTTCGATAGTAGGATAAAATGGATCTTCAGGTTGGTTATGTGATGCTTTTCTGGACAAAAGCACACCTTCAGAATTTGATATAAAACACAAGTCACCTATCATTATTTATATCACTATCATTATTTTATCAATAAAATCGTTGTGCTATATTTATCCTCAGTGGAACATGTACTTACAAGTATATTGAAATCTCCTAGAACTACAAGCTATTCCCTATCGGAATCATTTTTTGAAACAGACTTGATGATGGAAAGATGATTTAAATAATTAGGAATTTCAAACATCAAGCCATGTATATGGACGCTCAAGCATATAAATATGTTGTGTACCAGAGGTCTGCATGAATGCATTCGTTTCTAACTTGACAATAGTTTACTGTACTCTTTTCTAGTTATCATTGTCTAATAAAGTCCGCATATATAAATCTATTCTGAGTCCAATTTCGAAATATGCGCCTAATAAAATTACTTTTCTAGCTGTACAGAATATTCTATAACCCTAAAAATAGTCTATAAAATTATTGCGTTTTTACTGAGCGTGAGTAAGGTTGTATAATAATATAATATAATAAAATATTGTACACCAACACAATATTCTAGATGCGTTCTGACAAACAACTGTGTAAATGAGTTTCTTGAGAGTTTAGTAGCTTGCAAAACTTTGACATGGCAATTCAAATGGTAAGATTGCCCGTTTTTTTTTTTTTTTTTTATACCCTTGCAGAGGGTATTATAAATTTGGTCAGAAGTTTGTAACGCAGTGAAGGAGACGTTTCCGACCATATAAAGTATATATATTCTTGATCAGGATCAATAGGGGAGTCGATATAGCCATGTCCGTCTGTCCGTCCGTCCGTCTGTCCGTCTGTTTCAATACCGTTTGCGAGCTCAATTTAAAAGCTAGCAATCTGAAACTTTCACACTCGTCCTAAAACATGTGTACGCAGATCAAGTTTGAAAATCGCCCCGATCGGACGTCTATATCCTATAGCTCCCATAGGAACAATAGGGTAAAATCGGTCCAAATTTTATGTTTTTCAGAATATTTCGCGCTGTGTAAAAGCTATTGCTATAAATTTTTTCAAATCGTATTTTTTTATGCATTCCTTCATCAAGGTAAAAGCGCGTGCTGATCGGACGTCTATATCCTATAGCTTCCATAGGAACAATCGGATATAACTTTCAAGAATGGAAGATATTTCGCGCAGTGTAAAACCTATTAACATAAATCTTTCCAAATCTTATTTTTTTATGCATACCTTGATCAGGGTAAAAGCGCTTGGCGATCGGACGTCTATATCCTATAGCTCCCATAGGAACAACAGGGTGAAATCGGTCCAAATTTGACGATTTTCTGAATTTTTTCGCGTAGTGTGTAAGCTACTGACATAAATTTTTCCAAGTCTTATTTATTTACGCATATCTTGATTAGGGTAAAAGCGCTTGCCGATCGGACGTCTATTTCTTATAGCTTCCGTAGGAAAAGTAGTTAAAGGCTGCGAAAGTATCCCTTTTTTTCTATTTTTATATGACATTTTTGCAGTATAAAAGCAATTGACATTAAACGATGCAAATCTAGTTTATTTATGTATACCTTATTCCTTTCGCTACTTTTTCAGTTTTAGCAATTTCGGCAAAGTCTGCAAGGGTATTAAAACTTCGGCTTGCCGAAGTTAGCTTCCGTCCTCGTTAATTAATATTATTTATTTGTCAACATAGAACCCGTACAATCTTTAAGTACCTTAACAATGTAGTTTTATATATGAATTTGAACCAAACCTCATGCCTTCAAATTTATGGATTTATCTGATTGTTTTAGCGAACCCAAGTCTGTTGAGCCGTCTGAGCGGTCTAGCTGGCAGGAGTCTTCTTGCGAGTCGTCGCTGAGTCTGAGGAGTCTGTCGCTGTACCTACTGGTGTGTAGGCCAATCTGCGAGGAAGGATGTGAATTAAACTTTCGCTGGTGTAAACAAAGTTATAAAACTGTTTTGGGTACCGCGAGATCTGGACCATTTAACGACTTAGGTAATTATTATAACACTGAGCTTTAAGCACAGTGAATCTTGACCAATCACTTATAAATCTAACAAAATCAAATTGACTATTGGTATTTTTATACCCGTTACTCGTAGAGTAAAAGGGTATATTGTATTCGTGCAAAAGTATGTAACAGGTAGAAGGAAGCGTTTCCGACCCTATAAAGTATCTATATTCTTGTTCAGGATCACTAGCCGAGTCGATCTAGCCATGTCCGTCTGTCCGTCTGTCTGTCTGTCCGTATGAACGCTGAGATCTCGGAAACTATAAAAGCTAGAAGATTGGCATTTTGCATGTAGATTTTAGGAGTTCCTACGCAGCGCAAGTTTGTTTTAAAATGGTGCCACGCCCCCTCTGACGCCCACAAGCCACAAGCTGTGGCCACAGTTTTGATGCTATTATGAAAATTTTAATTGATATGTATTTGTTTCGTCAATACCTATCGATTGGCCTAATAAAAGATTGCCACGCCCACTGTAACGCCCAAAAACTCATTAAACGCTTAAGCGTGGCTAGCGCCTACATTTCCGCCTTTCATGGCCCGTGGTACCAATGTCTTGGGGTAGATGGCGCAATACAATAGCGCCATCTAACTGGTGACTTTGGAACAGCTGGCCAAGTTGCTCAACAGAGTCAACGTTAATTCTCGATAAGGATTTCTATTAAAGGAAATTGCGATGGTTTTTATTTGTCAATACCGAACTATATCCCAAGAACTATGCAAATCAAATCAAGTTAGCCAAATTGGAGGTCTGAGTCAAACAATGGCGTATGTGTATGCTGGTGCAGGACAAAAGCTGCCTGCGCTAAAGTAGCGCTGGTGCTGATGCTCGTGCTGTAAAGCTGTCAGCTATAAGAGATCGCCTAATTCAAATTGATAATTTGAACTTTTTGTCCTTTTTTTCTGTGGTCACTCTAATTCACATTATGATAATGCAAAATCTAAAGTTGTTTAGCTGAGTAACGGGTATCTAATAGTCGAGGCACTCGACTATAGCGTTCTCTCTTGTTACATTTCTGATAATGCCTGGGTAAAGTTTTTTAAGTGTTAAGCCATTGGCTTTGGACATTGATGGATTATTGATTATTGCAAGGTAAAAAATATAAAGTAAAGAATACATCAATTAAGCCCAAAAATAAATTATTTAGCCTCAGAAGGTCAGCCTTTCAAAAACAGACCACTGAATTGCTCAGGAATTTCTATGCTCGGCTCTATACTTAACATGAGACCAAACTATAAGTACCTTGGGGTGATCTTGGATAGAGAACTCACTTTTCAAAAGCATACGACGGTGATCAAGCACACTGTACTTTCCAAGGCTGCACGCATGTCCTGGCTACTTTCATTGTCAAATAAAGTCCGCAAATATAAATCTATTCTGAGTCCAATTTGGAAATATGCGCTACAAATCTAACCTTAATAAAATTAGAGTTGCACAAAGTAAGATTGTTAGATCCATTTGTAACGCCCCCTGGTTTATGAGAACGAGAGACATAGAAAGAGATCTAAAAATCCCAAAGATAGCCGATGTACATATGTCGAACACACGCGGAAAACTATTTCAGACGTCTTGGTTCTCTTCCTAACTCATTGGCAAAAAGGCTGTTATGGAGGCCGAGAAAAAGAAGATTAAAAAGATACCACCCACATGACCTCCCATCAAGACACATATAATACTTAAAGCTTAAAGGAATTAAAATAGAAATTAAATATATATCGCGTATAATTTACCTAAAATTTGTTATCCCCTATATTTACAACCTGCTCAAGCTCCTACATAGGTAGCAGTATACCTGTTAAGTTTTGCAATAAATATACAATTTTTTACTATTATAAAAAATAAAAAAAAAAACTTTTATAAAAAAAAAAAGAAAAAAAACCTTTCAAAAACAAAATATTCGTTCAGTTGACTTTTCAGATTTTTCTTTTATACCCGTGTACCCGTGTCGATTGAAACTTCGATAGTAGGATAAAATGGATCTTCAGGTTGGTTATGTGATGCTTTTCTGGACAAAAGCACACCTTCAGAATTTGATATAAAACACAAGTCACCTATCATTATTTATATCACTATCATTATTTTATCAATAAAATCGTTGTGCTATATTTATCCTCAGTGGAACATGTACTTACAAGTATATTGAAATCTCCTAGAACTACAAGCTATTCCCTATCGGAATCATTTTTTGAAACAGACTTGATGATGGAAAGATGATTTAAATAATTAGGAATTTCAAACATCAAGCCATGTATATGGACGCTCAAGCATATAAATATGTTGTGTACCAGAGGTCTGCATGAATGCATTCGTTTCTAACTTGACAATAGTTTACTGTACTCTTTTCTAGTTATCATTGTCTAATAAAGTCCGCATATATAAATCTATTCTGAGTCCAATTTCGAAATATGCGCCTAATAAAATTACTTTTCTAGCTGTACAGAATATTCTATAACCCTAAAAATAGTCTATAAAATTATTGCGTTTTTACTGAGCGTGAGTAAGGTTGTATAATAATATAATATAATAAAATATTGTACACCAACACAATATTCTAGATGCGTTCTGACAAACAACTGTGTAAATGAGTTTCTTGAGAGTTTAGTAGCTTGCAAAACTTTGACATGGCAATTCAAATGGTAAGATTGCCCGTTTTTTTTTTTTTTTTTTATACCCTTGCAGAGGGTATTATAAATTTGGTCAGAAGTTTGTAACGCAGTGAAGGAGACGTTTCCGACCATATAAAGTATATATATTCTTGATCAGGATCAATAGGGGAGTCGATATAGCCATGTCCGTCTGTCCGTCCGTCCGTCTGTCCGTCCGTCCGTCTGTCCGTCTGTTTCAATACCGTTTGCGAGCTCAATTTAAAAGCTAGCAATCTGAAACTTTCACACTCGTCCTAAAACATGTGTACGCAGATCAAGTTTGAAAATCGCCCCGATCGGACGTCTATATCCTATAGCTCCCATAGGAACAATAGGGTAAAATCGGTCCAAATTTTATGTTTTTCAGAATATTTCGCGCTGTGTAAAAGCTATTGCTATAAATTTTTTCAAATCGTATTTTTTTATGCATTCCTTCATCAAGGTAAAAGCGCGTGCTGATCGGACGTCTATATCCTATAGCTTCCATAGGAACAATCGGATATAACTTTCAAGAATGGAAGATATTTCGCGCAGTGTAAAACCTATTAACATAAATCTTTCCAAATCTTATTTTTTTATGCATACCTTGATCAGGGTAAAAGCGCTTGGCGATCGGACGTCTATATCCTATAGCTCCCATAGGAACAACAGGGTGAAATCGGTCCAAATTTGACGATTTTCTGAATTTTTTCGCGTAGTGTGTAAGCTACTGACATAAATTTTTCCAAGTCTTATTTATTTACGCATATCTTGATTAGGGTAAAAGCGCTTGCCGATCGGACGTCTATTTCTTATAGCTTCCGTAGGAAAAGTAGTTAAAGGCTGCGAAAGTATCCCTTTTTTTCTATTTTTATATGACATTTTTGCAGTATAAAAGCAATTGACATTAAACGATGCAAATCTAGTTTATTTATGTATACCTTATTCCTTTCGCTACTTTTTCAGTTTTAGCAATTTCGGCAAAGTCTGCAAGGGTATTAAAACTTCGGCTTGCCGAAGTTAGCTTCCGTCCTCGTTAATTAATATTATTTATTTGTCAACATAGAACCCGTACAATCTTTAAGTACCTTAACAATGTAGTTTTATATATGAATTTGAACCAAACCTCATGCCTTCAGCAAAATGACTGTATTGGAGATCATATTTATGGATTTATCTGATTGTTTTAGCGAACCCAAGTCTGTTGAGCCGTCTGAGCGGTCTAGCTGGCAGGAGTCTTCTTGCGAGTCGTCGCTGAGTCTGAGGAGTCTGTCGCTGTACCTACTGGTGTGTAGGCCAATCTGCTGCTCCACAGTGTGGATATTTAGGTCCCTGTGGAGGGTGGACCCGCGCACATACCAAGGGCAATTAGTTATGTATATTCCGCATTGCACGGTTTTGCAGCACTTGGACTTGTTTGTAATTAGATTTGGCTGCGATCCCCCATAATATTGCCCGTTAATGTTGATATATTGTTGAATATATTATATAACTAAACTGTGTTTGGTGATAGGACAACCCCAATGTCCTTTTTTCATATGCTTGCATGAAGAGACGCAAAAACTGTGTTTGGAAGTATGTACATATATGCAAAAGTATGGTATTAAAATACAATTACGTTAAATCTGAATGCATTGCTGGAGAGTGATAAAACATCAACATACGGCCAATTTATGAAAAATGTATACAAATTTGAAAAATGAACCTCAAATTTAGTAAAGCACAGATGGTAAATCATGGCATCATGGCGTTGATATAGAAACGAAAAAGAAGTGCATCAAGCTAGTAACTAGTATAAGAGCGGATATATGACCATAGTATTATAGCAGATCATTGGAGATTTTCACAAGCCTTAGTTGTAAGTTAAGAGGATAATCAGAATAAATAATTAAAATGAACTGTTGAAAAGGTCTTCACCAATATTATTACGACAACGAAGAATTCTAAATTCTTGTATTAAATTACATGTACTTGACTATTTTGGAAGTTGGAAGTCCTGGTTCATATACGCTACGAACACCTAAATGGGGGCTCGTACACCTCGATGAGGGGCTCCATAACTAAAAATGCTTAAATGTATGCCATTCGCAAAACCAAAATCTAATCTTGCATGTACGGAGGGTTACACACATACATAAGTCAACACCGCTGTACCAGAAAAGGGATATATCCCTATAGATATCTGAAGTTTCATTACCTGACAACCATTATCTAATCATAATATCGAAACTGGAGTGACTCTAAAACTATGTCTCGTATTCGCCCGTCAGTCGGCCCCAAACCAACGTCACGTGTTTGCCTGGCAGTGGCTCCCTAACTGCGACTTGTGTTCTCCGACCAGTCGCTCTGGAACTGAGGCCGCCAAAAAAAGTTGGAAACATACCTGTTTAATCTATTTCGCTAGAATACCATTTAAATAAGAGTATAGCAATCTGTTGGGAACAGTGAAGTATAAAAACCAAAACATCATAAAAGTATTATGACATATACAACCTTATACTAACCCAATAATCCCTGAAGAAAAGTAAAGGCCCATTTTCGAGAAGCCAATTCTTATTTGGTATAAATTGTTATACCCGTTACTCGAGGAGTAAAAGGGTATATTGTATTCGTGCAAAAGTATGTAACAGGTAGAAGGAAGCGTTTCCGACCCTATAAAGTATATATATTCTTGTTCAGGATCACTAGCCGAGTCGATCTAGCCATGTCCGTCTGTCTGTCCGTATGAACGCTGAGATCTCGGAAACTATAAGGGCTTTAAGATTGGCATTTTGCATGTAGATTTTAGGAGTTCCTACGCAGCGCAAGTTTGTTTCAAAATGGTGCCACGCCCCCTCTGACACCCACAAGCCACAAGCTGTGGCCACAGTTTTGATGCTATTATGAAAATTTTAATTGATATTTATTTGTTTCGTCAATACCTATCGATTGGCCTAATAAAAGTTTGCCACGCCCACTCTAACGCAAAAAAACCTATTAAACGCTTAAGCCTGGCTAGCGCCTACATTTCCGCCTTTCATGGCGCCATCTAACGGATGACTTTGGAACAGCTGGCCAAGCTGCTCAACAGAGTCAACGTTAATTCTCGATAAGGATTTCTATTAAAGGAAATTGCGATGGTTTTCATTTGTCAATACCGAACAATATCCCAAGAACTATGCAAATCAAATCAAGTTAGCCAACTTGGAGGTCTGAGTCAAGCAATGGCGTATGTGTGTATGTATGTAAGCATATACATATGTATGTATTTATTGCCCGGCAAAGATAACTCCTTTCAAAGAAAGCTATTCGCTATTACAGTTACTCGTGTTGTGCAAACATTTAGACTTTAATATACATAATACTATTTGATACTTAATCTTATATTAAGTTGTTTAGCTGAGTAACGGGTATCTAATAGTCGAGGCACTCGACTATAGCGTTCTCTCTTGTCTTAATTATTAGTTGTTCAATTTTTATACCCTTGCAGAGGGTATTATAATTTCAGTCGAAAGTTTGCAACGCAGTGATGGAGACATTTCCAACCCTATAAAGTATTTAAAGTATTTAAGGCCCCTTATAGTTAGTTGATTTAGTTTAAAATAGTTAATTATTTGACAAACACATTGGATTTGGAAATATTCCCCTTCATACGTTTTCAATTGTTTGTCGGGGAGAACTGGCAAAATCCCTTAATTAAGAAAAATTAAACTCGAATTGGGAACCTGCAGTCCTCTACTCAAAAGTCCCACTCGACACGGAGACTCGTCCCGTTCGAGGTCCTTTTCCAGATGTTTTTTGACACAGTTTATGGAACACTCTTTGCATTACAAAGGCATGTAAAAATAGGGTCACAGGATAAAAAGAAGCGCAAGGAAGAACAAACGGCGAAAACAAATAACGAGCTTCAAGAGATTTTGAGAAGATTTTTGGTTTTTAATTTGCGCCAACGTCAGACCGTCCTGGTAATTGAGTTTTCTCTTGTGAATTTACTGCAGCGTTTCCTCTGTTGACTTACGGGTCTGACAGCCCAAGTGGGGTACAAAATGCTGCGCTTAGCACAAAATTCGACCAGTTTAAATGCAGTCTTCCTCTCTGTGTGTCATATTTCTTGTTTTTGGCAGCCACAACGAACCGCGTTCTCCGGCTGACCATAGAGACCTTGTCATCAGATATGGCAAGTCAGGTCTATAAAGAGATATATAAATTGCGAACCCACTCGGTGGCAGCCAAATTGCAATTTGAGCCCCGCGAAACTGCATGGCGGTATTTTTGGAACTCGATTGATTTTTGCTGACCATTTTCAGGACCGAGCTGTGAAGCTAAAAAACTGTACTGCTCCAGAGCAAGAAAACTGCAATAGTAAGTACAAATGCAAGCAATAATAATGTTTCATTTTTTGTTTATTTGTTCAAAGTGGTTCACTCTTAAATCATATATATACACTAAGAAGTTGTCATCCATGCTCCCGAGGATGCCAGCAAGTTGATTTTATTTTGTTTCGCTTAAAAATTGGCTTACTCTATCAATAAAACTTGACACCGGCTAGGAGACAGTTCCGCATGGGATGCCGATTCGATCCGAGCAAAAGGCTTTCCGACATCGCAATAAAACAATAGCTAGCTGACGACTAGCGGACCAGAAGTGTCTGCATCCTTCGATGGGCTGGTGATGGGGCTGGGTCCTAGGAGCGTCGCCCGAAGAACTTGAGGGGCCTCCTCCAGCCGCTGGGCCATCATAGCTGCTCGTTGCCGATGTGCGTGGTGTCCGTGGGCAGGGAGTGCGTCTGGGGAGGGAGGAAGGGGGAAGCAGCGGGCTGTTTATAGGACTTTGCCAGATGACGGCTTTTGGGGCCGTGCGAGCGATACTCACCTGCAGCGCCTTGCGCTTGTGATGCATCGAGGAGTTCGAGGACGACTTGCCCTTGCCCTTCTTCCAGGAGCAGAGCAGCAGCTCCTTCATGCCCTTGCGAAAATTGCGACTGAGGAAGGCGTAGAGCAGGGGGTTTACGCCCGAATTGAAGTACGTGACCAGAAAGGTGAGCGGCGTTAGTAGCGCATTAAAATTGGAATCACCGCGATACGAACGTGACCTGCAAATGCATATACATGGGAATAACTATCTGCCTTTATATGTATATATTATGTTCAGCACAATGTGTATTCTGCGTGTATGCAAATGAGCATCTGTTGGACAAACATTAAACGGAGTTCTGTGGCAAGTTCCGTCCCAAAGTAGATTCGAATTCTCGGAAGTAAAACTTGGCTGGTCGAAAGTGTTCCGCAATTCTAATTCAATTCTCCCACGCAAAACTTTATTCATGTAAAAAAACTTTTGCACACTTCAAGTCTGTGTCAGCACTAAAAAAATTCAACAGCAAAACTACGCCAGCAACTATTTAAGAAATAAAGTGTGAAAAAATGGTTTTTAATAAAATCGCATCTTTCCTTTGCTTCATTGTTTATAAAGAAGAATAAGAAACGCTATAGTCGAGTCTCGACTATAATATACCCGTTACTTATCTAACTACTTATCTAACTAATGCGTTAATCACAAATCTCTATCACTTGTAGTTTCCGAGATCTCGACGTTTATACGGACGGACAGGCGGACATGGCTTAATCGATTCAGCTATTGATCCTGATCAAAAATACATATATATACTTTATAGAATCAAGGAACACTACAACGAGAAACGGGTATCTTTATACCTGAAATCCCTGATATGGAACGACCGTTTATTGTTTTGCTATTTTCCTATTTCTATTTATTGTGAGTATTACAATATAAACCAAAAAAAAAACCATTTTAACTTTATTTTTCATTAGAAAGCAGCCCTTAAAATAAAGTTGTACTGAAACTGAGAACATTTTTTTTCAGTTATCTTTTATCAAATGTTTTTTTTTTCTTAACTCAAGTGTAATATTTTGTTATTTTCTCAAATCAAATATTATTAATTTAATTTTGCTAACAGCTTCAAGGGTATATAATCTACGACTTGCCAAAGTTTGCTTCCTTTCTTGGTTTTTGTTAAAGTTTTCCTCGCGCGAACTATTTTGTTATCGGCCATTTTGTTTTCAATGAATTTTGTATTCCTTTATTTCTGGTTTTCCTCATTTTTTCAAACTCCTCTAGTAGGAAATATGCAAATGATTTCTTGAAAATTAAAAAGAAAAAGCATTATTTGTTGCAAAGCAATTTTTTTCCACGAAAATAAAGTTGTCTTTAAAGATAAAATATTTTCCTTGTGAAATACATTTTATAAATATTGTTTTATGACAAAAAGTCATACATAAGTCTTTTTTCTTTTTTGTATGTAGTATAATAAAAGAAATAAACATAGATTTCATTTTTTTTGTAATATTATTTATTTGTAAATTTGTTCTATCCGTACAATCTCTAAGTACCTTAACAATGTAGTTTTGTATATGGATTTGAGATTTCATTTATTAAATTGTTTTTCTTAACTGAAAAAATATTCATGCAGTAAAGGGTTATTAATCGCCTTTGGATCTTTTTTTGGATCTAGTGTACCGAAGCAGGTGATGACTTTTGTCCACTTCAATGTACCCAGGTGATTAAGTTGCTGTTGGCAGTATTGTTTTCTGGCCGTCTGGGAGCAAAAGGCTCTCGAAAACTTGCTTAATGGAGCAGGGAATTTGGCCAAGAGCAAAGTTTTTCGCCGCCTGCAAGTATGCAACATAAACTTTGACCGAAACTTTCCTTGCAGAACAATATTTAAAGCAGAAAGAGAGGTGTTCTTCGTGTTTCCTCCTTTTTTAACTCGGACAAGGCGAACTTTGCACCAACTGTCAAATTGTCCAGCAGTTGTTGCTTGCTGAAAATTCGTTTGCCCTTGCAATTGGCCCAATTCACCAGAAGAGTTGGCTAACTGTTTGGTCCACTCGAACGGCCTTCGCTTTGTTTTCGCTGCTGCTTGAGTCCTGAAGTGGCCTTTTGCCAACGGTTTGTCCCAGCTCCGAGAAAACCTTAAATGCCAATCCGAATCGAGGACAAAAAATTAAGAGCCAAACTCTGGGTGGCCGATTGTCAGCACTGGGTCGTCTAATGAGCCGCATTTGCCAACTGCTGGCAGTTGAGAGCTAATAATGAAAACGTGGCACTCCATGACATCAAACCTTGTTGAATTTACGCATTACATTTGGAGTAATATGAAAACGCGTTGGCAATTACTTGAACGTATTCTGTTTATAGCTTTTAGAAACGATATGTACATACATATTTACATAGCTATGAAATGAGAATAATATAAATAAATAAGAATATTATACTAAAACAGGAAAGGAAGCAAACTTCGGAAAGCCGAAGTTTATAAACCCTTGCAGTTATTACTAACGCCTATATTTCGATTTCTATGTCTACATATATTACTAAAAACAATGAATTTTGTGCTTAATTTTCGTAGCTATGGCAGCCATATGATATTGTTGTCCGATTATGACAAAACTAAAAGCGTAATTCTGATATAGTAAATAATTACTATATCTCAAAGGAATATTTTGATAAATAGAAAAACAGCAAAATTGAATTTTTTTCTGTTTTATTTTTATTAAGATTTATAGATGTCCGATTTTAATTTTATTAAAACCGTAATTTTATAGTATTTAAATACAACCAAATCCCAAAGAACAAAAAAACAAACAAGTTATGCTTTAAAAATAATTTTTTCCGATTCTTCCCATAGGAGCTACATGATATAGTCGCCCGACCCGGCTGAGGCCTGCAAGGGTATAAAAGGAAATATCTTGCTAAAAATAAATGGCTTTAAATATTTAAACATTTAAAGTGAAATTATGGCATTTCTGAAAGTGTTGTGTTGGCCAGCTTTGAATAATAATAATAATAAAATGTATAATATATAATAGAATAACAATAGAATAAAGTCAGTATTACCGGAGATTAAGAATTTTACTGAGAGTGAGTTTAAGTCGTTTTTTTTTTTCTTTTACAAAATAATAATTAAACAAGAAATATTTTTCGACGAATTCCCATTGGATTTGCTCACTTTGAGGCAAATAAAAATGCATACCTAATAAAAAAGTATTTGGGAAATGATTAATATGATTATAGGGGTCTTCCTGAAAATTTAATGTTGTCAGAGCAGAGTGTTTCTTCTTTTTTCGTATTTTTTTGAGTGGCGAGTTTTCTGTCATATAATTTGTTTGTGCTCGTTACAACAATGTTTTTAAAAAAGGTTTATCAAATTAATTTTAACGTGTTATGCGTATATACTATAGGCTTATCCAACTGTTTGTCTTATATAGATTAAATTTGAAGGTAAACTCTCAGGTGTTTGTGAGTGCTTATTTCCGAAGGTTAAGTCGTTAAGCTAAGTGTATTTAATACTTGGCTGCTGATTTGCTACATTGCACTTTTGGCAGCCTCCACCGAAATTTATTCGAATTTTGTTCCCAGTCTGCGGGAAAAATAGCTGAAACGCATGTCTCTTTGCAACTGCAGTTGGAACACTCAATTTGCGCAAATGTAAAATGTGTTGCGGGCAAGTATATGTGATTTCTGGCCAGATACAAAGGGAATGCATTTCAGCCCGCAGTCCCACTTCCCCCACGGTGCCATAATTTAAATTTATGTCTAGCTTGACTGGGCAACGAGAGTTGTTTACTTGTCTGGAATTTCAGTTTTCATTTGTTTGAAGAATTGGCTGCCCTGGGATGTGCTACTGTTTTATACACTCAAAAAATGTTTGTAACACTCAAAAAATTGAATTTTTCAATTTTAGATACATGGACTTTGATTTACATTAGCTTTCGTAAATAGAACGAGAAAGTTATTACAAATCAATTACATTTCGATTTCTATGCCTATATAACTAAAAACAATGAAGCTATGACGATTTTGCTCTGCATTTTGTCATCGCTTCTATGGCAGCTATATGATATTGTTGTTCGATTTTAATTTAATTAAAACCGTAATTCCATAATATTTAAATATTACCAAATCCCAAATAACAAAAAATTAAAAACAACAAAGTAATAATTTTTTTGAGTTTCCGTCTGTCTGTCCGTCCGTCCGTTTCTACTCAAACTTGTCCCTCAGTTTAAAAGCTATCTGCTTGAAACTTTCCCAAAAGTTGTCTTTCTATTGCAGGTAGTATATACGGAACGAGCCGGATCGTGTGACTATGATATGATAGTCTCTCAAAGGAACAATCGAAAACAAAATGTTTTACTTTTTTTTAAATTTGTCGTTTCTTTTGGATTTGGTAATTTGTAATTTCATTGTTTTTCGTAATATAGGCATAGAAATCGAAATGTAGTCGTTTTAAAATAACTACAAGGGTATATAAACTTTGGCTCGTCGAAGTTTGCTTCCTTTCTGGTTCTTGTTAAGAATAAGCCACCATGTCCAACAATATTAAAACAAGACAACGATTATTATTGATCTGAGAATATTTCATGTTTGGTTGGGGAGTATAAATCACCACTAGTTTACGAAATAAATCAGATATTCATTTGGAAAAGAGAGCCCCAAAATGTAGTTTTTGTATAACGTTTGAACAAAGCATCGGATTCATAGGATGTGAGTTGCTGTTTCATAAGTGCGCAAGCAGGCTAAAAACATTCTGAGACACCGGGGACTTCGTGAAGGAGTAAAAGCTATGCTTAAGTGTACGTTTTTATCTTTACCCATGGACCAATTAACTCCTCACCGATTTAGCTCTGTGCTCGACTGCAAACAACACTCCCACCGCCACCGCCCACTTAGTTTTCATGAACCGCCCACGAGTTTCCTCAAGCAGAAAAACCCAAAGCGCCCCAATTCAGATCTAGTAGGGCGAACCACCCACTTTAAATTGCCACTCCGGAAGCGGAACTGGAAGCCAAAGGCAAGTTAAACCGGACTTTTGTTAGTGTCCGCTTTGAAAGGTCAAAGAAAGCGAGTCTTCCGTCTGTAGAACGAAATTGGATCGGAAAGAGAAAGTGTTTTTAAATCGACTAAGCCCACTGGCCAAACTCGCTCCTCCAATTGATGACTTAATTGTTTACCACCCTCGATTCCAGCAGGAAGCCATCCCGGGGTTATCTGCCCACACGCAGATGTTAATTTCCTTCCCGTCCATCGGCCGAATATGGAAATGCCCCTCAACTCGCGGTACAATATACCATAAAACATTGTTTACGTCCCGTCCATGGGGAATGATAACAGGGGAGGGGGAGGGGGAGGGGGAGGAGTGCGATTGGTGTATGATGGCGGTTGGCTACTCACCAGTACTGCCACATTTTGCGGGCATGATACGGCAGATTGCAGAGGGCGAATGTCAGCACGAATATTATCAGCATACGGACGACGCCGCGCCGGGCACGAAGGACGTTGCTGGACGAGTGGGACATGTGGGCGGCTCCGGCTCCGGCCCCGCCCCCTCCCACACTGCCGCCCCCCGAGGCCATGCCTGTCCGCTGGTGGTGGGCGTGGGAGTGGTGGTAGAAGCTCGTCTTGCGGCAGGCGCTGACAATGGGACGATCGGCCTCCAGGGACACCTGTGCAGATTAACAGGTGTAATGGCATTAGTTTGTGGGCTCAGCAGCCGCGCAGAGCATTATCTTATCGATTTTGATATTCGATTATAGCCTACCTTGCAATTATCAAGCTAATTTGTGGTGTTGTTGTGTGTGGTTGTTAAAATTGGTGGGATTAGAAGAGAGGGGGACCAAACAGTATTATTGATAAAACGAAATGTAGAGAGAGAAAAGAGTTCAACAGAAAGATAGTTAGATATGTGGGTCAAGGCTGTGAAGGGGACTTAAGTTAAAACATAGCAGAAAATTAAAGTAGTTGCAAATAAAGTATTCTTGAGTTTTTCTCCTATAAAATAGTGGTTACCTAGAATGCTTTATGCTTTATTTAGTTATTTGCCAAGATTTTTCAATATTCCACACTTGGTAGCCTACTTTGTATCGTATTTTTAAAGACAAATTTACCCAAACACTCAGCACTTGTTATTCTTAAAAGTTGGATCAAAATAATAAATCCAAAACTTTGGCTTATGGTTTAAATTTCTTTGTTTTTTAACAGTGGCTCCTTTAAATTTCTTGGCGCTCAACGCGTCATACAATTGAAAACAATCATATACATGTCGACTTTCGATTGTCTGGCGTTTGTTTTTCTAAATCCCCAATTTTTTTATATCAAGAACAATGAAGCCGGCCGAGGTGTCTGGCGTTTGTAGTTCTAAATCCTCGATTTTTTTATATTAAGAACAATCAAGCTGGCCGATGTGTGACAGTGGCAAGTCAAAGCTGCTGTCAAGCTCGAAAATAAGAAATACGACCAATAACGGAATAACATTTCTGCCATAACTTTGGCGACTCACTTGCAGTTCAGCTGGGTAGTTATTTCTTCACTCCACCAGCAGTCGCACCTGCAGATGAGTTTGTGGCGAGGTCAGCCTTAATGGCAATTGACACCTGCTCCGAGAACAGTGCCACTTGGCAGAGCCAAATTGCGGACAGATATCTCAAGGAAAAGCTTTACGACTGAGAATGTTGTGAGGCCGGCTACTATGTACGTATCTAATAAATTAATGGATGTCGGACAGCAACACCCTCAAAAATCGCGATGGCCAGTGGTAGGCCATGGGTCAAGGACATTTCTTGTTATCTAATCTAAAGATGAGTATTATGAGAAAATTCTTTAAGAACAAATACGCTGTTAAAAATAATTTCTATTAATTTTTGGTGTGTGTTTGTCTATTTTGGTACCTTATTATTTCTTGAGTACATTTTGGTGGCTGAAAGGAGCGAAATCTGAAAACCATTAGGCAATACGCAATCGAATTTGTATTATTTTTTTATTTTAACAAATAAATTAAACTCTTTCCGCAAAACCATGGTGTTAAAGTTATGCACACAAAAACAATTCATTCGTCTAATTGATCAATAATATAGTTAGAATTCTTCAGCCCATACATAATGAAAAGCCTACTTGATTTTTACAGAAAAACAAGAAACTTTGAAATTCGATTACAAACGAACCATGGCCGAAGGAAACGTTTTTTCCTAATGTAAATTTGTGGAAATTATGCTTTTCGAATTCTGGGGGATTTATCCTGGGCCACAAGCCCTTAAGCCTACTTTCTGATTAATTACCGCCATATGTATTACCAAGCTTACGCTTTGAATGCTGGATTTTCCCTTACTTATTACTTCTTATTGCTGCATGTTGTGGGGAAGCCTTGTTTTCGTGGCCACTCACCTGGCTCTCCGTGATGCTGACACCGCGCTTCTCATATTTACTACTCTGTTTTCGGGACAAGGACGTGGTGCTGCTGCCGCCCGAGGCGAGTGACGAGCCAGCGCCGCCCATTCCCACGCCCGCCAGAGCTCCAGATCCTGCCGATGACGCTGCCGGGAGCTGGTGGTGCTGGTGGTGGTGGTGGTGCTGGTGGGGCTGGTGGTGCTGGTGGTGGTACATGCTGTTGTGCATGCCCATGCCCCCGTCCTTGCAAGACGCCTGCTGCGGCTGCTGATGCTGCACCACATGCGGCGAGAGGCCGCGCGAACTGCGCCACAAAGCAATGGCGATTTTGCTGTACAGCACCTGCAATGCAAAGTGTGTTCGCGGTCAATTCCATTATTCACACGATTCCCCAGGATAGGTTGAGCGCCGGCATCGTTTTCGCAAAATATACCTTTAACAAAAAACTTAAATACTACTTAGGACAGAGGGAGTAGCAAATTGCCTTTATTTTACAAAGCCATGTTTCAAAATTTTCAATTTTACCAAAAGATATCAAAATGGTGCAATTGCTCTTAAGTAGTCCTTTTATTACTTTGACTAGTTGGTTTTATTCTAGTGTAATGCTTATACCACTATTTTGGCTCCAATTCTGGATTATGCATTGGTTTAAATACACTCATAAAAACAACCTTTGTTTTAAAATTAAAAACTTTTAAAATGACTATTATATTTTTGTTTTAAAAAAATTAAATAATTATGGATTTTCTTATTTGTACTTTATTTCTTCTTCTTATTTCTTTGAGTCTACTAACAAGCCAATAATAAACAAATAAATATATCAATTTGTCACCCAAGATTTCTGATTAGGTCTGTTACAAAAGCAAAGTGTTTTAATAACAAGTGTTTTAATAACAGCTACGTAGTAAGGAAAATATTACATTTTAGAAAAAGTAGTATCAGTTTTTTTAGGGCGTATAATATTTTACGTTACAAAATTTAATCTCAGAATCTTTAAACGTTCAAGGTGCAATATGATATGATAGTGCTATATGATATAGCAGCGAAATGTAGTCGTTTTGTATTAGCTGCAAGGGTATATAAGGATCGGCTTGCCGAAGTTTGCTTCCTTTCCTGTTTTTAATTATCAAAACAATGTCTGCTAAATTTGACCATTAAAAGTACAAAATACACGAAACTAATCAAAAAAGAAAACATTTTCACAAAAATTAACTGGTAATCTTCGAAGAGCAGATCGTTGCACAATTCTTAAGTTGAACGGTATAAGCAGAACATTTTCTTATATTCATATAGCTCTAGTACACACCTTAGCAGACGTTAAATGTTAGATATGGGTATTTTTGAAAATATATTGTGCAAATAATGTTTTTAGTTCAACTTTCTTACCGTCATCACCAATAGCGGCATAACGTATAGGAGCACAAAGTTAATCATGTCCAGCAGTTTCGAGTTAAACATCTCGCGGTCCAGCACACAAATTTCCTCCTCCTGGCCGTCCTGTGTGTGAATGTTTTTAATGGTCTTGCTAAAAACAAACTTGGGAGTTGAGTACACGGCCGATGTAATCCAAACGGTGACAATAACCATCTGCAAGAAACACGCATTGACGGTTTGTTTTGACTGCTCTGCTGCCAAACACGCAAGCAATTTGTTAAATTGCGAACAAACACACAGAATTTGCATGTTAATGGATGTCCCATTTTGTTGTCTTTATGTTCCTTGTAGTTTAATTGGGACAATCGTCATTACTAAAACGTATTTTTTGTCCAACAGTGGGGGGGCACTCTAAATCGGGGTGCCTGGGAATGTGACTAACCCACTTACGATGGGTTAGTTCCCTGAGGGCGAAAAAGTTTTCGAAGCCGCAAAGTTATGCCCACGGCTTATTAGGCTTTTCAAGACTGTTTTGCCGCTTAATTTGCATGCCTTTTTGGGAACGGTCGAATAAGTTTAATTAGCTTCCAAATTATATTTAAATTAAGCCATCAAAGTTGTGTGAAAGGGTCTCGAAAATGACGACGGAATTTATGGACTTTTGAGTCCTTTCAGGCCAATAGTACTTACTTATTTGTTAAATAAAATATTCATTTACATTAATGAAAGTGTGATTTTCTGATAGATTATAAATAATAGACCTCAATCTTGCAATCTTCATGTTTTATAACATATACTAATATTTTCCGAGTCATCGCTTATGATTTAGAAAGGAGGGTTTTATTTTAAAATCGGACGAATTACGAAATAGCTGTCAAAGCAAGAATCAAAAAGTTTGTTGGAAAATGGACTTAATTGTTTTAAAACATATACGCACTTAACTCGAGATATATAACCATTAATAGTCGAGATTCCGTCGTTTAAAGGAATAATTAATTTTTGTTTTAGCTGCGAAATTCGGCAAGCTGAAGTAAGCTTCCTTTCTTGCTTGTTTATTATTAACATAAATTGTTATAAATCTTCTTTTTAGTCAATTTGTTTAACTTACTCTAAGGCGAGCCGCGGTTAAGATCTGTTTGCAGGTTATGGGATGCACGATGGCGAAATAACGCTCCATGCAGATGACAACCAAGATGAAAATCGATGCCGTGTAGCTCAGCGAGTGTACAAACTGGTACATGCGGCACAGAAATTCGCCAAACACCCAGCTGAAAGAAGAAATTGGCACGATGTGGTATTAATAATTATTTATGGGAGAAAGTTTTGCCCTTAAAGAGTCTCAGCTCCATTTTGCTTCAAAGTGTCAGAGCCAAAATTAAGACCAGCCACATAAAATTTTACGACACACCCGCGAAACTAATGCGACATTAAGGTGTCTTTAGTATTTAATGGGGCGCAAAGCTTTTTCGTCTTATTTTTAATGTTTTTTCTGCTCGGAAATCGTATTTGTGTAATGAGGTAACGGATTATAGTATTTTGTTATTAAGTTAAAGTGTGGCCTATAATAAAGTAACGTAGGTTGATAATTTAGAAATGGTACGTCTTAAGCGGCGAAGTTTCGGACATAGAAAAAAGGCTAACATTTGCTACACTATAGCCACTTTATGCCGTTTTTCTCAAAAACTGCACTTTCGATTTCGTTTTTTATTTTTGGACTGCTGGAATGTTTGACATTTTTCGGACTACGCAGTGTGTACCACTAGGATCTGTTTTGTACCAATTTAGTTTTCAATGAATGCAAACGGTCTTCCCACAGAAAAGTCCACAGTATGCAATTATATGTTACGTATAAATAACTGTGTTCGTGCAAATTTTAACCTTAATGTATGTATTAGCGTGTAAAATGTCAAGCCTTAACCCCTCAAAATCAAAATGTATGGTGATTTACAAAAAAACAAAATCAAAACAGAAAATCAATTATATTATAACCAGTTCTAATTAATCGTACGACACTATCTGGTATCGACCAGCATTATTTATCAGCTTCTTAGCCTGGAACTACCACATACTTAAGCCGAGCAGTAAGGCAAACGTACGGACTTTTAAGACAACTCAAAGTTAGTCGGCAATTTCTTCCACCTTAAATCAAAATATTATTTGTCAAGAACTTTCTGACTCCAGCTGTACTGCATGGCATAGAAATTTTTGGAAGCTGTGATTCTGCACGTTTAATTAATGTAGAATTAAATACGTACGATAGTATATATATCTTTAAAATATATTTGTAATTCGGATTGAAATCTGTAAACGATCAATTAACTTTACAAAATTACCCATGCTAGGGAACCGTCATACCTGTTTTCTGAATTAAGCTTTAGTGAATCTCAAAGAACAAATAATGTAATTGCCAACCGGACAAAGTTTTGCAATTCTGCGGATCACTTTTTTGTTAATTCTGCTCGTCTCTGAAACTCCCGAACCAACTTAAATACATATTAATATTTAATATTAAATCAAAAACAATTATTATTTGGAGTAAGATTATTTTAATCCCATGTTCTAACAGAACGAGACTATCACATTAAATTAAGTGTTTTAAATAAATAAATAAAAATTATAATAATGTGTGAAAACTTGAGGTCGAATTTTATAAAGAAACAAAAAAGGCAATTGTTATCGGTTTAATTAATCAGTTGAATTTTCCCGCAAAGGATGCTTAAAAAAAGGTTTGAATGTAAGAGGGAAAATGTTAAATAAATATCGTTTTAAATTATAAATTATATTTTTAATCTAAATTAAAACATAATATGGCAAGCTTCGGTTCAAATGTTTACATTTAGTTTTAAATTTTATCAAATGGATTCAGCTGAAAATTAAGAAACAACATTACTATTACCTCTATTAACAATCATTTTTGATGAAAAGGATAAACAAGAAAGGAAAGCTAACTTCGGGCGGAGCCGAAGTTGATATACCCTTGCAGAATATTATGTATCTTATATTCTCCAAAATTATTCATATGATGCATTCTTAACACTCATAAATAATCCCAAATTCCTAACTTTAAAAAGACCAAAGCTATGGCATTAAAGGCAGCTATAGGATATAGTCGTCCGATCCTTATGAAATTTGGTAGGTCAGATTGATTGGCCAAATATAAAACCCGTAGAAAATCCCAATTTCTTAAGTTTACAAACACCAAAGTTATGGCATTTCCGATCAATCAGTTATATGGCAGCTATAAGATATAGTCGGCCGATCCCGGCCGTTCCGACATATATACTGCATGCAAAGGAAAGAAGGGTGTGTGCAAAGTTTCAATTCGATAGCTTTAAAACTGAGAGACTAGTTTGCGTAGAAACAGACAGACGGACAGACGGACATGGCTATATCAACTCAGGAGGTGATCCTGATCAAGAATATATATACTTTATTGGGTCGGAGATGTCTCCTTCACTGCGTTGCACACTTTTGACCAAAATTATAATACCCTCTGCAAGGGTATAAAGAGTCAAGCTAAGTATGAAAGTGAATGGGGCTAAAATTCGTCAACTTGGTAAACAAAATTTTCTTTTTGTTATTATTACATTATTTAGTTTACCTAAATATCGGATGACGTTTTTATACCCCTGCAGAGGGTATTATAATTTTGGTCAAAAGTGTGCAACGCAGCGAAGGAGACATCTTCGACCCTATAAAGTATATATATTCTTGATCAGGATCACCTCCTGAGTTGATATAGCCATGTCTGTCCGTCTGTCCGTCTGTCTGTTTCTACGCAAACTAGTCTCTCAGTTTTAAAGCTATCGAGTTGAAACTTTGCACACACCCTTCTTTCCTTTGCACGCAGTATATATATCGGAACGGCCGGGATCGGCCAACTATATCCTATAGCTGCCATATAACTGATTGATCGGAAATGGCATAACTTTGGTGTTTGTTAAGTTAGGAAGCTGGAGTTTTCTATGGGTTTTATATTTGGCTAATCAATCCGACCTACCAAATTTCATAAGGATCGGCCGACTATATCCTATAGCTGCCATATAACTGATTGATCGGAAATGCCATAACTTTGGTGTTTGTAAAGTTAGGAAGTTGGGATTTTCTATGGGTTTTATATTTGGCCAATCAATCCGACCTACCAAATTTCATAAGGATCGGCTGACTATATCCTATAGCTGCCATAAAACTGAACGATTGGAAATGCCATAACTTTGGTGTTTTTAAAGTTAGGAAGCTGGGATTTTTTATGAGTATTAAGAATGCATCATATGAATAATTTTGGAGAATATAATTTTCAGAGTATTCTGCAAGGGTATATCAACTTCGGCTCCGCCCGAAGTTAGCTTTCCTTTCTTGTTATACCCTTGCAGAGGGTATTATAAGTTTGGTCAAAAGTGTGCAACGCAATGAAGGAGACATCTCCGACCCTATAAAGTATATATATTCTTGATCAGGATCACCTCCTGAGTTGATATAGCCATGTCCGTCTGTCCGTCTGTCCGTCTGTCTGTCCGTCTGTCCGTCTGTCTGTTTCTACGCAAACTAGTCTCTCAGTTTTAAAGCTATCGAGTTGAAACTTTGCACACACCCTTCTTTCCTTTGCACGCAGTATATATGTCGGAACGGCCGGGATCGGCCGACTATATCCTATAGCTGCCATATAACTGATTGATCGGAAATGCCATAACTTTGGTGTTTGTAAAGTTAGGGCGCTGGGATTTTCTATGGGTTTTAAATTTGGTTAGTCAATCCGACCTACCAAATTTCATAAGGATCGGCCGACTATATCCTATAGCTGCCATATAACTGATTTATCGGAAATGCCATAACTTTGGTGTTTGTAAAGTTAGGAAGCTGGGATTTTATTTTTGGCCAATCAATCCGACCTATTAAATTTCAAAAAGATCGGCCGACTGTATCCTATAGCTGCCATATAACTGAACGATTGGAAATGCCATAACTTTGGTGTTTTTAAAGTTAGGAAGTTGGGACTTTTTATGAGTATTAAGAATGCATCATATGAATAATTTTGGAGAATATAATGTACATAATATTCTGCAAGGGTATATCAACTTCGGCTCCGCCCGAAGTTAGCTTTCCTTTCTTGTTTTTTTTAAATCCTCTTCTAAAGAATCTGCGATTATAGTTTCCTTCTGTTATCAAGGTAAAAGTTTTTGCACATGTTTTTTATTTCGAGCTGTGGTAAATTGATTTCAGTCATCTCAGACTCACTTTACTAGTAATAGTTTTAAGTCTTTTGCTTTTTTCAGGCCAAGTGACGCTGATTAAGAATATGTACGCACTAAACGGCCATAAATGGTTGCTTAACTACTTTAAAAGCTGGTGATCGACAAAATTTCAAGTGGTTTTTATACATTTTTTAGGATGCAATATATCACATAAATATATCACATATGTAACCTTAAAAACGTTATATTACTAATGAAATAAGTCTTTAATGACCGAAATTGGTTTACCAGAACTTGAGAGAACTTATTTGTTCTTAGGCAAAATAATAATACAATATTTTAGTTGTCATTTTATTAATCAGGGAGGCCAACTGGCTGGAAAACCAAACCTGCATCACTGGAGTATGTCGTCGATTTAATTTTATAAACTAGTGTGTTCAATTTTGTTCATATGGGAAAATAACTATTTTTTTACATCTTAAGTAAAATTCAAATTTTTTCAAAAAGTGGAACGCCGAATCCGTTAGGAGAGGATGGCCCAGCACGCGAACAATCCACTGTTCCTTATAACACAAAGAGTATTTCACTTACAATTTCACTCTTTTATGCCAATTTGCTTTATCAACTAAGTTGGCATTGTTTAGCTTCACTCGTGCATAATGAAATTTTAATTAAATATGAGAAAGCAAGGGTTTTTCTCAGCTGTCACTCACCTCTCTATGAGATAGATGGATAGGTTCTGCATCACACAGAAGAGACCGACACAAAAGTCTGCAAACGCCAAGTTCGCCAAAAAAAAGTTCGTGATTGAGCGCAGTCGTCGCGATAATGTGACCACCAAAATAACAAGTAGGTTGCCTGAAAATGTTCAAAAAGATACATATCTTAGAAGACGAAAATTAGTTTTTGAAAAATTTCTTAATTTTGTATACCGCATAATATCAAAATATTTTAAGCTTATTATTTTAATACCACTATGAATTAATTAAGAAACACAGAAGAATTTAAAAACATGACCATTGAGTATTAAACACTTATTGACTGACTTTTAACATGTAATACATATATAAGAACAAAATAAGTCCACCTAACTTAACAAATTATATACATCTTTGTTTATATGCAGTTCAACATTTGATTTGAGCTTTCATTTAATGTTTTCCGTCACAAAATCTCTTCTATTTAATTTGGAATTGAATTGCGGAGTAAATTTTAGTCTTTTTTCGGGTAAACCCGTAAATTTTAACTGTGGTTAAATATGCACTTTAAAGCCTAACTGACTCAGCAATTGGGCTTAACTGCAATAATATAATTTGTCTAAATAAAGGTCATTTCATCCATGATTTAATTCGAATTATTCACGCAAAATAAATTTCACCCGCATTATGCACACACATGCTTCTCCAAATCTCAATTAATTGGGATTTTTTGTGGGAATTTGACAAATACATGCCAATAATAATCCAAATCCATTTTATATGTAAATAAGCTTTGCCACTTCGTTTGTGGGTCTTTAAAAGAAAATACTATTTTTAACAACTAAATATTTATTGCAATAATCTTTTTAGGAACAGGAAGGTCTGTAATTCGTATTTCACTTTAAATTGTTGGCAACAGAATCGACCAAAACGAAACATTTTATTTTGAGGTCTCACATGGCAAACAAATGTCGAGAAAAACTTTTTTAATTACACCGGTCAGGGTGACAGGAAATTGGAGAACAAAAAAACAAGTGCTGCCAGAAAATACCAAAAACGTGCAACACTCCACGGCGTGCTCGGAAATTCGATACAAAGAAGACAGGACTGCATCAGGATTTGTAAGAGGAGCAGCAGTGGCCCAAGTTACTTACACACGTGTGTATAGACGACCATTAATATGTTGGGAAAGAGTTTTTCTTTTATTTTATCAATTTTGTTTTTTTATTGAAAAAGTTGCACACGAAAACAGGGAGAAAAAATTATTCTGACACTAAAAATAACCGGGTCTTGAGTCCGTCCCAAAATGCATTAACAGCCAATGTTTTTGTATGACTGTTAATTATTTGGGCCCACTTATCGCAAATAACAGTGCATTATATTTTCCTAGTCAATCGACTTATTTTTCTCCAACATTTCTTTAGCTCGTTGCGATTTGAGTATCGAGTATCTCAATCGCGGGGGACGTTAAATTCTGAAGCTGCTTAGGCACACAGCTGCGGTCATGAAAATAGTATCACGTTAGGCAGAAAACCAAATGATAACCGCAATTTATTTTATTTTAACCAAATGGTGAAAATGACAATATATATATTTATTATTAATAGTTCAGATGATTTTGTAATAAAAGTTTAGAAAGGTTGGCACTCCAAGGCTTTTAAACAGAAGAATCACAACATTTTGCAGTGGCTTCTGAAAATTTATAAACTTTACCTATAACTATAATAAAAATCTCCATAAATGATGATCTACTATTATCTATAATCTAATTAGTAGTAGTATTATAGCCTTTACTGTGCAACACGGAGTTGCAACGGCGTGGCGTAGAATCGATAAGGTCCTGGCACCGCTTTATAGGAACTTACTGGTGTGCTTGGGATCGTTATCCTGTTCGAACGTCCACTTTAAGGGCATTTCCCAACTGGAATATGGTAGCATTATATTCTTTAAAAGTCCATTTATCATTTGGATGGGACTCACACCAGCATAAGCGAAACAGGCCTAAATCATAATGCTTAACAGTCTTTTTTTGGTGGTTTGTGCAATATTCCTTATTGGGGGACTTCGAACATACTCTCTACACCCTGTACCACCTAATAAAACAATCTTGCTCTCGTCAGTCCAAAGTATATTGCGCTCCTTATCAATGGGCCAGTTTCTATGCACTTTTGAAAATTGAATTTTGCCACTAGGTCAAAAGGGGCACCTTTCTGAGACTGGAAAACAAATTATTGTCTCTCACTAGTCTTCGAAGTGTTTCAAGACTAATCGTCATTTTGGCATATTGCAAAATCTGTCTAACATCCAAATGCTGCTTTGCAAACTTTTAACTGGAATTATAATACCCTCTGTTATTGCAAACCAAAATCAAAAATGTTAAATTGTAAGTGCAAGGTTTGTTTTTGATTAACTCATAAATATGGATAACCAAAGATGATCAAATATTATATATATTTCCATAAAACAATTTTATGTACAAAATGTAGGTCGTTTTTAACCTTTATAGAATTTTATTCCTTAACTTAAGTCACCTCCACACTTTTAGGTCATTTTGTTTTTTCGGATGTTCTATTAGTGTATATTTCGTGTAATTGGTATGCGGCATAATTAAGCAGGTGCATAACTTGGATTGGCAGGATATTTTTTATAAGATAGAGGACAGTACATGGATCTGCACTTGAGGCTTAACATAACAATAAACTTACTTGTTTCAATGACAGCAACAAACAAATATCAAAACAGCAGCAAAACAGAGGCGTTAGACGTGACTGCACCATGTAAATGTAGTGGACGGGTGTGGGAACTGGGCGACCCCTCCCTGAACTCCTTCTATTTCCCCCACATTTCGGTCGCCTGTGAAACCAAATAAGTTGCTTACAATTTGCAATTGTCTGCACAATGCCCGACCACGCCCCTGCCTGTGCCTAATGGGCGGCCATTTGTCGCCATTTGGAATGGCGAATACACATGTTCTTCGCTTTTATTGTGGATGCTGTTGTCACTGCGGGTAATAAAGCCTACAACTGACTAGGAATGATGCTAGGAATTGGTCCCACCCACAAACGTCCAATAGAACGACATAATTGATTGTGAGCGTCAGGCCCTGATAATACGCGAGGTTAAAGACATTATATATTTGTTTGTGTGTGCAATTAAACACTGCAGAAACGGATAACTAATGCCTTGGTAAGTGTTATCTATAAAATTAAATTATTTTATTGTTCCACATGGAGCGAATAAATGATATGTGACGTGTGTACATATATGTAAGAGTATGTAAGTAAAAATCGCCTTCGCTAGTCAGTAAAATTAGTTCAACTACCAAAAAAATCCATTGGTCAAGTAAATAGTATAAATTCACCAGCGTCTGGAAATGATTTAATAACTGTGAAATAGTATATCTTACGTATCACGTTGCGTAATACGTTTACGTAAGGGATAAGCATAAATCTACTAAAAATGTTTAAAAATCTTCAAATCATAGTTACCGGTTAATTACCTTTACTAACTTGAACTACAATAATGGTAAGATAACTATTGAATGGTAGCCTTGCTTCAAAAAAGTAATTTAACAATTAAAAGGTATATTAACATAAAAATGGTTGAAACACTGTGAAATAAAAAGACTAATAATATATTAATATTTTATAAAACGATTAATTATACCCTTGCAGAGGGTATTATAATTTTGGTCAGAAGTTTGTAACGCAGTGAAGGAGACATCTCCGACCCCATAAAGTATATATATTCTTGATCAGTATCAATAGGGGAGTCGATATAGCCATGTCCTTCTGTCCGTCTGTTTCAATACCGTTTGCGAGCTCAGTTTAAAAGCTAGCAATAAATTTAAACGGACGGATAGGCGGACAAACGGACAGACAGAATAAACATATATACGTTCTAAGGTCACAAAAAACTCTCTCACAGAGTTGCAAACTTATGACTAAATTATAATACCCTCTGCTAGAGTATAAAAATAATTCTCAAAAGCCTTCAAAGTTCTTTAATGTGGCTTGGGCGACTGGACACCATATACCGAACAGCAGGGCGTTGAGTAATTGGCAAGTCAGCATTAAATTCAACCGCACGGGTCGGTCACGGAAAACTGGGGCTGTCTATGGGGCACCACAAATGTCCGGCGGCAGTCTATTGCTTGCTTTTATGCGTCTTTCGTTTGCGGTACTATCAAACATAATCTCGAGCTCTTAATATAAGAACTGTGCAAGTTGATTACATTCAATGAAAAAGTTTAGGCAAAAGTAAGTGTGGTGTAATAAATTTTGAAATGGTGTACTTTTCCAAAAAGCGTTAATTTCTTTCAAAATAAATATAAAATAAAAACACTTGGTTGTAGTTAAGTGTGTCGACCACAATCATTTAAAGCGCAGCACAGAATAAGGCCTTAAAAACGAAGTCTGGAATATCTAGTCTCTTGAGTTGTTTTTAACAAAAATGAGGCTGCGGCAAACGTTATAGCTTGTTACTGATTATCAAAAAAACTAATTAAATGCGCTTTAAAGTAAGTAATTAGGTAATTAGCAACACTTTTTCTTTAACTTTAAATAAACGTGTAAGTTAATTCTTGCGATTTTCCACAAAGTCTGGGACCAATACAACTTTGCTGACGTGTAATCCAAACAGAGAATGCTACTCAACATCTGAGCACTGCCAACCATTCGCCAACGGCAGGACCGGGGATATATTAACCAATGCAAAATCGCATTCATAACTGCAAGAATAGCTCTAACTTTTATAAAGTTAGGGAGGCGGGTAAACAAAAATGCACTTTGTAAAAGCGTGTGCGCGGGAGCAACTACAATTGAGTTGACACCTCACAGGTGCTTCTCCGATCGATAACTCGCAGAAGTTTATATTTTAAATTGTTACAATTCAATCATAACACCTAGTCTCAGGAGAAATCCATGTTTTGATGGCCAGCCAGTCCCATTGTCACAAGATAAAGGTGTCTCAAGAACGGTTGCTTTTCAAAGTGTAAATTATTCAGCCGCAAATTTTACCGAATTTTTAAAATTATTTCCGGCTTAGCATCTAATTCCTACAACGTGCAAGGGTTGTTAACAAACATTCCATTCATAAAAATAAATAAACATTTAAATTTCCAATAACTTCACAGTTTTGATCTAATTTAAGAAATCATGATTATACCCGTTACTCGTGGAGTAAAAGGGTATATTGTATTCGTGCAAAAGTATGTAACAGGTAGAAGGAAGCGTTTCCGACCCTATAAAGTATATATATTCTTGTTCAGGATCACTAGCCGAGTCATGGCCCGTGGTACAATAGCGCCATCTAACGGATGACTTTGGAACAGCTGGCAAAGGTGCTAATTCGAGCGGCGAAAAACATACAAGAAGGCATATTTATGTAAGTTGTTTAGCTGAGTAACGGGTATCTAATAGTCGAGGCACTCGACTATAGCGTTCTCTCTTGTTTTTAATTAGTTTGGCTGACTTTTCTAACAAAAAGATAACAATTACGTCCATCTTAAAATTGTTTTTAAGAAAAACCCTAAACATAAGGGTTATTTCTAATAAAGCCACGACTTTACATTTCTTAAGTATGTCAACTCTTTGATAAACCAAGGTGATTTATTGGACATTGTCGGATGGTACCACTGAACATAGGAATTTAAAAACGTTTTTATCCCAGTATATTGCAGTGTATTAACGGCATCAGTCATATAACTGCATGGGACAAGATCTGACCAATTAAATCCAGAAATAAAATTATTTATCCTCAGAAATCTGCGTTTCGAAAACAATGCAATCCACGTTACAAATATCTAATCCCTATCCGAATGCCCATTTGAAAAAGACTTTATAATAGAAAGGTGAAATAAATTAACGAACTTTCTGACAACGGAATAAATGAGCAAGTTGTGTAATAGAGAAGGAAACAATAACTTTAAGCAAAGAAATTCAATAGTATTAAATTCCTTAAAAAAAATAACTCCACTGACGTAAGGCTTGAGTCCACGGTAACCAAGACTCTACCTCTCTGCCTTAAGGAACGGTCCAGGCTAATATGTACTTAGCTGGAAAAACTTCGGAGTTTGCCTACTTCCATCCTCTTTTTAGCACTTAGGGGACTTCTATAATTGCTTACAGCTATTAAACTGCGAGTCCGAAAGATCAAATCTGTTCCTTCAAGCCGCCTTTAGTTTGGCAAATAAACGAATTCATCTCATCTCAATCGTCACAACAGAATTGCTTCTTGGGCACAATGGAAAGGTCAGCTCACTTTTAGAGTAAAGAGGTCAAGTTGTCTTCCAAAATATAATGTTATTATATTCTTCCAAAAGCGATAAGAAAACGCTTAGCTTAAGGGAATTGACTTTGTTTTACTCACCAAAGAAACAGCAGCAAAAAACCAATGTGTAAAGGGTGATGAATATAATGCGCACATCGGTGCGATCGAAGATGTATTCGCTGGCCTTCTCCGCGTCCTCCTCGTCCTCGATAACGCCTCCACTTCCGACCCCGGCGACCCCGGTGGTCTGGGCAGGAACCAGGGGGGTGGTGGCGTCGCCGAGGAGCAGGACGTAATCGGTGGCGCTGCCGTTGAGGGACAGATGCGTTGTGGTGGAGACATTGGCGGACGATGTCAGGGCAGAAATCGAGAGGAGGACGAGCAGCGTTGTCCAAAGGGAGAGGGGGAAGTGGGGTCCAGCGGAGGCTATCCGGGGTTTCTGGTGCGCTTTCCTCCGTCGGAAGGCGGAAGTTCCAAAGTCCATGGAGCTGTTTTGGCTGCCGTTGTTTTGATTATGCGCCACCCCGTGGTTGCCACCGCTATTATCACTGTTATCGTCGTTAGCCACTAATATGTTTGCCCTGTCAGCTGGCCATCGTTGTTTATGTTGTTTTCGTTGCTCTACTTCCGATGCCTGTCGCCAGACCCTCGATGTCGGCGTCATCATCATCATTACGTGCGTGTGATGTCGACTGTGAAAGCCGCTAATATTGGGTGCAGCTGCAAGGACCAAGGGTGAGACGGGGGAGTTAGTTCATATAAAAAGGCAACCTATTAAAAATATCTTGGAAAAATTCTTGTCACATGCAGGACACTGGAAATATAAAAGGTCAAATTAAACATCTCAATTTGACCACTGTTATGCCCTATATTAGTAATAAGTTAACGTTTAATCAATAGCAAATGTATTTGCCGATTGGACAAGATTTCAACGACTTTAGTAACCCAAATACTTGGTAGTCAATTATGGCAAACGTTGCTGAACGAAATCATATTCAGACGAATGAAGATTAATATTAGAAAGCTAAATATACTTTTAAAATTTAAAATTTACCAATCACCATGATTATTTTTTATAACTAGTGAAGAGGGTCCTAATCCGGGTTAGAAACTTTCTGTTTTTGAAATCCCATAATTAACTAGTTCAAGATATAATACAAACAATAAAAACATAACCTTATTTAATTTGCTAAAAAAATTTATTTTCAAAATATAAGACCCTGTTGTTCTTTAAAATAGCCAAGCTTATCAAAAATCTACAAGATGTTAAATGTATGAGCTGAATCTATGAGCTTTATACAGAGACCACAGTTTTAGAGTCCGAGAAATATACCTAAAAATACTCCCTTATTTCTCGAAAAATTCAAAAAGACCGAGCAAAAGCAAGGAGTTTTTTAGAGTGTTGATGGAGAGCCCAATCTATCGATGTTCGAAAAATTTTAAGACCATCGGTATAATTGATAGTGTTTTTGTATGGGCCTACGCTCTTTATTACCTCAGTGTGAAAACCATAAACAAAATTCTCTTCAAGAGTTTAATTTTTTGCAAGTGAGCAGATAAAAATGAAAAATGTCCTGAAGTGGACGGCACTAATTAGTTTTTGATATAACTGCAGCTTGACAAATTTAATTTCCTTTCTCACTTATAATTGAGAATTAAGTGTTTCCAGGATGGCTTTAATTCATTAACTGCAGAGTCACGTCTGTTTTTTCCTACGGCAATTAAACTTCGACTGTCTGCAAATCTTATTGCGGTGCGTGACATTCAGCTTGTGTCGCCCACACACGTGTGTTTCCTTCTATGTATATTTGAGTGGACTTTTTAATTAAGGCGTCTTTAATAATGAGCATAATTAAAACATCGCCTAAAAAAGAAATTATGATTTTCCATTTGCCACGCACGCAAACACAGCTCTCCCCATTTCTACATTTCCATCAGAGTCCCTACTGGGTGCTATTTTTAATAAGCACTACGTTTTGTTGCTAATTACGCGAGTGCAGTTGGCAATATCAAACCATTCACCACCTCCTTCTCTGTTTGCAGCTTTGACTATTGCTCGCTGGGTTTGCGTACGTGCTCTAATTAATACACACTCGCTTTCAAACACACTACATTAAACATTGGGAAAAAATGACTGCCAAGTAATTAACACTGCTGAATCGTAATGTCTCCATGTTTAAGATAAATTATGCGTGCACTGTTTTTAAAAAATCGTGAGAGCCTATGAAATGACAACATCTGGCATTTAAAACTCAAACTTTCAGGAATGGAATTAATCGTTTTACATCCGGGCTTACAAGTGTGCAAAGCAGTAAAAGCAATACATGTCATTAAATTTATTGTTAACAACAACGAGGCAGTTCTCAGCTGTTAAACAGGTTAAAATTGACGACCATTTTTATAAATCCTAGCTGAAAGGATTTCTTAAAGATTTTCCATTAAGTAAATAAGTCTTATGGCTAGCCTATTTAAAATTGTGATAAAATCTTTAGAGGCGCTGGCAGTATTTCCAGTAAATTGAATCATCCTGGTATCTAGCAACTCTTTGACTTTCCTGCATACCTAAAAGTAGCCCAAACCATTAAGTTCCCTCCACCATGGTTTAATTTATTCCGGGCTTTCTTGGGACTCATCCGTATAATCCTAATTACATCCTTTTCGTCCGAAAAATAACAATTGGAACTCATTAGTCCACAATTTTTATTTTTCGGAGACACTGAAATCTCTCCGTTTGAACTTGGTTGAAATTTACAAATGAGGTACCCACAAATTTTAAGCAAATGTCAGTCGAACAGATTTCTGTGTCACCCTTGTAGGTCAAAAAAGTAACTTCGGTACAGACTCTCGGGAACTATACTAAATGTTTGTGTGCTCTACTAAAAGGTGATGGATGGCATAAAGAATTAGATCATGTCTGATCTCGGTGGAGCCTTCTTTAGCAACGCGAATGTTGGTATATTGTAATTGTAAATGTAACAATACCACTACTTAAGATTCTTTGTTAATCAAATGCCTTATTAGCTAATTTGTACATATATATCTTTCATAAGAAATGCAAGTCCCGTGGCTATAATTTTTTAAATCGGTTCGAACAAAAAGAAAATAATAACAGATGCACAGGGACTATATGAGTATTAATAACTATAATTAAATTAATTAAGTGTTATTAGTAAAACTAAAATATTTTAAACATATTCTTATTTCCATTAGGTACACATTAGTTCGGTAATTTTGGTTTATTTTTGTTAAAGCTTTATTTGCTTTTAATTCTCTGACAAATAAGAGCGCCTGACTCCAAGAGATCCAAAGTCCATCCTACTCGGAGGCTTAAAAAACGACGAGGCCCTTGGTAGGACTACAGCCGATGGTGTGATCCCTAGGAAGAAACTGCGGAACATGGGTACATTTATGCGAGGTCGCTGGTGGAACTCGGGTGCAAGCTCGAATAAGTGGCCAACGAAACGGATCCTCGAGACGCTCCAATAATCTGCATCTTGAATCCACAGTGTGTTCCATAACAGTACTCTGACTGATTGGAAGCCATTCAGTTCAAGTTTCTGTATCCCAGAACAATATCTTTAAAATAAGCTGTGATAAGGAGAAGAACTCTGGCACTTTGCCGCCTTAAGCACTCACAGAATGCATTTTGAGGGCTCCCACTTACTAGACTTAAATTTAAAACTTATAAAAATGCTTAAATATTCGCGATTTATTGCGTCTAGAAAAGATGTAGCACACAAAATATGTGCTGCTCAGTTTGGTGCTTTCTGCTGGCGCTGGCGTTATTGACCATCTTAAACTTAATATCTTAAAAATTGTTTGATGTTAGATAGATAATGACCGAATAAATAATAATACCATTTCTTTAAGTAGTCTCCAGAAAACTACAAGATCTGTGGGAGTGGACGTGGCCAACTTTTAAAAATTAAGTTGAACATTTTCTAGCAAGGACGGAAGCCAACTTCGGCAAGCCGTAGTTTTAATACCCTTGCAGACTTTGCCGAAATTGTTCAAATTGAAAAAGTAGCGAAAAGAATAGGGTATACATAAATAAATTAGATTTGCATAGTTTCATGTCAATAGCTTTTAAACTGCAAAAACGTTATATACAAATAGGAAAAAAAAGGGATATTTTCTCAGCCTTTAAAAATTTTTCCTACGGAAGCTTTAAGATATACCCTGATCAAGGTATGCGTAAATAAATAACACTTCGAAAAATTTTTGTCAATGGCTTATACATTGATTTCTCCCTACGATTTAAAAAAAATTCATGTCAATAGCTTTTACACTGCGCGAAATATCATCAATTTGTGCATCATCAATTCCGATTGTTCCTATGGGAGCTATAGGATATCGGGGCAATTTTCAAACTTGATCTGCGTACACATGTTTTAGGACGACTGTGAAAGTTTTAGATCGCTAGCTTTTAAACTGAGCTCGCAAACGGTATAGAAACAGACGGACAGGCTGACATGGCTATTTCGACTCCCCTATTGATCCTGATCAAGAATATATATACTTTATAGGGTCGGAAATGTCTCGCTCACTGCAATATAAACTTCTGACCAAAATTATAATACCCTCTGCAAGGGTATAAAAACGTGAACGGAGATAAAAAAAGAAACAAATTTGTAACTTCTAACGAAAAGGAGAGCGCAACTTACGATTTGGATTTCAAACTTTTTAAAATACGTAGAAGGACCAGAAATAACAATTTTGGGGACTAAGCCAATCCAATGATAAAGTTATATTTAGTTAATCCTGGATACCCCACTCCATCAGAGGATGTTTATTTGGCTCCATCTCCGACTGTATTTCAAACGCTTTTCTAGAAAACAAAAGCAGGGGAGTAGTTAAAATGCGAGATACAGTTGTCGCACTGATGACGACTTCCGAAGCGGAAATACGGAAATTGTGTGCGCTTTAATGAGTCAAGCGGCTTTGAGATTGACTTGGTACTTTAGTTCCTTACGAGCCCTAAGCCTGAGACAAATGAAAACCGACATTTGCTGCTTTTCTGTGTAAATTGATTTTCCAGATACTGATTTAATTAAAAACCAGCTGCAAGTGCAATGGAAGCTTTTATCTCTACTTTTTTATCATCTGAAGGGTTATATAAGCCAAAGACGTTGGCAAATAATATTGGTCCACAATGACTTCGTAAAGAAAATCCTTTTAAAATTACATATTTCTTCACCCATTGACTTTAACAAATATGTATTATTTAGTTTTAAATTTTAGACCTGGTTTTCAAAATCCCATTAAAAATTTAAAAAATTTTAATCACAGTCGAAATCAATAAAAAAAAATTTACAGTAACGGTTTTTTTATAACAATTCGATGCAGTTATTGAGAGTTTTTTATGAAAATATTAAATTGAATTTAACATTTATTCAATAATAATTAATGAAAGTCTCTGAGTAGTGAATTTGGTTTCCAAATTCTCTATTCACTTTGTATTTTGATTTTGTTTAAAACAAAAGAGTAAATAATTATTACTTTTTTTTGTAAAATTTGTTTGTTTTTAAAGCTTTTTACTAAGGGTTACCTTATGAATTAATTTAGATAATGCATTATAATTATAATTAATAAATAATTTAATAAATTAATTAATTATAATTAATAAATAATTAAATAGTTTTGTTTCATTAATTTGTCAAAGTATCAATATTTTTTGGCAAATAAAGGTCGAAAAGACATGGATATAATATATCTATTAAATTTGGCAGTGCTAATGGAAACCATAAACAGCACTTTAAACAGCAAAAAAATTCTGTAATTTTCAGCCAGAAAACAAATCACAAAAAAAGTCATTACAACTTGCTCACACAGCAAACAAATTGCCAAAAAAAAATTGTTTTAGCTGTTTTTGCAGGGTGAGCAACAGCAGCTAAAATTGCAGCATCTGAATTCATGTTGCATCCACTTGGCAGCGAGTTGCATCTGGTAGCCAGGGCGGGGGCATCCTGAATTCGGTTGCGACTTTTCTATCTTCCAGCCACTTTCCCCCAATCCGCATCCTTACGTTTGCGTAAATTGCGCTGAAGTAGGGACATTAGGTGGTAATTGAGTGCGCCGACAAGAACCAAGTGAAAAATGCCTTTAACGGCGTCAGCTCTTGTCCCTGTGCCAGACATATGAGTGAGCAGCGGAAAAACAACTAGCACTATTAGAGCAATGGGGAAGGGAAAGGAGAAAGAAGGCCTTCCCGATAGCCATGATTTATATATGTGTATTTTAAGAGCTTTTGATATTTGTGGCAGGCCAAAATACACAGTTTTATAAGGGGTTTCGCAGGCCAATCTTGCGCTTTTTTCTCCACGGAAGTAATCTGCCATTTTCTCGTTATGCAAAGTTTAAATTTTATCCTAGTTATTGCTTATTTTGTTAATGTGGACTGTTGTGAATTAGATCTCTGTATAAATTCACTGAATAAGTGTACCCGACTTTCATAGTTCAATAAATTTAATTTTATAAATATTTTCGATTTTTAGTACTAAGAGAAATACATTTTTTAATTCGGTTGCTTAAGGGGGGGGGGCCTAAGAGCTTTAGAAGCTTAAACAAAATCGAGTTTAGCTTCTAGTTAAACCAAAAAAAATTGAACAAAAAGTGAAAAATTCTAAGAATTTTCGCAAAATAAAAAGAATTTTTTTTTAATCACTTCCGATTGTTTTCAAAATAGGGTTCATCATAACGTTTTTAACGTTTTAACTAATTTAATCCCGAATTCAATAAATTTTGCCTTGTTTCGATAGGACGTTTAATTTTTTCCCTATCTTTTCTCCCAGTTATCGTAAAATCGTAAAAATGAAAACCCGAGAAATCGCAAGTCAAAGTTTTCGGATATTAAAAATCGTTTATACAAAACCGTAACGCTTGCTCACTATTTCTACCGTAACTTTAAAAATATTTTGAATTTGCTTTTTAACCTTTAAGGACCCTTTCTTGGATAGTTTGGGTAGACATTTATGCAAAAAAATCAATTTTTTGAAGCCTATAAAGAAGGCTCCCCCCTTAATTGTAACTGAAAGACCGGCTTTCTCGACCTAATAGTAAGCTAAAAGTAGGCAAACAAAAAAATTTGACAGGTAAAAGCCAATTTTTAGCTCACCATGAAGTCGAGAAAACGGCCTTAATGCATACGATTTTATTCATATTCTTATGAATAAGTTTCAACCCGGAGTAATCGTCGCAATTTCGAGCTATAAATTCGAGCAATGTACGTACATATATGCCCTTCCGTTTTTTATTTGGTTTGGCGGTCAGGACAATCTCACTGAAAACCGCCCCGCAGTTTCCGGGCCAACACTTTGCCATGCGACACCAGCTGCAAGGTGGTGCAGGAAAAATGCGTTTTCAGGATTTGGTGTCACGCTCTGGCTGCCGTCGATGTGTGCACCGCGACCTTGGTCACCTTTTGTCCTTTGGCTCACCCAGCCATTGTTTGCCAAAAATATGCAATGGGAACTATTGTTTGTCTACCGGGCTGCATAGAACGATGCATAAGGCGAGGACTTTAAGGGGCGGGGAGCAGCACTTTGGCGCAGACCACGTTATTGGAAGCCAATTTAGCAGACAACATCGGCTCAATGGCAGCATCGCGACGGGCAACCAATTTGTGCAACAACAGTGTTGCAAGAAACGCTCCGGCCCTGGCTTCTCCAGTTGCATATTTATGGGAGCCTCGGAAATTAATGTGGGTCGGATTGCAAAAGGAGAAACGACTTAAACGGCAATTGGCAAACGTCTTTTCGCGACAATTTCCTTTAAATTTGCATTTAACTTGTTCCCTCCATCCCGCACACGAGGAGCGTTCGCACCGACATCGAATAATTTATGACAGCCGCCGCAAAATATTGGAGAAGGAGGAAGCGAATTCCGCCGGAGTGGTCGAAGATTATGCAAAGTTTCCGACGCCTGCTAGCGGCATTTGCTGCACCAACTTTTCCAACCGAAAAGTGCCCGCTGGAAAATTTCGATTCCGACTGGAGCAACTTTTGGCTTTGGGGAATTTCGAGGCTAACATATATGCGCGTGGGTGTGAGAAAATCATGAGAAAATTGGAAAGCGAAGGCCGGAAATGACAGCGATATGCGCGAGGGACTAAGCCCTCGGATTTTACAGTAAAAAAATGAACACAATGTTACTTTAAAATTCATTAAAAATGTCAATTTCGTTAGACCAATGTTAACGGTTTAGAACGCGCCACTTGCGCTTTAAACTCCAACACAAACAATTCCAAAGAAAATTCGATGCCAAAACCCTTGTATAGCTAACTCTATTTGTGTTGAAATGAAAATGGCAACATTCAAAAGCCACAGAACAGAAAATTAGCAGCAACCATGCTATTTCCTATTATGTGGCAGTGGGGCAAGTTAGACCTACGATTGCAGAAGGCTTAAATTGAGCTTCCACTGCTGATACTTAACCTGAAGATTTTAAGTCGTGCTTATTAACCAGTTTTGTTTTATATTCCCTGAGATTATCAAATTTGACTGGGATGTCGATAAAATCTATAAAAGCTTAAAAGCTTAAATTTGTAAACATTTTTTTTAAGTTCTTAAATTTATTTGTCATCCATGAATAAGTAGGTGAATCACGCATGGCAGAGCGTATGGAATGTGTGACCAATGTTATTTTTTTATTACGTTTTTCATGTGCTTGTCCGCTTTTGTCTCTAAAAGAGAATGACATATCCCACCCTTTTTAAACGCCGAACAATTTTTCATAAAAAAGAACAGCTGGTCTACATTCATACGTGGGAGTGATTTGCACGGCGCAACATTTCAATGCGAGTGAGCCGACCGATTCCGCATTCAGATTTCGCGGATAGAGTTTTTTCCTATGCCCGCAAAATAAGGCCAAATTGGGCAGTGGCCAAATGAAACTTATTATTGATTATGCCAGCGCCATGTTTTATGGTTTTTTGACGGATAAGAGGCATAAAAAACCACGAATGAGTGTTAAAAACAATTTAGCTGCTCTTAACATTCTCGAAAAGCTTCCGAGTTCACCGCGTATTACCATGACATTGTATCTTATTTATTAACAAACTAATTCAAAGGATCTCATTAATGTTATACTTCCCCCAAATTGACCATTCAGAAGCAGAGAATTTCTTAACATACATTCAACAACTTCATCTTCATCGCATACAAATTTGTAGGTCTTAAATTTTGTGAAATCAAATTTTTAGACAAAAAGTTATTAAATCATTCGGCGTTTAAATTTCTGTCTTTTTTTTGTATTACCGCTTAACTGGGTCTTTTTTTCAAAAGGCGTTAAACAAATGTTTTTAAGATCGAATTGTTGAGCATAACTGAAATGATTCCAAGGCCCTAAAGCCGCCATTTGATACTTGCCACAAACCAACAAGAATACATTTTCATTTTGAAAAGGACCCCAAGTCTTGTTGTTTAAACAGCTTTAAGCGGAGCACCGAATTCATAGCAAGTGGTGAGCATTCGACGCGTAAAAATACAACCTGGCTAGCCACATTTATAGGGTCGTAAATGGTTTTTTTACTGCCTGCAAACTTTTGACTGACATTCGGATTCGTACGCCAGATTGGCCGTTTTAACTACTTTTAACTTTTTAGCGGCTTGAAAACAGTTATGCAAAATCCGTTTTCGTTACTGAGTTTGAGTTTTTTGTTGTGCCGATCTTCTTTGAAATGCTTTTCCTATTTTAGCATTGGCAAACATTGTTTAATAGCCTTTTTGTCGGTAGTCTTAACTCTCTTACCTAAGCTTATTAATAATAAATCATGACTTTAATAGTGTTACGCCACATTATGGGCAGCAAGAAAAAATCGTTCGTTAAATCAGTGGGTAACTTTCAATTAAAGCTAAAAGACTAGTCTTGACTTCAATCGAATTCACTTAGTGGAATTCAATGTTTAAACCATATTTTAAGGGAAGTAATAACATAAAGGATTTTGAAAGCGATTGCACTCCCAAGTATTAAAGTATAAAAGCCACCTTCCTTTTATGGGGAAATACTCCCACAACAATTCCTGACTCGATTTTAAATGAGTCTTAATGTGACAAGCAACATAAAGAGGAGGTTTGTAGGCGAATTCCCGAAGGCAACGTCACTCGTACGTTACCATCACGATAAAATAGGATAGTCACGCTCAAGAGTATTGAGATTTTTTTCCCCAAGAAGGACCTGTAGAAAGTGAGAGCTGGGGAAGCCTAGAGCTCATTAATTAGGCAAGACCACAACTAAAGATAGGAATTGAAACAATGGCCTGGGCGGACCTTGGAAATATGTTCAGGACATTCATCATACTCAAGTGTCGGTCGGATGGTCGGTCGGCAGGCAGCCACATAAATATTACATTATAATTATGAAGGCTAGACTGCTGGGGTGAGCACTGGGTGGAAAACTTTTTGCTGGAAAATTAATCAAGCACTTGAAAAAACCAGACCAATACTGAAACTGTTCTTGGCCATTCATTATTTGGAGCGCCACCCGAACGATGTTGGGCCTAACTTCGTCGGCAACTTATTAAAGGAAAAAAGAATACGCACATGTTGCAAGACTCGACGAGACGAAAGTCATAAAGACGGAATGTGTAATAAAGTCGTTTGCATAGCTTGGAATAAATTTGCCCTTCTTGAAAGTTACACTAATCAGATTAGCAACAGGCCGACAATTAGACCAATCAATTTGCGGAGACAATGGAATCACACGTTCGCGTAGACAACGATGTGATAAATACACCGAAATCAGCCTGGCTGCACGGAATGTTGTGATTGACATTTAAAAACACCACACAAGCTTCAGTCGCACTCAAAACAGGGCAACCTTCTCACATTTGCTCACAACTTTCGATAGCCCTTTGGCAAACGCCGAAAAACAACGTCACGTCTACGGCTCTTGACAAGTTTCTCACACGACGTCTGTGCTGCCATGGTTACAAGATAAGCTAAGTTTCGGCATTTGATTCAATTAATTGGGGATTACCCCTACCAAAAACACGAAACTTTCCGGAAAATTGCACAACTTGTGGTTTACTCGTTTGAAATTCAAGAATCTTGAAGAGTGTGCACGGGGTGTAAGACTAGATGCGAATTGTTTGGAGTTTTCTTGGAAGTTCCTTAAAGGCCTGAAGATTTCATGGGAGATATGATTACGGAAGACCAAAATCTTGTTTCAGGGAAATCGTCAAATCAGAGAAAGGCATATGAACAAAGTTTTTTTAATAATATGCATTATACAAGGTTTTGATTATTTTAAAGCTCAGCGAGCGTATCAAAAAGCCCAGACACATCCCAAAAATCAATTACCATCCTGGCAAAAATATGCCCCATCTTGCCTTGAATCCACGTCAGAGGTGAAGATATTGCCCCCAGGACGGCTCGTTCTATCTTCCAAATGTCACTTTGTGTACGTCGCTGCTATCTGGCGTTCATAATCATTTGTCCCTGCGGCAAGGATCCTTTAGCCTTTCCGCCTATAGACGCACACACACCTGGGCTCGGAGCTCGTAAGTTTATCAGTTAAGCGCCATCTTCGTGGCAATTCGCTGAAAGTGCAGGTAAAACTAGAGCCGAAAATTGATTTTGTCGGAGCACACTCCCTCGCTTAGTGGCTGACATTGCCGGCGAACATTACATTTAATTTATGCCATCGAAATGCAAACACACAAACGAAAAATGTGATTTCCTTGCCGAGTTTATGTGGTCCACGTTGATGTATTATTTTATGTTTGCTTTTCCCCTCAAGCAATTTATGGGCGTGCATAAGAGCGTCAAAATTAATAGCCAGGCATTAGCCCCACTTAGGAAGTGGAGAAAGACGAAATGCTGTAGATACTCATGGGCTCTTATATTTTCCTCTTAAGCTACTTTAATTTTAAGCTTAGACTAGTACGGATTTTATTAAATTACGCATAGCGATGGACGAGGAAAAATATATGCCATCTCTCTAAATCTAGCGACTTAGGACCTTAGGCTTACATTTTTCATTTAGGTCAGATGTTTGATTTCGTAATTCCTTGATCAGTTTTCTGGCATACTGTTCGAGAGCATATACAAAGTGGGAAAGTGAAAACATCGACACATTTTCTTAAGATGGTTTTTAGTCTGGGTGTATAAATCAAATTGGTGTTTGCGGGTCCTGAAATTATTGCTCTTTTCACGCCTACCGTTTTCTTCAATTAAATTGGCTCACAGAACAATTATTATTTGTGAGCATAATCAAATAAACACCAAGAATAAGAACAATCAAATTTGCGGCTGTTATTTGTGAATCATTTTTGAGTAAAAATAATAATGGATTTAAAGCCATGTAAAAGGGAAAACAATATTTACCCTACGTTTTACATAAAAACCATTTTTTAAAACTTGGCCGCCGTGCTTATTTAGGTAAAGTACTTTATTTATTTGGAAAAAATAATTTTGCACAGCACTTCTAAACCTACTTCCGAAGGTAACGCTGTAAACATTTTTTAGCTTGGCTTTGCAGTATCAAGTTACTCGGGATTTTTAAACCGAAAATCAGTTTTTTACTCCCAAGTGCCCATTAAATTGTTGCAAGTATTGGCGGTTGTTCGGTATATTCTTTGGTTCTTTTGTTTTCAAGGGGATGAATTTTAATTTAGTAACTGTACTCCGGTTTAGTTAAACACATACATACACTTTATATTTTAGAATTGCATATTTTTAATTTAAATAACCTCTGTCATGATATACATAAGATGATATTTGGTTGATTTGACTGCGTTGAGTTTTAATTTAGGTTTATACAGCTATGATAACAAGCCCGAGAAAACCTTTGGTTTAGTCAAGGAACCTCACAGGCATTTTTATATTTATTTTTCTGTCATCTTACACTTTTTGCCACCCATCTAACCAATACATCGGAACTTTAACCTTTTTCTCCATACCATACAAGCATTCAATTAACTTTCCATTGGTCTCTTCGATTATCCGTCAATTTCCATACACAATGCGATGGGCAAAACGTGTGCCTGCCACGCCCTGTAATCGAAACAATTGCACCCTGACAGAAAACACAAAAAATGTTAGCCATCGTACAGGTAAACCTTTGTTGGTTGATTTTTCCGCCCAGTAACAAAACATTGCTCTCTTGACAAAATGGGCTTTTTGCACAAAATCCTAGTGCATTTTGCCCCCGTTCAATTTCAAACCGCTTGATTTGCTGTCCTACGTTTCGGAATGTGTGAATTGGGGTTTTCTAGGTTGGCCATGGATTTATTGTGTCGGGTTTGCAAAATGAAATGGAAGCACATAAATGAAGAGTAGAATAATAGATAGATATTGAGTGCTATTGATTGATTTATCGCCCTGTTAGAAACCGCTGTGTTTTGAAATAAATGTCAACGTTAGTTTAATAAGTACAATAAATTAAATTACATTTTTAGTTTTAACAACAAAATATACCAGTCAGGACTTCTAAGAATCAATTGTAGAACTTTGGTATTTGTGTTTTTTATGTTTCCAAAATCAACAATTTGTTATTTTTATAAAAACATCAGAATGGAGTGTTTGTAGCTTCAGACCTAAGAATCGCAAGCAAAGTTTTAAATCGTTCACCATAGACCACTTAAGAAGTCAACAAATTTTTTACCGCATTCCTTGGTTCACCTATTTCCCTCTGCCCCTGCCAACATTTTTAAAGTTACTAACTGCGTCACAATGTCGTCGGGTTGTGCAGGCGGAAATTGTTTTGACGTTTGTTGTGGTTTATAGCCCGGCTTATTCGGCAGTCTTCCTGCCCCCACTCGCCCTTCGCGGCCACAAAAACCTGCCGCCCAACTTTATTGTTGCTTTCTGATGATCTGACCCTTTTATTGTAACCATAGATATGCCGAAGTTTTGTTTTTTTTGTGCGCAAATAAGATTGCGGTCTCGTCGCTTGACTGTTATTTCAGTTCGTTAGCATAAATTTGTGTTGTGCTGTATGAACAAAATTCAACACCGACTGCCTGCATTAAGAGTGGCGAACCTAATTATCCTCAGCAGCAGGGAAGAAGTCAGAGTTCCATGCAAATGAGTTTAAAATTGCGCAAAAAACCCTAGAAGGAGCAAAATGCTTAATGAATGCATTGCGCAAATTACATTGTGGAAGCCACAAGATTGCGTGACGTTGCCATCAACCGTCGGGGACCAACTTGAGGGAAGAGTGACGTGTTTGGTGTCTCTTGGCTAAGCTGAAAGTACAAATTGTCGTCAACTAGCTTATTTTTACGTTACGCCAAAGGTTAATACGAACGTTTTGACCCTGAATTAAATTGTAAATAATAAATATGAAAACAATTATTTAGACTTTACGTTCCTGACCTTACCTTTCGCCAATCGATTCGGATGTGAATGTCATTCTGTATACGCCGCAAGGGCAGACACAACCTGTTAACCGCCAATTTCAAAATAAGGGGTATAATATCACCCACCCCCACCCAACAAAATTTTAATACGAATTTAGAAAGACTCCAGTTGATTTTACTACATTTTCTCAATGCTTAGAGGCTAGCATAATTATATATATAATATAATTTGGATCAGATGTTTAAAACGATTAGACATATAAAGTACTTTTACTCAATTCCACTGCCAGACTTTAAATTAATGCTTGATGTCTTGAAAATTCTTGCGTATATCTCAAATCTATGCTTAAAAAAGCTTTAGGAATTTAAATTTTAAAAACTTTTTTTAATTAAAAAGAAGTTGGCAAACCTCCGACGTTTTTCGGAACGTTTGGTTTGAACTCCAGGCAAAAAATCACTTACCTTGGGATCGCTGGTTAAAGGAAATTTCGGAAACATTTTTATGTTTATTCGATTTATTCGGGAATACAAAATTTCAAGAAAAACATGTCTTGTACGTAGGAACATGTTTCTTGAGTTTAAACTGCCTTTAAAAATTGTCGTAGCACAAATCGGCCTAGCAATCAGTACACAGAAAAAACTGAGTTGTAAAATTAGACTTTTAGATGCAGAGACACGGTAAAAAATTTTAAATAAGTAAACAAAACATTTTAAAATTAATAAGTAAAATTTTTTTTTTGTGATGCATTTAACTTTTAAAAATGTTTCGGCCTTACACATAAATCTTCTTCTAGTGTTCCCCGTTTAAAACAATCGCTGTCTTTATATAAATATCTTCCAAAAAATACGATTTCAAAAGAATTGAAGTTTTTTTTTATATTTAAATACGAGTTCACCGTGTTCTCTCTGATCCTTTTTGGCTAGAAATAATAGCGTAAATATATTTAAAAGAGTATTGTACATTTTTATAAGTAACGGTTAAAAACGTTTTATTAACTAACATAATTTATAATAACCGAAAAGGTTACATAAATTTCGTGTACCACTTATCTTCCGTTTTTATTTGATGTGAGTTAATTTGGGAATGAGATCTTTTTAAAAAAGGATTAGTTGACACATAATGAGCTTAACATGGTCTTTAACCAGTAATAACTAATCAAATGAAATATTCATGATGTATGTATGGATGTCATGTGGGCTCAAACTCGTTAGGAAAGGAGCCACAGACAAATCGTCCGTTAGTATGCGCAAGGGAAAAAAAACAGAATTTGAAACCTAGGACTTTCAAAACAAACAAGTTTATTTGGGACATTATGTAAATATGACAATGCCTAGGAACAAATAACCTCGCACCTGTAAATATGATAAATGGCAGGTCCTTAATCCGTAGGTAATGCACACAATTTATTCTTATTTTAATCATATGCAAGTCTACAGTTAATTCGTGAACCAATCAAGTCAAAATGAAGCAAGGGAGGGCTAATTTTCTGAACTCAGATACATAATTTGTTCAATTCACCATTCAAAATAGTTTTGATATGTATCAGTCTGTGAAATTCGCAGGAGTGTGGTTTACTATTAATATATACAACAGCACCTTCACATAAATATAATCAAAGAAATTGATTTATTGTTTTTCATTTTTCACCACAAGTGCCAAAAAATGTGCTGTGAAAAGATTTTTTCGCCAGAAAAGGTGTAGCAAATCAGTTGGCAATTTTAGTTTGTGCTACCGCCAGCAGTCGTAAATGAAGTCAATAAAAATTCGTAAGCAGCCAGCCATAAATCGAGCTCATGTCACAAAAACTTTATGTTCACTCGTTAAATTTTTTTAATATTTTAGAAAAAGGCATAAAAAAGAAACACATTTTTTTAAACTCAAAAAAAATTAACTCTGATTAAAAAATAAGAAAAAGATTGCTTACTTATGTAAAATAGCTGTAACTCTTACACTTATATGATATAAGAGGGTATTATAAGATCAGTCGAAAGTTTGCATCGTAGTGAAGGAGACGTCTCCGAGCCTATGAAGTATACATATATATTCTTCCTCAACAGGAGATTCGATCATAGCCATGATCATATATTTGTTTCTAATTAATTTCTAATAATTAGTCCCTCAGTTTTAAAGCTATCTGCTTGAAACATTCCCAAAAGTTGTCTTTCTATTGCAAGTAGGATATAAGTCGGAAAAAAAATTTAAAAAAGTATAACTTTGTTGTTTTTTTTTTTTTTTTGTTCTTTGGGATTTGGTAATATTTAAATACTATGGAATTACGGCTTTTATTAAATTAAAATCGGACATCTATTTTATCACAATATTCCTTTGGGATATAGTAAATATTTACCATATCAGAATTACGCTTTTAGTTTTGTTTTTCGAAATCAACAATATCATATATCTGTCATAGAAACGATGGCTAAATGCAGCACAACCTAGACATAGCTTTATTGTTTTTAGTAATATAGGCATAGAAATCGAAATGTAGTCGTTTTGTAATAACTGCAAGGGTATATAAACTTCGTCTTGCCGAAGTTTGCTTCCTTTCTTGTTATAAATAAAATTGTATTAATCAAGTGTTATAATCGAGTACTGCATCAAAGTATTGATACAACATCGTGAAAGACAAGGCTGTGAAATGATACACCCCAAAGTAATGTCATTTAGAAGTGGATTGCGTTAGTCAAGACCCAATGAAGTTTAATTGTTCTCATACAATTTATGAGGAGCTTAAATTATAAGAGCTTTACGGCTAAGCAACACGTTAATAAATTAGTAATTCCCAAATGTATTCGAAATAATCAAATTAATTTATGTTTGCATTGCAAAATTCCGAATTCTAATGAATGGCGTGATGACCTTATATAGGCAGAGCAGACCAAAATTAATTCGATGCTGCTGTGGATATTCTAGCAGCCTGTCGCCCGCAGAAAGTGCTATAGAAAAGGACCCGCAGAGCAGAGGAGGCATCCTGCCACCTTTATAGTCGAGTTGACAATGTTTGTCATTTGCGCTTCATTTAGTTTTTGCCAGTTGTGGGTGGTTGTTGGCGATTTCGTTCATGTCTAAATCAGACGATGATGTTTAATCTGTTAAAAGCCGGGGTACCGTGATTCGAACTGGTATATTAGCACAATCAGGAGTCGCAGGATATTACCGGAAATGAAATGCAAGCGGCACAGAACATTTGGATGCATAGTGTTTTGTTTCTCAGCTTATCTTGGTCTTATATCGACACAATGAAACGAAAAATACTTTGCAATACAAAAGGCAGAGTGTGTATGTATATAAAAACTTGAACGTATCATTCGTAATTTATAAGCAGAGCTGAATAGATTCGGGGAAAAACACAACTAAAGCTACTTTTACCCTTTTCTAATTTCAGTTAAAGATCCGACCCTATAAAGTATATATATTATTGAACAGCTCACCAGGCAAGTTTGTCTAGCCATGTTTGGCTCTTCGTCCGGTTCTACGCAAACTAGTTAGTCAGTTTTGAGCCTTATGAAACTTTCCTAAAAGTGTTCAATTATTAAAAACTATAGCTTTGTTGTTCTTGAATTTTTAATGTTTTAGACGTAAAGACAACAGTATTATTAAATAGTTCCTGAGTTACACATTCCGGAGGAGTTTCATTTGTCCTGAAGGGAAACCGAAGCCAGTCTTTGGAAACATGTATGCACATTCACAAAGCACGTGTCAACACATTTTTCAAAAGGTATCTTAATGAACCGCTGTCTATCTGATTGTGGGTTGTGGTCTGGTGGTGATGGCAAAAATGGGCAAGGACCTGTACAAATACAAATCTGCCATTTGTTAATCGAGACACGAACACGCAAATCAAAATCACAAATAAACACAAAAAACAAAGACGCAATCCGAATCAAATGGACTAAAGCACACCTGCGCCAAGCTGTCATCATTTTTATTTGTTCTTCTCGGCATTAGATATAAGCTCGCAAATTTTTTCTTTTAGGTCCGGAAAGTCAAATTTCTGATGAGGGTATGGAACTCTTCATTACCTCTCGAGAGATTCAAAGATTAAATTAAATATTGTTACATTTTACCTGCAGGAGATAATATTAAAGTGAATGTGTCCAATCTTTGATTTATTTCTCCTTTATTTCGTGTTTTTTATCCAATGTTTATTTATTTTTACTCCTTGAAAATGGTTGAAAAATTCTTTTCTCAGTGTATTTTGAGTTTATTGAGCAATTGTATTCACAAATTGTTAGTATAATTTAACAAGCACAGTTTTACCAGAATTTTGCCTAATATAAACTATTTTTTTATTAGTGACACTTGAATGTAAGGCTCTGATATACATATAGATTTTCTTGAGTATCATTCATTTTAAGAAGCAAAATGCATAGTATAAAAAATATTGTTTTTGCTCTTAATGCTTCGTTAATTTGGCGTTGCGCGAGTTGTACCGGGACTATTTATTTTTGAGAATTTCGCATGTTGTAAAAATGGCCTTCGTTTTTCAAAATCGTTTGGATAATAATTATTTTGCATATCCGATTAGCTCGACGAACAGTTCACTTCTATAAATATCACAAAGATTTGCATAGCAATAGTTTATATTATTTAAACATTATATGGAATAACGGACAAGCTTATTTTGGCTTTGTAAAAGTACAAATTAAAACTAACGTTTACTAAGTTATTTGTTCGCCAAATTGCTTACACATTATAGTAAACGTTGTACAACTTTGTGTAGTAAGAAATCGAAGAACTGAATTCTTTGGAGTTACTTTAAAGATTTTTAAAAAGGTAGCATAAGCTTGTCCCAAATCTTTTGAAATAAACTAAACTTTCCAAAGTTAAAATTTGCTTAAAATCATGTATTATTAAACTAATAATGTATTTTTTTATCAAGTACTTAAAAAAAAAAATATACAAATTCTTTTGCACTAGGGTTTTTCATAAAAATATTTCAAACCAAGCCAAAAGTTGAATTAATTATATTCTCAAAAACTTCCGACATTTCAATGCGACTAATCAAAATTTATTAATTTGCACTTCCAAAATATCATAAATAAATATATTGCATTCGGCAAGGCGAACTCACACAATCGCGTGCCGTTATTCCGTTTGTTTAGTACGAAAGCGAATGAAATATTATCCAAAAATCACTCGGAACACTTGTCCGATTTTTTCCTCGATTTTTCCATTTCGCGTCCGATTCGTTTGAGATGCCGCGACATTCTGACACTTCGTTCCCCAAAAAGCGGGCAAACGAAAACCCGCCCGAATGTGGCACAGTCGGCAGCTGCTGTTGGCCAAGTTAACAGGCCCTGTTAGCGCTCTTTATTGTTGTGGCAGGACTTGCACATTTGCGTCACGTGCGCCTGTTGTTGTTGCATTGAACTTGAACTAGTGCTAAAGTTGTTGTCGTTGTGGTTGTTATTGCACTTTTTCTGTTGTTCTGACATTGGCGCGCGTTTCGCCGGCTGTTTGTGGCTGCCACTCGGCAGCTCTGCTCACCACGCAGGCGCCCTAAATTGGGAGGACCATATTCTTCTAATATTCTGGTTTAGGATTTCATTTGATTTGCTGCCGCTGGTGCAGTTTTCGAGAAGTCTTGTGCGATGGAAAACCTTTTTAACTTGGTCCCGTATTAGCATAATGGGATCTTGGGCAATGTGGGGTCTACTCAAATTAAATATAGATTGAAATATGATCGGCTTAGGATCTAAGGTATCAATTGCATCGAAAGTTAATTTTGAGAAATCCTGAGTAACTTACATTTTTCAATAGCTGCAAGGGTAAAGAGTAGTAAAAGGTAAATAGGGGGAAAAAAATTAGACAAAAATTAGGTCTCCAATTTCCTGGTAACATATAAATATAAAATGAGCTCTGTTATATTTGAATTAAAATTTTATTTATTTTTTCACTAATATCATTCCAAATCATTTGGGTGCACTTGTCTTCAATCTAGCGTTAGTAAAAACAACATTATCCTGTTTTTGAACATTTCAGTAACAAAATCAAAGATCTTCGTGCAAATTTGCCGTTAGGCACAAGGGGAAGAAAAGCCAAATAAAATAGTTGCATAGTTGCATTCTCGAACCCAAGGGGTAATAGTTTTAACGTTATACAAAGCGTATGGGTTACTATAAAAATTGGATATTTAAACGACAAAACTGGTTGAACTACCTCAACTATTTATGTTTATACTAAATTTCTTAGACCACGGAAATGGTAAATCACCAATTAACAGCAACATCTCTTAAAACGAGGACGGAAGCTAACTTCGCCTTGCAGACTTTGCCGAAATTGGTAAAACTGAAAAAGTAGCGCAAGGAATACTACACAAATAAAGGTATATAAAAATAGAAAAAAAGGCATACTTTCGCAGCCTTTAACAATTTTTCCTACAGAAGCTATAAGATTAGACGTCCGATCGGCAAGCGCTTTTACCCTAATCAAGATATGCCTTAATAAATAAGACTTGGAAAAATGTATGTCAGTAGCTTATACACTGCGCGAAATATTATGAAAATCATCAAATTTGGACCGATTTTACCCTATTGTTCCTATGGGAGCTATAGGATATAGACGTCCGATCGGCACCTTCTTTTACCCTGATCAAGGTATGCATAAAAAAATACGATTTGAAAAGATTCATGCCAATAGCTTGTATACTGCGCGAAATATCCCAAAAATCATTAAATTTTAACCGATTTCACCCTATTGTTCCTATGGGAGTTATAGGATATAGACGTCCGATCGTCACGCGCTTTTACCCTGATCAAGGTATGCATAACAAGAAAGGAAAGCTAACTTCTTGCGGAGCCGAAGTTGATATACCCTTGCAGAACATTATGTACATTATATTTTCCAAAATTATTCAAATGATGCATTCTTAATACTCAAAAAAAATCCCAACTTCCTAACTTTAAAAACACTGACAGACAGACGGACAGACGGACATGGCTATATCAACTCAGGAGGTGATCCTGATCAAGAATATATATACTTCATAGGGTCGGAGATGTCTCCTTCACTGCGTTGCACACTTTTGACCAAAATTATAATACCCTCTGCAAGGGTATAAAAAAATACGATTTGGGAAGATTCATGACAATTGCTTATATAACTGCGCGAAATTGTTCCAAAGGGAGCTATAGGATATAGACGTCCGATCGCCACGCGCTTTTACCCTGATCAAGGTATGCATAAAAAAACAAGAGAGAACGCTATAGTCGATTGCCTCGACTATTAGATACCCGTTACTCAGCTAAACAACTTAATATAAATATGCCTTCTTATATGTTTTTCGCCGCTCGAATTAGCACCTTGGCCAGTTGTTCCAAAGTCATCCGTTAGATGGCGCTACGGGCCATGAAAGGCGGAAATGTAAGCGCTAGCCAGGCTTAAGCGTTTAATGGGTTTTTGGGCGTTAGAGTGGGCGTGGCAAACTTTTATTAGGCCAATCGATAGGTATTGACGAAACAAATACATATCAATTAAAATTTTCATAATAGCATCAAAACTGTGGCCACAGCTTGTGGCTTGTGGGCGTCAGAGGGGGCGTGGCACCATTTTGAAACAAACTTGCGCTGCGTAGGAACTCCTAAAATCTACATGCAAAATGCCAATCTTCTAGCTTTTATAGTTTCCGAGATCTCAGCGTTCATACGGACAGACAGACGGACAGACGGACATGGCTAGATCGACTCGGCTAGTGATCCTGAACAAGAATATATATACTTTATAGGGTCGGAAACGCTTCCTTCTACCTGTTACATACTTTTGCACGAATACAATATACCCTTTTACTCTACGAGTAACGGGAATAATAAGATTTGGAAAGGTTTATGTCAATAGCTTTTACACTGCGGAAAATATCTTCCATTCTTGCAAGTTATATCCGATTGTTCCTATGGGAGCTATAGGATATAGACATCATTTAGGACGTCTGTGAAAATTTCAGATCGCTAGCTTTTAAACTGAGCTCGCAAACGGTATTGAAACAGACGGACAGACGGATATGGCTTTATGGACCCCCTATTGATCCTGATTAAGAATATATATACTTTATGGGGTCGGAAACGTCTCCTTCACTGCGTTACAAACTTCTGACCAAATTAATAAAACCCTCTGCAAGGGTATACAAATAATATTTAATTCTAACTCGTAGTATGTCTAGACTTGGGCTCCAGGTAGAGTGAAAGTGCATAAACTGACTATAAAACTAAAGTATAGTCTAAACTTCTCAGTGACGATTTGTGCATTTGGTGTCCGGCGCGCTAATACCAGTAAGGAATTATAAACACACAAAGGGGTGAAAAAAGGAAACTTAAATTTTATAAGATGGAACAGCAAAACACACACATCACGAAAAATTGTTATTTTAATGTTCATTGTTTAAAAAAATAGAAAACTAAATAATAACAAAGGACATGTACTTATTTTCGTTTGATATGAAATTTATATACAGTAGAATCCGGTTATAACGACTCCGCTCATAGTGTCCGTTCGGTTATTGCGACGAAAACTCGATGGCTTGGTTGGTCCTCATACAAACTTTTATGGCTAGTGCGTCTTCCGGGTATAACGACGTAAAATCGTCGGTCCCTTGAAAGTTTCTATAACCGTATTCTACTGTATGTACTTTATAGGGTCGGAAATTTATCCTTCGCTGTGTTGCAAACTTTTGACTGAAGTTATAATACCCTCTGCGAGGGTACAAAAATAGTCACAAGTCTCCAACACATAGATACTAATAAATAAACGATGTTGATAGTAAAATGTTTTGAACACGATAAAGATAAATCAATTAAAAAAGAGAGTGATAATTCCAATAATTAAAAACTTAACTATTTGAAATGAAATTTTCCATTTAATATCTGATTTATGAGTTTTCGGGTATAGAGCTCTGGAACCTTTATCTAGAAACCAAAAGGTCTACTACAACAAATTCGCGTTTCATATCAGATTAACTATTTTAATGGTATTTTACAATAAAATAGTACAAATAAATGACCTACTACTTTAAATAATTACATAACTTTTTTTTTTTAGTTATGCGAATGGGTCATTTCGACCAAGCAAATGTTTTCTTAATTCACTACCACACACGCTGTTGAATTTGATTTTTATTTTTTAAATTTTCATGGTCCTAGCATTTACCTTTACTTTTAAATTTTGTAATACAAAATAATCGAAAACCGTGAAAATTGATTTACAATTTAATGAAGGCGTATACAGTTCACTTTCACATACAAATTAATTTCGAAATTAACTTTTTGGCCACATAAGCACCACGAAAACGAAATTTTATAATAATATATAATTATTACAAATAAATTAGGAAACAAATTGCTCTGTTACATTTGATTCTTATAAAAAAGTTTATCATCTTGCGATTAAATACCAAATTTTTCTAAGTGGCAAAAGCAGACGGCAAAAGTAGTTGGTAAGCGCTATAAAGCTAGGCAAAATAACAAACTTTATTAAAGCGGAAGTGGCATGCAGAAAAGCGGAAGTTCGGACAGCTAAGTGCTCGTATCTGCCTATGCGGCTTCTGCACAAATGTGGGATAAAACTCTGAGTTTTAACCATTTTTATACCCTTGCAGAGGGTATTATAATTTCAGTCAAAAGTTTGCAACGCAGTGAAGAAGACATTTCCGACTCTATAAAGTATATATATTCTTGATCAGCATCACCAGGAGATTCGATCTAGCCATGTCCGTCTGTCCGTCCGTCCGTTTCTACGCAAACTAGTCCCTCAGTTTTAAAACCATCTGCTTGAAACTTTCCCAAAAGTTGTCTTTCTATTGCAGGTAGTATATAAGTCCTATAGCTGCCATATAACTGAACGATTGGAAATGCCATAACTTTGGTGTTTTTAAAGTTAGGAAGTTGGGATTTTTTATTGGCTTTATTTTTGGCCAACCAATATAATTTACAGAATATTCTGCAAGGGTATATAAACTTCGGCTCCGCCCGAAGTTAGCTTTCCTTTCGTGTTTTTTTGAGAAGGCCTTGCGGAATTAAGCAATTGACCATTGTTTACATTTTTCTAGGTGCCATACTTTGAGACATAGTAATTATTTACTATATCATATATACGCTTTTAGTTTTGTTAAAATATCATATCATATAGCTGCATAGAAACGATGACAAAACGCAGCACAAAATCGACATGGCTTCATTGTTTTTAGTAATATAGGCATAGAAATCGTAATGTTTTGTAATAACTGCAAGGATATATAAATTCAGCTTGCCGAAGTTTGCTTTCTTTCTTGTTTTATTTAAATTTTGTCATAATTAAATGATTCAAATTCATTAATTTCTGACTTTTTAATTCTACTTGTTAAGAAGAGGGCTTAGAAATTTAACAATGCGGGAAAACTTGCAACGTGGATAAGGGGGCAATGTGTGAAAGTGGCTGCTGTCTGATTCAAAAGATTTGCTTGCATTAAAGTTTACAAACAACATCAATCGTCGGAGTCATGTCTGGTTGCGGATTTCTTGCAATGTCACTCGCATTCTACACAAGGACATCAGAGAAAGCTCCCAAGTTCGAATTTTAAAGTTTGGATCCGCAGGAATTAGATAGCGTTTGCAAGGGTATAAGCCGGATTTGCACTCTTACAAAAAGACACAAAAATTCCAATGCAGTTCGATTTTTCAGCCTGTCCTCCTGTGATTCGTATAACTTTCCCTCAGCCATTTTTACATTTCCGTCATTGGGAAGCCGAAACCACCACCAAGTTCAAGTGGAAAAGTAGTCATAAGTCGAAGACAGCACATGGGTGCGGAAAGTACTTGGAAAATGAAAGCATTAAATTGTGGCCGGCAAGCTTTCGGCAAATAAATTAAGTATGTGTACATTGAGCTTAGAGCTTGCCAAAGAATGGAGTGGTCAAAGGAAAGATTAAAAGTTACCAACGACTTTGAATGCAAATTTAATTTGAGACGCAGCATGACGCTTGGAATAGAAATTGTGTTCATTTGTGTTCAACTCTGTGAAGAGCCTAACAAACACATCCCCTCTTATCCAGTCACAATTCCATTGAAATTAATTGATTTTCTCCCTGAAGACGTCAAACATAATTTGGATATGCGGTTAGCCAAGACCGCTAGAGAATCCAAAACTGATTGAACCGGGAAAGGAAATTAATTTTAAAATTAAATTCACAGTTAAAAAATAATTCGGAGTAAAACAGCAATGAGTAACCGTAAGCTTTGGGCCCACTGAAAAATGAAAATAAAAAAGTAAATATAGTAATATTTAACTTCATCTAATAACTTCAAATGAAGCTAATAAGGTTTGACTTTTTGATAAAGTTGCACCTTTATTTACTTAAACTACACCCAAAATAATCCCAAAGCTTAAAATGAATAACCATGTATTAAAAATAAAACATAGACATTATTAAAATGTACGTATTAATTCAATACTTAATAAAAAAGGCATATACATTTTCGAACAAAATACAAATAAATGGGAAAGAATTTATAAAAGTAATTAATTCCCATTTTAATGAATTACAAATTGGATTTTTATGTCCTTATGTTCGTAATGCACTTGCTATTTTTTCTTTATTTTCTTCGTTATAAATTCTATTCTAGTTTTGGAAAAATTATTGTGTATCTGAGTAATCCAACTGGAACCCATTACGGTCGGGATAGGAGATTATTTAGATATTTGATTAGTTTGTGGTTAATGGGGATGTGTTATATTATTAATAGTTCATTATTGTATAATTGATCCAAGAGGACACTTTTATTAGTACTCTGTTTTGGCTTTCTACTTTGTCATATCTTAATAGTTTTGGGTTGAACAGTCCCAGTCGCGAAAGCTACATGCCCATCTCCAAGTCCTTAATAAAGTCAATAAACTGCATAAGCTCGTAAACAAGCGTAACAATACTGTTTCTGTTGTTGTCGTAATGTTTGATTCTCTGCAGTCCGTCATTAACAAACTGTATCGTTAAGCTCATGCATTCTAATCGAGTCTTACTCGGCTGCATCTAATCTCTCCTAAATTTTTACTCGGTCAGTGTCATTGAGTGTACTGAAAAGATATTTGAAGGCTGTACCCACAATGTTAAGTAGACCCTAGGCAAAGTTATTTCACTTTATTCTTTAATTAACTTGTACAACATATTTACACCCAAAATATTTGGCTAAAGTAGGTATTTCTCTTAGGCTGATACCATTTGAACTGGTTTGCTTGAAAACCCAGATAGTAATGATTGGTATCTATGTTGCTTATTTAAATATGTTGAATAATAGGAATAGTATCATCACCTGTGGAATTGGTTTTGTTTACAGTAGTTAATGATTCTTATTCGGTTAGCTGTTTTGTAGTAAGTTGTTAGAGCTAGAATGGAGATTGATTTAACAGATTTCCCAGTTGGTTAAAAATGATTGTATCTGTCTTGGTCTAATTACACACTTGTCACTCATTTATAATGTTTAAAATTAATAACTGACTATTTCGGAAATATTGATTTTCTTTCAGTAGGGAGAGGCTAAGAGTCACCCATTTTGTCATTAACAATTGTAAGTTTAAAATTGCCAAAAATAAGCACGTCGTTGGCTTGGTAGAGGGACAAAATATAGTCGACTCTACTGATGAAAGTTAAAAGGGTTTCCGGTTCTGCCTTAAATGGAGGAATACCCTGGGGTTGCCCAAGGGTTTACATCATTCAAAACAAGAAAGGAAAGCTAACTTCGGGCGGAGCCGAAGTTGATATACCCTTGCAGAATACTCTGTAAATTATATTCTCCAAAATTATTCATATGATGCAACTTAATACTCATAAAAAATCCCAACTTCCTAACTTTAAAAAGACCAAAGTTATGGCATTTCCAATCGTTCAGTTATATGGCAGCTATAAGATATAGTCGGCCGATCCTTATGAAGTTTGGTAGGTCGGATTAATTGGCTAAAAATAAAACCCATAGAAAATCCCAACTTCCTAACTTTACAAACACCAAAGTTATGGCATTTCCTATCAATCAGTTATATGGCGGCAATAGGATATAGTCGGCCGATCCTTATGAAATTTGGTAGGTCGGATTTATTGGCCAAATATAAAACCCATAGAAAATCCCAACTTCCTAACTTTACAAACACCAAAGTTATGGCATTTCCGATCAATCAGTTGTATGACAGCTATAGGATATAGTCAGCCGATCCTTATGAAATTTGGTAGGTCGGATTTATTGGCCAAATATAAAACCCATAGAAAATCCCAACTTCCTAACTTTACAAACACCAAAGTTATGGCATTTCCGATCAATCAGTTATATGGCAGCTATAGGATATAGTCGACCGATCCCGGCCGTTCCGACATACTGCGTGCAAAGGAAAGAAGGGTGTGTGCAAAGTTTCAATTCGATAGCTTTAAAACTGAGAGACTAGTTTGCGTAGAAACAGACAGACGGACAGACGGACAGACGGACAGACAGACGGACAGACGGACAGACGGACAGACGGACATGGCTATATCAACTCAGGAGGTGATCCTGATCAAGAATATATATACTTTATAGGGTCGGAGATGTCTCCTTCACTGCGTTGCACACTTTTGACCAAAATTATAATACCCTCTGCAAGGGTATAATGATGTTTGGTTTTTCCATGTTGTATTCTTATTTACTTATAAAACCTTTGGTTGTCTTCTTTTCAGTTTATTTCTCTTTTTGTTAATACTTTTGTATTAATGGTTATTTTTTCATACCGTACTTTGGACTTCTGAGTGGTTTTTGCTTAATGTTTTATTACCACTCTGTTGGTTAAACGAATTGGATTTATTTTCACAGTTGAAGCAAAGAAACGAGTTAAAAATGTAGTTTGTTTTCTCACCCAGCATCACGTATTGCCGCACTTAGGTTATTGTTTGGGTTTAAGTAGCTGGACAGCGGAAAACGATGCACTGTTCTAATTCTTGGTTTATTTATTTGAATACGTCCCTAAATTTTAACATAATTATAATACCCCCTGCAAGGGTATAAAAATGGCTAGCCCACCATTTAGGTTACCCCTCCACTCTGGCCAGATTCTGTTCTGAAGAAATCTGATGTGCGACCTTGAACAAAGAAACTATAAAATCGGCATATGAGCACACCCACTCCAGTGTTCGCGTTATCTATCTCGATGTGGGCTGGGTTGGCTTTAGCTTTATGGGCCTTTGCCGGCATTGCCGTTTGCCAAAGGGTTCATTAGTCTGTCCAGCTACAACATCAAAGCCAATGAACGTATAAAATGCAGCAAAGGTAGAAGCTAAGAGTAGAATGGGAAACAGCAGCAGCGGGGGAAAATAGCACAAGCGCAAACAGCAAAAGGCCAAACAAAAGCCAAGGAGCCCGGGCAGAATGAAAGCAAACGTGACACACGACATTGGAACAAATTGCGTTGGCAATGCGGCGCAAAGTATGCAAAGCAAAGGCATGGCCCAAATAGGGTTGGGTGGGTCAATACCCAACCAACGGGTCTCCTGTTCTGGCGCACACTTTGTCGACAAGACCTGGGAGATATTGAGACTGAAGCAAAGACCTGGCATCATCTCGATTGTATAATTGTCAATGCCCGCGGATATCTAGGTTTCCCCTGATACCCCCACCAACAGACCATTGACAACCACGTTTTCGTTCTTCAAGGACATGTTTGATTTGCTCACGCACGTTAAGCGCAAAGTGCTGTCCAGCTTTTTGGCCTTTTCGATTTTTATGTCGCTCTGGGTCGCCATTATTCATTAGACGGCTTGCCCGAGAGAGTGCCAATATGTTTGCCAAAGTTGGACTTTGGTATTAGGCCCTTTGCCAGGGGCCTGCTTTAAATTTTTGTATCTGAAGTATGGAGAACTGAAGAAGTCAGGCCCTAGAAGTATTTAATAGAGACAAAACTATAGTTTCATGAATTTTAAACTATAGAATATAACAAATTTCTTAATAAGATAAGCATTAAATTAATAGCTTCGATGGGATTAAATTAAGCTTTCGATGTTTTTATAAGTATACAACTTATCCTATTTTCCAAGAGATGTAGTACATATTATACCATTTGGTTTTTTACAGTTAACAAATTGATCCAATTAAAAACGCAACAAATGTTTGTTTTCTTTACTTATTATTATTATAATAAATATAAATTGTTTTGTTTTGTTTTATATATAAAATAAAATGATTTAATTTTTAAATACCTAACAGAAAATGTCTTATAATAAAATTTGAATTTCCATTATTTAAGTAGCTGAAATAAAATGCACAAATATATTGTTTTCGTGATTACTAATTATTAATACACGAGCTACACAATTTAGATAAAATATTATAGCCCTTCGTTTTAAACAAATTGTATTGTTTTACTTACCGGCACGAATTACATCAGAATGCAGGAAATATAACATTGTCGTGGTTTCGCACCAGAGAGAAGTTAATTCTTGGTACGGTTTGGAATTTAACCCATTATGATATGTAGTACTGATACTACTGAGTATAGGTTTCATATTAATTAGTAATTAAATAATAATGCATTTCTGTTTACTGCCTAAAGTAAATTGTGAGCTCTTCGGTATAGAAAAAAAACTAGTCTTCCTTGTATTCTTTTTGCAGGACTCTTGCGCACTCTGACTCAATCGAACCCACTCACTGGTTCACTCACTGGTTCACTCACTGATTCACTCACTGGTTCACTCACTCACTTCACTTCGCCTTTTCAGCACGTTAATTCTCGGCGTCTCCTAATGGGCGGGTCCAAGGTCCATATTTTACCCTTAGTCTCAGTACCTTCCTTTGACCAGGTCTAAGGTCCATGTTTACCTTTAGCAATCGGTGTCCTGTTTTGACCGTACATTTGCGATCTCTGCTTTATTTGCTTTTCCTTTACGGTATGGCTCAGCTTGTTGTATCTTCTCTCGCCTTTCTTCCTGGTTTGCGTTACGGGTTAATAGTTTGTTTCCGAATCTTCTGCTTGCGGTTCTGGACCTGCGTTTTCTGTGTCGTCTGTGGACTGCTGCCATGTATAATCCGATCTTTCCTGCTTTTTTGAGGTCGTATCCCACAGACAACAGGCGACACAATGTCCACTATTTGATAAGGTCCGTCGTATCTAGGAGATAGATTCACGTCAAATCCTCCGGGCACCTATGTGGTGGTGGTGCTTCTTAATCCATGCCACACTTAATTTCTTTTCTGTCGTACAGGCCATTGGGTAGAACCTCGCGATGATTCGCTCTCTGAACGCCTTTTGCAGTGACTCGGCTTTTGCTGCGCTTAGGAATACTAACTACGTAGAAAACATTTGGTTTCCATGTTTCGACCTTGGCAGTGGACCGTCGAAATCTGCACATACCGTCGCCCATCGCTCTTCCGCTATTTAAGTGAGCCTTTTTCCCGCTGCATGCAACTAGGTGCTTAGGTTTTTACTTCCTTCATACCTCGCACTTCGATCTGCATTCCTGACCAGTAACATCTGGGTGCTATCCTGGATATTGTTGGATGGCTTCCAACGAATTCAGCAAAAAGTGAGTCGTGGTCAGGGTCTCTACTGGAAGGTCCTTTGTTCTCCTTAATTTCTCGTGTAGCGGCGTTCTGGACAAAGCGTCTGTTAATATCTCTAGCGTCCATTCCTGTACGCAATCCGATCCGTTTAGCGCTCTGCTTTAGTTTGAAATAACTTTCTCGACTTTCACATTAAATGTTGACAAATCAATTTGTACGTAAATTTGGTTAGTTTCATTAGATACCAATCCTTAGGCCTAGAATTTTAAATTTGTTTTCTTTTTGGCTATTGTGTGCCTTAATTTAATGGAAAATCAGTTTAAATTTTTCAACGATGAAGAACGCATTTAATATAATATAATTTAATTTATATAATTCCAGAAAGATATTTTACGAAAATTAAAAAGTGAATGAGCTTGTTGTGTTTACACTGCAGTTCGGTAGATTGATTTATTTTGAAACTGAGTAACGGGGATCATATAGTCGTGGCACATGACTTTTGCGTTTCGCTTTGTTTTACTCCTCAACATTTCGTTTTAACAGCTTGGTTTACTTTTTCAAAAAATGGTACCATTTTCTTATATGTTAATGAAAACTTGTAAATTCAATTTTGGTAAAAAAATACTGCGTCACTGCCCAAATATAACAATTATAATTAGGCTTGGCGTGCAAAAGTAGCTTTAACTTATTAAGTTTTCTAAAAGTATTCATAAGACACTGACAATTACATATTAGAGAATTGCATGCTACAAACACTCTATAGCTCAGTGAACTTTGTCATCCATCCCGATAACGCAGAGAGGAGGGCCACTGAACCTTAATACCATCAACTTTTGACGGGGTCATGTCATTATTATCTATTAGTTATGGCCCCAAGGAATGAAAGGCCACGCCCCTGTCCTTGGCATGACAACCACCGCTTTCCGTGCTTCTCCCAGCTAATTGTAAGTTATTGACACGAAACGTGCCCTAGGCCAATAATGATGACGATAGGGTTTCACTCAACGCCCACCTGTAATCGAGGCATGGCGCTCGTTCGCAGTAATTATAACTTTCGCCGGCTATCATGAATGAGACCGCCTTTTCTGTTCTGTTGATAAAACATCAACACAATTGAATTACAAATGGGATTCTGGAGGTAAATATTGGTCATAGCCCGAACCCCGTTAAATCTTCACTGTTGATTTATTTATGTGCTAGCTCAAACATAATTAAAAATACTAAATATTAATAGCAATAATTCAAGTAAAAATATATAAAGAAAATATTTGTTTCTATTTAATTAATTTTTTTACCATTATAATTTTATTTTAATACCTACAGTAGTGAAACAAAAATTCAAAAGACATTTGCTTTCGCTCTTTAAATACAATTGCTAAATGTATATTAAATTTATTGGCCTTAAACTAACATCACATATCTATGTATCTATCACTGAAATCGATCTTTTTGAATCGCTTACGCTTCTATTAATTGCGGGGTTCAGCATTTTTATGAGGGACCACATTTTTTGGCTGGAAAAAAAAGAAACGCGTCCGATTCACACCGAAATTTCGGCTAAGAATCTGTGTATTTCGAAAATAAAGCTACAGTATAATATTAAAATTTTGGTAAACATATGTTTTTAAATAAAATTTTCATATTAAGAAAGCCACGCAGAGTGCACTTCCAAGCTACTCAAATAAATATTATAAAAAAAACACGTTAAACAGAAGCTTTAATACTATACTAAATTTAAAAAAAAACGCATTGCTAAGGAACAAAATTGTAATACCCTTGCAGAATATTATGTACATTATATTCTCCAAAATTATTCATATGATGCATTCTTAATACTCATAAAAAGTCCCAACTTCCTAACTTTAAAAACACCAAAGTTATGGCATTTCCAATCGTTCAGTTATATGGCAGCTATTCGATTCGACATATATACTGCGTGCAAAAGAAAGAAGGGTGTGTGCAAAGTTTCAATTCGATATCTTTAAAACTGAGAGACTAGTTCGCGTAGAAACAGACAGACGGACAGACAGACGGACAGACGGACGTGGCTATATCAACTCAGGAGGTGATCCTGATCAAGAATATATGTACTTTATATGGTCGGAGATGTCTCCTTCACTGCGTTGCACACTTTTGACCAAAATTATAATACCCTCTGCAAGGGTATAAACATGTCGACACATTTTCATTTTTATAAGGGGATATAAACTTCAGTTTCAGTTTGTTTCCTTTCTCGTGTTTGCTTCTTTCAGTATTTTTATACCCTTGCAGAGGGTATTATTATTATGGCATCGCAGTGAAGGAGGCATTTCCGACCCTATAAAGTATATATATTCTTGATCAGCGTCGATCTAGTCCGTCTCTCCGTCCGTCCGAAATGTCTCCTTCACTGCGTTGCAAACTTTTGACTGAAATTATAATATCCTCTGCAAGGGTCTACAAAAGCTTGTTAAATAAATATCTCGCCAGACTGCCTCACCTCAACCGTCTTGTAAATAATATCAGGTTGTCAAGGGAGATATCCCTTCCGCTTTTTTTGGTTTTTGAATTTGGAAAAAAGCTTTTGGAAAAGCTGGATGTTTGGGTGCCGCATGATTTGACTGCGATATGCTGCTGAAACGGAAAGAAATCGACCCATTTTTGAAGCGGATGGTGACTGACGACGAAAAATGGATCACATACGACAATATCAAGCGAAAACGGTCTTGATTGAAGGCCGGCGAATCGTTTAAAACAGTGGCCAAGCCAGGATTAACGGCCAGGAAAGTTTAGCTCTGTGTTTGGTGGGACTAGAAGGGAATCATACACTATGAGCTGCTCACATATGGCCAGACGCTTAATTCTACTGCGATCAACTGGGCCGCTTGAGGCTGGCGATCGACCAGGACATAGCGTCAAGTGACTACCACCTGTTCCTGTCCATGGCGAATGCCCTTGCTGGTGTAAAGTTGGGCTCAAAAGAGGGTTGTGAAAAGTAGCTGTCAGAGTTTTTCGCAAATAAGGAGGGAAGTTTCTTCTTTCTAAATGGGAACACATTATCAAACAAAACGGCGCATATTTTAGCTAAATCCGTTCACTGTATCAATTTTTATAAAGCATTGCATAAAAAGCGGAAAAAAGTTATTTGACAAGCCAATATTAAGGAAAATCCGTTGGGGGGACCTAAAATTTGCACTTGTCAATTAAATATCTAGCTAAACGTTTGCAAAAACACACCCTAACAGTTGATTTCTTTTAGAATCTGACCTTTCAACTTTGACTGGTCGGCAATATTTTAAAGCACTTTTCAAACCCGACTTAGTGCATTGAACCGCTTCCAAAAATAAACAAGTTGAATATGTTGTGCGCCTTAAGGTGTTGACTCCGATTATAAACAAAATCCCTGGCCTCCAATTCTTCCCCAGCCTTCCTTCTATAAATTGACAAAGGACATAACTGGCATCTTGGATCTGTCGAATGTCCTTATATCTGTTGATATGCTGGCTTCGCGAACTCATGTCGAAAAAATGTTATATATCTTTTGAGGCAAGCAGATCTAATGCAATTTTAGAACTCTCAAGTTTCATTGCCAATAGGCTTACCCCCACCATTTGTTGAACTGGATCCAAATGGTTGACGCAATTTTTCGCTTAATTTAAGCATCTTTTTTGGGCAGCAAATCCATTTAGTACAGTACTTTTAAATAGGTAGATGGGTCATCATGTAGCTGCCATAGAAACGTTAGCAAAATGCAGCTCAAAATTGACATAGCTTCAGTAGTAATATAAGCATAGAAATCGAAATATAGTCGTTTTGTAATAACTGAAAGGGTATATAAACTTCCTTTCTTGTTTGTAAGTAAATCTGATCTGAGTAGAATCAGTAGGCAAATCATTCGTAGTCAACATCATATTGTTTTGAAGTACGTTTTATTTTCATTTATCTTCAAAATAAGAGCAGAGAGTTACAATAATGCCTGCAGAAAAGGTAAGACAAATTTCGTATATTATCGAAAATTTTTTGATTTACATTTTTTTATTATTTACTTTAAAAAATTCAGCCCCCCGAAATCAAATTTCCCATGCATAATGTACACTTGAAGCAAACGTATGGCAATATAAAAATGGCTTGCACTTTGGCCCTGATAGCCCCACTGCTTCTGTACACTTTCCACAATATTCCACGCAAAAGGAAGTACAGGAATTTCTACTCCAAATACGATCCGATAGATGCTTTTGACCGCATGATGAGTGGAGGCTACCTGTCATCCTGTCCACCAGGAAGTGGCCCAAAAAAGGATGATAAAAAGGATAAAAAGAAGAAATAGGTCGATTTACCTGAAACGAAATCTGACACGATTCTCAACTCATAGAAATTGTGCAGTTATTACACAATTTAAATTCAACTTATAAACTTTATTCATTTTCCAAGCAAATGCTTTCAAGAATTATCTGACAAATTATTCCAATTAACCAGCTTTCTTCTTTAACGTAACGCCACAAAATGCATTCTCTTCAATGGACCTAAAATGGAAATATAAATTCAAAAGAAATTACTTCAGTTTTTAAGTAATCTGTATCCGACAACTAAAATATTCTAATAAATTGGAGCATTGCAATCTATTTATGTATTTTTATACCCTTGCAGAGGGTATTATAATTTTGGTCAAAAGTGTGCAACGCAGTGAAGGAGACATCTCCGACCCTTTAAAGTATATATATTCTTGATCAGGATCACCTCCTGAGTTGATATAGCCATGTCCGTCTGTCCGTCTGTCAGTCTGTCTGTCCGTCTGTCTGTTTCTACGCAAACTAGTCTCTCAGTTTTAAAGATATCGAACTGAAACTTTGCACACACCCTTCTTCACACATTCTTCGGCCGACTATATCCTATAGCTGCCATATAACTGATTGATCGGAAATGCCATAACTTTGGTGTTTGTAAAGTTAGGAAATTGGGATTTCCTATGGCTTTTATTTTTAGCCAATCAACCCGACCTACCAAACTTCATAAGGATCGGCCGACTATATCCTATAGCAGCCATATAACTGAACGATTGGAAATGCCATAACTTTGGTGTTTTTAAAGTTAGGAAGTTGGGATTTTTTATGAGTATTAAGAATGCATCATATGAATAATTTTGGAGAATATAATTTACAGAGTATTCTGCAAGGGTATATCAACTTCGGCTCCGCCCGAAGTTAGCTTTCCTTTCTTGTTTAAACTAGGAACGTAAAAAAATCTATTTTCTTATTATTCCTTTAACTTAAGGGAGTCCAGAAATTTGAGAAAATCGAAAAATTGTTTTTTCTTAATTCGATAGTTTTGATATTTAACAAGAGAGAACGCTATAGTCGGGTGCCCCGACTATCAGATACCCGTTACTCAGGTAAAGGGAGTGCGAGGGAGATGGAGATAAAAACTTTGATCACGCATAACTTTTTAACGAATGGTCCGATTTAAAAAATTTCTACTACATTTCGATAGGTATTGATAAACACAATAAAACTGCATTTTTACTTTTCCGAAATATTTAAATTTTCAAAATCGTATATAAGCGATTGTGGGCGTTAAAGGGGGCGTGGCACCATTTTGAAACAAACTTGCGCTGCGTAGGAACTCCTAGAATCTGCATGCAAAATGCCAATCTTCTAGCTTTTATAGTTTCCGAGATCTCAGCGTTCATACGGACAGACAGACAGACAGACGGACAGACAGACGGACAGACGGACATGGCTAGATCGACTCGGCTAGTGATCCTGATCAAGAATATATATACTTTATAGGGTCGGAAACGCTTCCTTCTAGCTGTTACATACTTTTGCACGAAAACAATATACCCTTTTACTCTACGAGTAACGGGTATAAAAATATCTCAAAACTCAAATTATTTTCAAAGTTATAGCCGTTTTAGTGAGGTGGCCACTAGACTGGTTGAGCGAACGGCTGGAACAATAAATGGCTGGAAGCCCATTAACTTTCTCTGCTTCTTTCTATAACAATACCCTTATTTTCAGTATACTTCACTAATCGTTTGAAGATCATTGTATGGAGCTGGGGTAGCTGATTAAGGGAATGTAATTTATACGTAATATTCTATCGTTACGCTGCCCGAAACTTAATGTAAAACTTTAAAAGCGTTTTTCTCGAAACTACTTTTTTGATGCGGTCGCCACCATATCTCAAGATCTAATCAGTCGATTAACTTGAAATTTGGCATGAATATTTTTTAAATATATCTCTATCGCCGGAACCAACAAAAAATACAAATATCGACATTCGTACTCATTAAGAATCTATCATTGTTTTATTTTTCAAATAACGACAAGCATTGAAATCATGGCGACGAGGACACGACCTCTTTTTTTTCCCCTGTTCTTCAAGAACGAATAACTTAATGAAATTTTTTTTTTTAATTTATTTTATGTACTCCATTAAGTTTAATAAACAAATGATAAAAAAAAACAGATAGTAACAAGAGAGAACGCTATAGTCGAGTGCCTCGACTATTAGATACCCGTTACTCAGCTAAACAACTTAGTATAAATATGCCTTCTTATGTTTTTTTTTTTTTTAACATAATGTGAATTATAGTGACCACAGGAAAAAAGGACAAAAAGTTCAAATTATCAATTTGAATTCGGCGATGTCTTAGTGCTGGCAGCTTTACAGCACGAGCATCAGCACCAGCGCTGCTTTAGCGCAGGCAGCTTTTGTCCTGCACCAGCAACTGTGTTTATGTTTATGTTTTTGAGTGCAATAAATTCACTAGAAATATTAAACATACATACTTATATTTTCTAAACACATACATTCTTAAATAGTATTATGTATATTAAAGTCTAAATGTTTGCACAACACGAGTAACGGGTATAGCGAATAGCTTTCTTTGAAAGGAGTTATCTTTGCCGGGCAATTGCAACCGTGTACAATGTAAATACATACATATATGTATATGCTTACATACATACACACATACGCCATTGTTTGACTCAGACCTCCAATTTGGCTAACTAGATTTGATTTGCATAGTTCTTGGGATATAGTTCGGTATTGACAAATGAAAACCATCGCAATTTCCTTTAATAGAAATCCTTATCGAGAATTAACGTTGACTCTGTTGAGCACCTTGGCCAGCTGTTCCAAAGCCATCCGTTAGATGGCGCCATGAAAGACGGAAATGTAGGCGCTAGCCAGGCTTAAGCGTTTAATGAGTTTTTGGGCGTTAGAGTGGGCGTGGCAAACTTTTATTAGGCCAATCGATTGATTATTGTCCGTCTGTCCGTCTGTCCGTTTCTACGCAAACTAGTCCCTCAGTTTTAAAGATATCTGCTAGAAACTTTCCCAACAGTTGTCTTTCTATTGCAGGTAGTATATAAGTCGGAACGAGCCGGATCGGTCGACTATATCATATAGCTGCCATATAACTGATTGATCGGAAATGCTAAAACTTTGGTGATTGTAAGGTTAAGAAGTTGGGATTTTCTATGGGTTTTATATTTGGCCAATCAATCCGACCTACCAAATTTCATAAGGATCGGCCGACTATATCCTATAACTGCCATATAACTGATTGATCGGAAATGCCATAACTTTGGTGTTTGTAAAGTTAGGAAGTTGGGATTTTCTATGGATTTTATGTTTGGCCAATCAATCCGACCTTCAAAGTTTCATAAGGATCGGCCGACTATATCCTATAACTTCCATATAACTGAACGATTGGAAATGCCATAACTTTGGTGTTTTTAAAGTTAGGAAGTTGGGATTTTTATGAGTATTAAGAATGCATCATATGAATAATTTTGGAGAATATAATTTACAGAATATTCTGCAAGGGTATAACAACTTCGGCTCCGTCCGAAGTTAGCTTTCCCGATAAATCAGTTATATGGCAGCTATAGGATATAGTCGGCCGATCCTTATGAAATTTGGTAGGTCGGATTGATTGACCAAATATAAAACCCATAGAAAACCCCAGCTTCCTAGCTTTACAAACAACAAAGTTATGGCATTTCCGATCAATCAGTTATATGACAGCTATAGTATATAGTCGGCCGATCCCGGCCGTTCCGACATATATACTGCGTGCAAAGGAAAGAAGGGTGTGTGCAAAGTTTCAGTTCGATATCTTTAAAACTGAGAGACTAGGAAAGCTAACTTCGGGCGGAGCCGAAGTTGATATACCCTTGCAGAATATTCTGTAAATTATATTCTCCAAAATTATTTATATGATGCATTCTTAATACTCATAAAAAATCCCAACTTCCTAACTTTAAAAACACCAAAGTTATGTCATTTCCAATCGTTCAGTTATATGGCAGCTATAGAATATAGTCAGCCGATCCTTATGAAAATTGTTAGGTCAGACTGATTGGCCAAAAATAAAACCCATAGATAATCCCAACTTCCTAACTTTACAAACACCAAAGTTATGGCATTTCCGATCAATCAGTTATATGGCAGCTATAGGATATAGTCGTCCGATCCTTATGAAATTTGGTAGGTCAGGCTGATTAGCCAAAAAAAAACCCATAGATAATCCCAACTTCCTAACTTGAAAAACACCAAAGTTATGGCATTTCCGATCGTTCAGTTATATGGCAGCTATAGGATATAGTCGACCGATCCGGCTCGTTCCGACTTATATACTACCTGCAATAGAAAGACAACTTTTGGGAAAGTTTCAAGCAGATAGCTTTAAAACTGAGGGACTAGTTTGCGTAGAAACGGACGGCCGGATGGACATGACTAGATCGAATCCCTTGGTGATGCTGATCAAAAATATATATACTTTATAGGGTCGGAAATGTCTCCCTCACTGCGTTGCAAACTTGTGACTGAAATTATAATAACCTCTGCAAGGGTATAAATATTCATTTTAGTTTTGGTCGGAAATGATATCAAGCTAGTCGAAACATTAGCAGAAACCAAGCGCCAGCGGTCGTCTTCAGCATTTCTTGTTTGTTGTCCATTTTAACACACTCTCTTGCATTTAGAATGGAATCGAGTAGGACTTCAGTTATGTAGCGATTTAACCACATTTAACTAGGGCTAACCCACGTCTGCTTTCTGGTGGGGGTAGGAATGTGGCTTTGGCTACCGAAAAGCCCCCGGAATGCTGCCTAACTTGCTGAATTCAAGATGTGAAATCAAGCGGCAAGCCATGCAAGTTGAAGGGCAAAAACCAAGGCAGCTGTCAAGCGAGCAACTTGCAGACAGTATCGTAAATTAAACTTTTTGGTGGCATCAGAGCCGCATGAGCTACATAGGTCTACGACAAAAGCGACCTCGTATAATGCAGGAAATGCATAAAATTTCAATAAACTCGCTGCCTGCATGTTAAGGAAAAGAGGTTTGCTGATACATCTGGCAATATGGATGGGGCATGGGTTCTTATGGTAAATGTGCAGCGTCGGTAAAATGGAGAACTTTATTGGGGGCCGCGTTGACATCTCTCCCGGCATTGTCACGCTAGATGGTTCAGTATGGCATATGAAAGCGAGGGATGGGTTTCCCCGAATGCACTTCTTGGTGCCCATCGTGAAACTCAGGAAACCGCGTTCGTGCATCTCCCTAATTATCCTTTTGAAACCCCAAGCCCATAATGTTCTTCATACAACTTGTCTAAGAATATTTTGAAGTTTTGGAATTTGAAGTTAAGCCTCTTAGACATTTCCTGGGCACTAGTTAAGCAAACATAATCCATGCTGAAAATGGGGCTGTGGCTCCTGACTTGGTCTGCACTTTCCGACCTCCTGGACAAAAGCCTCAGCTCTAACTCACTGTGCAACTCGCTCGCTTCCTGGAAGCGGCACGTGCTCGGCTTGAAGAACACCTTGGACAGAAAACCGTAAATACCGCAAACATCTAGACTACAGCAAAAATGGAAATCAGCCTGAAAGTAAGAATTAAAAGTCGCCTGTGGAGTGCTCTTTTTATTTTAACTCTGAAATGACCCGGAAAAGCTGGTGCACTTTTTCATAGCATTGTTATGAAATTATATGTACTTAACGTCTAGCATAAAAAGATACCAGTTCCGCCGTTCCTAACCACAAAGGCATATGTCGCATATAGAGTTTTAATTTTCTTTTAACTTAAATTATGTGGACAGCTTTAAAATGTTTTTTATAATCTTTCTGGTTTTGGGACGAAAATAGCCAAATAGCTTAGTAAGTAAATTTACTCTCTTACAAACAAGATGTACACCCAAAGTCCTTAAACAAATTTTGTATATTTTAGTCCTTCAACAAAGTTACTATACCCTTTGACCCGAAAGGTAACAACAAGTTGAGTACCCGAAAAAATTTGTCTGGGCAGCTCGTTCGCTATTTTGCATGTTGCTCCCAACCGCCCACACAAACAGAACTGTTTTTGGCCACGTCTTGCTGCCTGGAATTTTTTTAAAAGAAAAAATAACATTTTTATAGCTGTTTTGGGTCATAGAAAAACCAGCATATTAAGCACTGTTTGCATGTCTTTTACATTGCCCCTGTTTTGTTTTGCATTTCACTTTACGTGGGCAAGTGGAGGTGTCTCTTAGGAATTTTTTTCAACCCTATTGTAAAAACAATCTGGATACCCCAGCCTGAATTATTAAAAAATCATTAGTACTGTTGTAAGTAGTAGTGTTAGCAAATACCCATAAAGTGTAAATGGCAAAGTAGTTGTTCCTGGATGTTGGAACACATAGCTGGATATTTTGAATTCCTGGATCAAATAAAATTTCATATTATGTAGTATAAATGAATAACCATTTAGTATGATTTTTTTAAAATTAAGTAAATCCGTTTTTAAAATGCGATATCTGTTCATTTTTAGTTTTTTCAGTAAATATTTAACCAAGCTGTTATCTCTGAAGTAAATTATCGATTTCATTTTGAAAGCTAAAACCTTTTGAAATTAAATGCAGAGTTACTAGCCAATTTTAAAGTGTAAAAGTCATGTAACAAATCCCGAAACTGTGATCATAAAAGATTATATTTACACTAAATAAGAACATAAAAGAGCGGTCAAATATGAAACAATCACAATTCTAGCTGAGAGAACGAAAAACGTGCCCCCATTTCGACAATTTTAAGTGGCGCCATCTGCCGAACTGCAGATCCAACATCACAAGCCACGAACAACGGACACACGACTGACATTGCTAGATCGACTCGGCTATTGATCTTGATCGGAAACGCCTTCTTCTACCTGTTACCTATTTATCAACGAATACAGTATACCCTTGTACTCTACAAGTAACGGGTATACAAATTTACTTGCTTAAGTGTTTTTCTTCCTAACATTATATCCTTACCTAATAAAAATGTATTTAGTAGTTAACTATCTTGTTGGCAGGTGAATAAATGCGAAGAGAATGCTCTATAACAGGCATGGTTGGTTATGGGAAAAATCCCGAAACTGACTTAGGCAAAAGACTAAATGCATAATTGCTACTTAGCAAGTCTTTGACTTGCACAGCTCATTAAATCCTTGCTCTGGTGCTGCAAAGTTTGACAAATTGCCTCGGGCCAGTCAAATGATGGCCCAATTGTGCGCCCCCTTAGAGGAACGCCTTGCAGCAGGCTTCGATAAATCAAACTGGCAAAAAGGATTTCCGCCCTGACTTTGACTTGGTGCATATAATGGGCGGTTGGCGTCACGAAGGAATGGAATTGGCCTGTGGTGGGAGACGGACTGCTCTGCTCGCTTGGAAAATTGCAGTTCGGCAGCTCGGAAGTTTGCCAATCCGCTTACACGTCACGAAAGCTGAACCGGGCGCCAAAATGCAGACAACATTCTGAATTATTCTTCATATTTATGAGGCAAGCGGCAGGATGTCGCTTTATTAGGGTAACTTCTGGGGCAGCTTTGCCTTTTCCCAAACAAGGCCCCCAAATGAATTCGCAAAATGCTGATGAGTGAAGCCCCATTTCGAACAATTGAACTTTTTGATTGAGTTCTGGGGGTCGAACGATTTTGCATTAAAAGAGAAAAAGCGGGAGTACATTGAGTTTAGCACAATGGTTGGTAAATAAGTTGGGAAGCAAACGAGTTGAGGAGGCAAATAAAATTGCCTTAACGGGTCCCAGAAAATGGTCCTAAGTTTGCTCACTGTAAAATGGAATGCAATTCAATTATGTCAAAAATAATTTTGCAAATTTTATTTTTAACGCCGGCAGTCGTTGTTGCATCAGGCGATGTAGCAATCATCATTTAGATAAAACGCAAGCAAGCTCTTTTTCTACACACAAAATTTCTGATACAAATGTTATGACTTCTTCATCATAGTAATGTAAACATTTATATTGTTCGTAGCGTTGGCTGCTCGAAGGTTCGTAGACATAAGCCATCATACAGACCTAGGTGAACCCATTATATATAACTAAAAACAATGAGGATATTTCGATTTTGATATATGATATTGTTGTCCGATTTTGACAAAACTAAAAGCTTAACTCTGATATATTAAATGATTACCATATCTCAAAAAAATATTTTGATAAATAGAAAAAGAGCAAAATAATTTTTATTTATTTTATTTTTAATTTTTTCTTTTTTTCTATGGGAGCTATATTATAAAGATTTTATTTAAAAAAGAGGAAGGAAGTTAACTTCGGCAAGCCGAAGTTTTCATACCCTTGCAGACTTTGCCGAAATTGCTAGAATTGAAAAAGTAGCGAAAAGAATACGGTATACATAAATAAATTAGATTTGCATAGTTTCATGTCAATAGCTTTTATACTACAAAAAGGTCATATAAAAATAGAAAAAAAGGGATATTTTGCCGCCTTTAACAATTATGACTACGGAAGCTATAAGATATAGACCGCCGATCGGCAAACGCTTTTACCCTGATCAAGATATGCGTAAATAAATAAGACTTGGAAATTTATGTCAATAGCTTTTACACTGCGCGAAATGTCATCAATTCTTGCAAGGTATCTCCGATTTTTCCTATGGGAGCGATAGGATATAGACGTCCGATTTGGTAGGTACCTGCAATAGAAAGACAACTTTTGGAAAAGTTTCAAGCAGATAGCTTAAAAACTGAGGGACTAGTTTGCGTAGAAACGGTCGGACAGGCGGACGGACTCTCCTGGTGATGCTGATAAAGAATATACAGTATGTCAATAAAGTGTTTTGACAATGGGAAAAAATGACATATTTCAACAATGACCCTAAGCATAAGGCGAATACGGTGATTATGTGATAACTATAAAATTGCGGAAAAATGCTGGACACACCAGCCAGAGTCCAGACTTAAGCCCAATCGAAAATATTGGGCATATTTGAGAAAGAAAGTGGCAAAACGAAGCCCCAAAAACAAAAATGATCTCAAAATTGCCATACTGGAGGAAAACTGTCATCCGGAGAAATTGGACATAGAAAAAATCATATATTCGATGAAATCGCAATTGGAGAACGTTTGCGCTGCCAAAGGTGACCATACAAAATATGAACATGTTACTCTTTAGATAATAAGAACACTTTACATTTTTGTCAAAACACTTTCTTGACAGTATGAAAACTGAATGTTATTTGTTTTTATTTATTTTTAAGAAAGTTAACTAAAGAAATTAGTTTTTTTGTTCATTAATTTTCTCTAAGATACCAACATAATCATAATAAAATTTAAAAAAAATGAAAAACACTGCAAACTTACTTTTTATCGTATAAAAACTTGAAATATGTATACTGTATTTACTTTATAGGGTCGGAAATGTCTCCGTCACTGCGTTGATATTATAATACCCTCTGCAAGGGTATAAAAAGAAAGGAACCAAACTTGTGCAAGCTTAATCTTGCGCCTATATAAAAATTTGTTGTGACTGCCGAATTATATAGTCGTTAGATTTTTAAAAAATCATAAAAAAATATATTTATTTCAAATTTTTTGCGTGTATGATAAAAAACAAGGAAAGGTTGCCGATTTTCCTATTCATTTTTGAATATTTTGTGTGGCAGAAATATAATAAAATTAAAATCGTTTTTTTAAATACTAAATTATAAGCGTTTATGTTTTAAAACAACAAAGTTATGAATATTAATATTCAAATTCAAGGTATTTTATTTCAAAATAAAAGTTCCTCCGGGGATGGCGCATTTCGAGAATTTCATATGGCGAATTTCATCTGCCAAACTACAGTACCAACAAGACAGGCTAAGGGCACCACCTGAACACTGTTTTTTTAATACTGTGACGTACAACGAGGCGTATGCAAATTTCCTTGACTAGAAATTAAAATGTTAATAAAGACCATGAATTCTATGGTGTTAGAATGGATGGGGAAGTATAAAATAAAAAAAAATCTTTTTTATTACTAAACTTTTAGGACAATCATTTAGAGATACCGAAAATGCACTAAAACTCTTCGTTCTTAAAACGTTTATTAGGATACAAGACCCACGACATATCCGACCAGTCATGTACCGACATATGCAAGAAGTGCGCAACACCGATCTGTCTATATGCTAGGAAATTATTTAGTTTTAGAGTTACCACATATGTATGTACATATCTCAAGGATACTAAACAGTGTACACACAAAAATACGATTTGGAATATATTAAGTTGATAGCTTATGCACAGGGAAAGAAAACTAATAAACAAAACAAATGAGAACAGGTGAAAAAAACGTTGAAAAAAAAACAGTACCAAAAAATAATTTTAAGTGTAAGATTATTGATCCGGGAGTCCAACTGTACGATTACTAATTAAGTTGATGTATTATTTTTAGTATTTTATTCCACTTTAAATTTTTTAGGTCATTCATAACCTAGGTTTTGGTTCTCTATTTTTCTGGTTGTAGTGAAATAATTTGGCAAGCAAAACGGGTATGGTATAGCCCGTTAGGTATTACAAATATAAAAAATTCAATAAAGCGACTATGTTTCGATTTCTTGTTTATAATTATAAAAGCATTAAAGCTAAGTCGATTTTCCAATATTTTTTTTGGCTGTTGCTATTGTGCAATATATACTGACAAAATTAAAAAAAAAATTAAACCATATTTTTTAATTGCTTAAGACTACTATTTTTCGGGGAATATCCATTTCTTCGTTTGTTTCTATGGGAGGTTCATATATGATTTAGGGTTAAGTTGCTACTAAGATTATTTTATCTTAGGAAATTTTCACAAATTTTCAGAATTTCACCAGCCAGATCAAGAAGATTCAATCAATGCCAACCTTTTGCTTGGGTTTCAATTCCGTGCTTAACAGCACTATGCAAATTTAATGGCATTTAGAACTTAAAGTCATTAATGAAATAAGCAATGCATGATTGTCGGTTAAAACTTGCATACCCGACCCAGTGGGCACTGTGGCTTTCGTGTTACACGCTCTTTTTGCTTTAATTTTTTTTTAATTATGGTTGCGCTGACATACGCGAATCAGTGACAACAACAACCAGAGAACCTGCACATCTGCCAGATAATTTTATTCCCACCAAGTTGTTTTTATTGTCGCCTCTGCTGCTGTCCAGCACTGGAAAGTGATTGCCGCCCTGACAACTTAATTTAAAAAGAAAAAACTATCGGCGAAACGCTGCACAATCTGGGCAACTTTAATTTGGTTAACCCGAAAAATAGCAATACAAGCTATTTTTGTTTTTACTATTTGTAAACCAGTGTTGTTGCACTCTGCGGGCGTTAATAACACTAGTTCACAAAATAAACGTGTATAAATTCTCCACATACACTTTTTTCAATTTATGGTTGGCTCCATAGCGTTAATTACTAATTATTCTAAGGCAGACAGACTGTCCCCTTATTTCGAGTTGTGGAAAACAAAATTTCTTAACTCATTGTTCGGTATAAAGTATATTTTGTTCAAGATTTGTATAAGCTCATATGAAAAAATAGCAAAAAAAAACGAAATGTTCATAAGATGGAATCACGTTATAGTACAACTTGCCAAATCCTCAGATTTAAAAAAAAAGGTATCTACATATCTCAATACTGTGCTAGAATGCATCGGATAAGCTTTGATTAACTTCGTTGTCTTTGATTTTATCAAACAGACTGACAACTAAGTCTAAGCCAAATTCATATATTATTTATATTTTGGGTAAACAATTTTCGGGTTGTCAAAATGAAACAGAACAAATTTAAAATTAATTTAAACATTCTCAAAAAAAAAATATTACGATTACCATTTCACAGTATAATTTGTAGTTAAACAGCTCCGAATGACTAAATTTAGTTAAAAAGCCATTTTTACGGGAGAAAAAGGTTAAAGTCTAATACAAATTGAACTGCAACAAAGCCAATGTAGAGGCGTTTGTGGATCCGTGCAATTTAATTTTTTTTGTAAACTAGTGTTTTGCCACACGTCGAGATGAAAACTGCAGCGATGCATAATTGACGAGACAGGTAGCGTGAATGTCGAGTTTGCTATCGAGAGAGGTTAAAACAATTGCAATACCTGGAAGCCCAGACCAACCAATTCAACCTCTCACCCCCAACCTCCTCACCACCAACCTCCTCACCCCACCCATCAACGAATAGCATAGTGTTTTTTCAGCTCAGCACAAGCAATTTTCAGATTGAAATTAAAGACGAACTTTTGGCAAGCCCAAAAACAACTACGTCTTCTTAAAAAAATGTATGGACACAATTCTTGGGTACTACGGAAAACTGCAACTGGAATAAAATAATTTTTCTTTTACATTTTTATTAGGGCACACATAAGCGACCCTTTCCTGTTCCGCCTTTTACGTGCACAAACGGAAAACCACATAGAAAAGCCCTTGGGAAAAGCGCAGCACAAAAAGATACTTTGAAGATGTTTTTATTAACCTTTCTTCCCACAGCATTATCCCTTTTCATTCATGCAACAACATAGGTACACATATGGGGTTGCCCTGTCTACGGAATATCCTTAAAGTTAAATCGATCAAAATGCTTTATTTTTCCTGGTTATTGCTATGTTTAAAGAAACAAGCTTTGATGTTTGAGCCCTTGCCAATGAAAAAAAGCTTGTGGAACCAATAAACTCATGTGAGACCGCAGTATGTGAGTCGCAGTCCGGGCTTAAAGCTTTGCCCCATAAAAACAAAGGGAGAGTCTTTCCTCTAAACGGTTTCAATTTAGGTTTATGACTTTAAGGATGGAGCGACTAAGTGATAGGGTACCACGCTAAGCACTTTCCAAGTTTTAAGCAATCTTTCTGAAAATATGGCGTATGCGTTGCGTGCGGCACATAACTCAAATCGCAGGGCTTGTTCATCTTCATATGCAAAGTAGATTTATGTCACATCTCTGTTATTTGGTTGCTTCTTGTCGTCCCTCTTCAGTCGTTTGAAATTCCCACAACTTGTCAACGAATTTCGCTTGTTTGTTGATTAAGGCACAAGTATTTACCTCTGTGCACGAGTATTTTTCTAACACATTTTTCTCCTCATATGACACGTAAAGACAACATTTGCTGCTCTTGAATTTTGTTTAAAAGGCGCACGCACTTGTGGTGGCATCACATTTTTCCCATTCCTCTTCGTTTTTGAATTTTCTTTTTTTTAGTTCTCTGGCAACTTTTATATAATTCTGGCTTGCATTATTTAATTACTTAAATTCTCGTTTGACGTTGTGCAAACAATGCACGTGCCTGAATTTTTGACTAGAACCAGAATAATGGAATACTAAATTCAGCCCCAAAAAATTGAGAAGTTTAGACACGTTCTTAAACAAAATATCGGAGAACCGGAAAGGAATCACAATGCTTATTTTGAACTTTAAGTTGTATTATTATCTCTACCCTAAATTCTATATTGTAAATCAAACTAATATCAGAGAGAAAACCTTTTAAAACTTTTTAAACCTGACTTCAGAGTCAATATTTAAATTACGTTCGTAGACAAACGTGCACTACACCCAAAGAAAACAACATGGTAAATTCTAATATTTACACTTTGAATACAATATTTTCGATTTTGATTAAGACCCGAGAAGTGCTACACTTTAACTAATATATAATTTTTTTGTTCGTACTGAAAATAAATAAGTTCATATTTAAGGCAAAATGATTTAAAATCATTTAAATATTTATTACATATTAAACAAATTAAAGAAGAGAAAATACATTTTTTTTAGCTAACAAATTTTTTTATATTTTTATCGCTTGTAACAATTAGTATGCCAAGGGAATTCTTATTTTGTAATTTATATGTATGTTAATGTTTATGTATAGATTTGTATCTCTTTTCTTGAAATGAGAGACAAAAATAAAGTCATTAAAAACTATTTCTATTAACAATACATTCAAATTCGTGATAGTTTTCACGATGAATATTGAACTATACATAGACTTAGTCAAGTTATGAACGAAAAAAAAGTCCAGTTCAGAAACATTATGTGTGTACGCAGAGTTCATTAGCTTACGCCTAGGAAAGCTTAGAGTTTATCCAACCATCCAGCTGAACTATTTGACCTCTAATAATTCGTACGAAAACTAATTCTGGTCGGGACTATGTCGTTTTTCTCGATGTGTAAAAAATACTCATCCCACAATTTTAAAATAATTAAAAATAAAGGTTGAGACTTTAATAATAATAATAAGAAGATTGGGTATAGCTTAAGTAGAACATTATAAGTTTATGTAGATGGCAAAAGTTGACTGTAGCTGGTACTTTAAGTTCTTATTTGCGACGAAACGACTTTCTGACGACTTTAGTGCACCTCTTCGATGTGGCGGCCCTAAGATCACTCTGCTGTTACATGCTGATTTGAGAACTACTCAAGACGACGGCTTCTTTTCAACTCTCGGACCGAACCCGTTCCAAAACTCCCAAGCCAGTACTGACAACTATATGCTTACATAAATATGTTTACAACAACGAAAACCTAAGTTAAAAATGTTTTATTTGTCCAGTTTTTTTGGTAAGCACCATGTGAATTATGCATTCTCCACTATCGTTCACTTTAAAATTTTAAACAAAAAAAGGCATGCCTGGTATTCCATTTCATCCAATATTCATTGCAGCACAACTTTTTCTAAAACCAAAATGAATGCGCATTAATAAATAAAAACGAGTACGGAATCAAACTTAGGCAAGCCGAAATTTGAATACCCTTGCTGGTAGCAGCGTGAACTGGGCGACAGCTATAAAAACCATCACCAGTTATTTAAAACTATCTTATAAGTGTCAATTTGACAAAGTTATTTGTTGCTAGCTTGTACACTGCTCGAATAAACAGGTATCGGAAACAGGACATCGGAAATGTCTCCTTCACAGCGCTACAAGCTTCTGACCAAGATTTTAATACCCTCTACAAGGGTATACAAATATCCACAATCGCAAGAAAATATTGAAATGTGGTTGCAATCAGCCAATTGTATAAACAAAAACGTACACATCTAAAGAAGCGTTTATAAATGTTTTGTACTCATAAAACAACCCCAAGGACATAAAATAAAAGCTTTCCGATTTTTTTTCATTCGCATCATTTGGACCATTCTATACGCCACAAATTGTTGCATTTTTAAATTATTCTGACTCAGCATTTATTTGTTGCACATAAAAAAGCTATGATTCCCGGTAGGCCTAAACATGCCCATAAAAATGATTGCACTGCAGAGCCTTAAAATCAAGACCACACAAAAAACAGAAATCATAGATAGGTCAAGACCGGACACTCACCCATGCAGTGATGTCCTTTACAACCGACACCCCAGGCAAAAAACTGACATGGGCTCTTGAGTGCAGACGTTCTTGGTATTGGTATTGGTATTTAATACGCATTGCCTACTAAAATGCAAAATGAAGAGCTGTATTTGAACCAAAAAGTATTATAAAATTAATTAAATTAATTTTATTTATATTTTCAAGGGGTATTTTCGTTTGGTATCAAATGTGGAATAGCCTGATTTCATTGCCACATTTTGAATGTGCCTGATTCCAATGGCAAATATTTTTAACGTACAGTGGCGGACTAAAGTCTACATACAACCCCTTTTTATACCCTTGCAGAGGGTATTATAATTTCAGTCAAAAGTTTGCAGCGCAGTAAAGAAGACATTTCCGACCCTATAAAGTATATATATTCTTGATCAGCATCACCAGGAAAGTCGATCTAGCCATGTCTGTCCGTCCGCCTGTCCGACCGTTGAAACTATCTGCTTGAAACTTTCCCAAAAGTTGTCTTTCTATTGCATGTAGTATATAAGTCGGAACGAGCGGGATGGGCGACTATATATAGCTCCATAAGAACAATCGGGAAAAAAATTATAACTTTGTAATAATTAAATATTATGGAATTACGGTTTTAATTAAATTAAAATCGGACAACAAAATCATATAGCTGCCATAAAACCGATTGCAAAATGCAGCGCAAAATCGACATAGCTTCATTGTTTTTAGTAATAAAGTCATAGAAATCGAAATGTAATCGATTTGTAATAACTGCAAGGGTATATAAACTGCGGCTTACCGAAGTTTGCTTCTTCTCTTGTTTTATTTTACCCTCTCATATGGCTTTTACAGGAAAAACAATGATGCAGTCATGTTATAATTCAAGTCAAAAGTTTACAACGTGAAGGAGACATTCCCGACCCTATAAAGCATATTAATTCTTGATCAGCATCGATAAGAGGAATATATTTCCTGAAAATTCTATAAGGCACTGTTAAGTTTAGGCGACCCAGTAACTCGGGACTCTCACATCCCCATGAATAAGTTTACGAACAAAAGTAGTGCCAAGGTTGGTTTACGGTTGGATAAGAATGGTAAATTATTTAGAAGTCTATTAGTTCTTTGCACAGAATCTATCCGGCTTATATGGACATCATATAAAGGACTTCAAGCTGTTTAACAATATTCCAGGATTGGACTGACTTATGAAACGAGTAAAGTCTTCGTGGATCATCGAATTCCTTTGACCACCTTTTGGTAAATCCGAGCACTCCTGCCTTCTTTCACCATGGAAGTAATATATGAGATAAACTTAATACGAAATATTGGTGGAACATATCATTTTTCTTAACTTTACGGGATAGAGATAGAAAACAACTGTACATTTCTTAAATAAAACTTAAAATCGACTTTGGCATTCCTCACACTTCTACCCGCACGTATCAAATTCAATTCATGACATGAGGGCTCTGGAAAACTCGTCCGGAAAATGGCAAGCGGAAGGCGACAATTTTCACACGCCTATCGGAATACTAAGAGTGTGTAGCTGATGTGGACGAGTGCAAGTTTGTGTTTTTGCGAGAATCGGTTTATTTTAGCGGCGGCCCGACATTTTGCTCAACTTTGCGCCCTCCTGGGTGCCTTTTGTTTGGCAGCGTCGAGGCGGAAACGTGCCCTCAAGAGGGGGCAGGGGGGGCATAAACTAAAGCCACGATGTTATTTTATTATGTGGAAAATATTCCTGCAATTCACATTCACGACACTGTATAAATGTCTCGGCATCGTACAACTCGAAAAACTTGTTGACCTTTATGACGTTTTTATACAAAGTCGGTCTGTAAATTTTGTATAATTACTAAAAGTGCAATGGGTTCCCCAAACCTCATAAACAGAAGACGCGCTGAACAGGTTGCTTTTTCAACTTAATGTGTACACTATTTAGTGCATACTGGCATTCCTTTTCCTTTGAGGAACACAGAATATGACTCCAAGCGATTCAAGTCCAAAAACACACTAGGGGCTTTCCTAGCTTTTGAGTTTTTTGCACGTTTAAGACAGTGTCATGATCTTTAAGTAATAATGTAGACTTTGTTATGAAGTATATCCTTTTTGAATTATGATTTTTTATTGTAAATTGCTGAAATCTTAGAGAAATGGTTTTTCAGCCTATGATGCTTATTATTTATTTGCTCAATGTATTATACTTATATTGGTATTTTACAATAAGTGGATTACAAGTTTAGAAATGAAAGGAACGCAATGAATTTTCTTGAGTTGCACTTAAAGGACTAGAAGGAGGTAATCTTAATTGTAATTATGGCAAAGGGAATGTGTGTTGTTTGACCTATACACCGGTAGTGCCAGTGGATGAAATCGGTGAGTTGGTCTGCAAGAAATATTCCAATTTGGGGAGATCATCAGATGAGATAAGTCGACATCGCCGGAGATGAGCCAAATGAGGCGTTCGGTGTCTGTAAGACGTGATGTCACCCAGTTTAAATCTCTTAATGAAAGCAATAGAAACACTTGCCGGCGGATTAAATTTAGCTTGGACAGCATAAACGTAGAACGTAGGGAATGCTATAGGAGCTTATTGGTGTAAGGGTTATAAGCTTCCTTAGAAATGGTCCTGACTTCGCGATTTAAGAATTTAATATATGGACGAACAGATATCCTAGATCTTAAGCAGTTTCATTGTGCGGATTTCTCAAAAGAGTTAACGTAAACAGTTGCTCTGGATCGATAAACACTGTTGCTCCAACTGAGACTTAAGAAAAGCACAAACAAGAATAAGATACCGATTTCATTTAATGTAGACCATTTGTTGAATTAAAAGAATAAGTGAAAAAAATTGCAAACGTATGACTTCAGTGCGATAAGAACAACACCAATTCTTTGAGAATACCTACATTAAAAAAAAACAGAAGTTTATATTTTACAATCTGTGGTTATTTTCAAACCCCTTACAAATACATTTTTAGTTTGAAATTAATAATCTCGGTTTTAAGAAAGTCTTAAGGGTGGTGAGAAACCAAATTTAGCTTCGAACATAGCTCTTAGCAGAGCTTTGGCAAGTGTTCCGGCAGAGCAAATGAAACCTCTGTATAGATTTTTACCTTTTGATGGTTCGTTAAAATATTTTGAGTCCATATGTAGATTTTAGATTACCAAAGCTAATCTTCTTAGTTTTGTATTCGAGTAATATGTAATGTATTCGTTCCACGCTTAAAATACCTTGACTGAAATCATTATCCGGTCTGACTCTATATATATACATATCTTAATATTTTCTTAAAGTTCCCAGAGTGCTTAATATAATCGTGCATTTAGTTATACATAGCATGCATATCTTAACATTTCTGGCACTCGGCTGCTGTTTTTACTGTGCCAAGGGATGTGAGATATTCTGTTCAAGAAACTATCGCCCTGTGTGTGGATTTGATGGCACTTGTTACACAGAAGCAAGAAATGCTTGCTTTATGAAAAACATAAATTGTGGAAGGATGTTAAAAAAAAAACCTGGTAATTCAATTGCAATTGTTTTTTACTTTTTCACATATTGATTATTTTTTTTTAGTTTTTCAAGAAAATCATAAGGGAATGTGTCAAAAATCATTAATAATGTGCAACCTTTTACCCGAAGATGAATTAAGAAAATAAATGAAAGCTACATTTTGAATGACAATAAATTATACAGCAAATTTAAATATCAAATAATGGGCAAGCTAGCTGAGAAAAAAATAAATAATAAATGTCTCTAATATCGCAAAACAAATTTTCAAGTTATAAGGAATTATAAGTCGTTTAGTTATTTAAAAGTAGTTTTTTTTAGTTTTAAAATACAATACTTTGTACTAACGTTGAGCAACAAGCAATTTTTTCAAATTGAAACAGAATATTGTTTCAAACGCAACAGTATCAGTGACAAGCTATAAAGCCATCGCATCTTTAAGCCCTTTCAAAAGGTTTTATAATTTCAGTCAAATGGTTGCCACGAAGTGAATGAGACCTTTCCGACTCTATAACGTATACAGTTGCGGTCAAAATAATAGTAGTGCCGGTCAAGCAACAAGTTTTATTTCAATATTTTCTCCATTTCTTTAAAAATCCAATTCATTTTTTCACATTGGGAACTGTAATTAACTGCTCTATAATAATGTGTAGTTATTTTCGATTTTCGTCTCTATTTTTAGAGACTATAATAGTAGTGCCAGAAAAATTAGCAAGAATAATTAAGTTTACTTAATTTTAAAAGAGTTTTCTGGTGGTTAATAATAGTTTTGGGTGTTATTTAGCAGACAGAAGCATTTTGAGATTTTTCTGTAACATTCATTCCTGACTACATGGGGCGTGGCGAACACTGTTCTGTCGAGAGGCGAGATCTGATTAAAAAATTGATTTCTGCTGAGAAGACTTATGGCGAAGTGCAAAATATTATTGGCTGGTTTTCTACAATGGTTAGAAATGCTACAAAATATGAGCCAGCAAATGAAACGCCTGGACAAAAGGTCAGTGGATCGCTTAGAAAGACAGTCAAGAATCGAACCTTTCGCGTCTGCTGCATCCCTAAAAAAAACTTGTAACTTAAATCCAAGTTTGGAAACAATAAGAAGACGACTCAGAGATAATAACCTCATTTCAAGAAGTCCAAGAAAAGTGCCGTCACTCACAAAAAAACATGCCGCGAAACGTTTAAAGATTTCAAGACGGCACTTGAATTGGCCATTGGAGAAGTGGAGGAATATTTTGTGGTCGGTTGAGTCTAAAATAGTTTTGTTTGGAGGCCGTGGCACTCGGCAGTTTATTAGACGACCACCCTTTTGTGTTTTTTCTCCGAAATATAGCTTAAAAACGGTAAAGTTGGGCCAGTATATTGGATCAAAACCATCATGGACCGTTATCTATACGTCAAAATTTTAAACGACGTGATGTTTCCACATAATTCCGAGGGCAAGCCACTTGTTTGGACATTCCAACAGGACAGCGATCCCAAACATACGAGTAAACTCGCGAAAGAGTGATTCACGGCCAATCAAGTCAGTGTCATGGAGTGGCCTACACATTCACCCGATCGTAATCCAATTGAGGCTCTATTTCTCTGAAGAGATGCCAAAATTTAGTTGATTCCATGTATAAGCGCTGTGCGTCCGTAATTGCAAAGAAAGGATATGCAACTAAATACTAAAATAATCCTTAAATACATTTAATCATTCAATCCTTAAACGTTTTTTTGGCTGTGATGAATTTTTAAAAGTTTCACTACTATTATTTTGAAAGAACAAATTTTTGTAATATTCCACATTTTTATTTTTTTTTCAAAAATCTTATGAATAATCTTAAGCTGTTTTGTATTATTATTACCTACTATTAGTTGAGTTTCAATGAAAATTAAAAAGGTTTTGTAAAAACGTTTCAAAAGTCATTTTTTCGATTTCTAGAAAACCTCTGCGGGCACTACTATTATTTTGACCGCAGCTGTATATATTTCTGATCAGCATCGCTAGAAAAGCCGATATGGGCATATCAAGTTCCAGTTCGTTCGTTTCTACACAAACAAGTCTCTCAGTTGAAACGGGCTCTCAAAACGGGCCGATTTAGAAAAAATTTCAAAATTCAAAATGGCGACTCCAATATGGCAGTTGTGACTTCCGTAATTAGCTGGTGAATATATATCATTTCTCACGACCCCAGAAAGTACTCCTTTCTCTCCTTTTTTAAAAATTAAAAAAAATTTTTTTCAAAATTTTAAAAAAATTTTTTTTTAATTTTTTGTTTTAATTTTTTTTTTTTGAATTTATTTGTATTCTTTTTATACCCGTTACTCGTAGAGTAAAAGGGTATATTGTATTCGTGCAAAAGTATGTAACAGCTAGAAGGAAGCGTTTCCGACCCTATAAAGTATATATATTCTTGATCAGGATCACTAGCCGAGTCGATCTAGCCATGTCCGTCTGTCCGTCTGTCCGTCTGTCTGTCCGTCTGTCTGTCTGTCTGTCTGTCTGTCCGTATGAACGCTGAGATCTCGGAAACTATAAAAGCTAGAAGATTAGCATTTTGCATGTAGATTTTAGAAGTTCCTACGCAGCGCAAGTTTGTTTCAAAAAGGTGCCACGCCCCCTTTAACGCCCACAATCGCTTATATACGATTTTAAAAATTGTAATATTTCGGAAAAGTAAAAATGCAGTTTTATTGTGTTTATCAATACCTATCGAAATTTAGAAGAAATTTTTAAAATCGGACCATTCGTTAAAAAGTTATGCGTGATCAAAGTTTCTATCTCCATCTCCCTCGCACTCCCTTTACCTGAGTAACGGGTATCTGATAGTCGGGGCAACCGACTATAGCGTTCTCTCTTGTTTTTTTTTGGATTTTTGTTTTTTAATTTTTAAGAACTTTTTTTTTTTAACTAAAGAAATGTTAAAGAAAAATGTAACTGTAACAATTTGTAAAAGTATCGGCTCACTAAGAATCACTATCTGATTCTGAGGAGACGTTCTGATTTAATGGCAGCCTCAAAAGTCCCATAACCTCTTTTTCTAGAGGCTTTGTGTACTTTTGAAAGTATTCTGATTTTGATAGTATTACTGGATGCTTAATTTCAACAACAGGTGGTTTTAGCAAAAAAAATCAATTTTGCTGTGGAAAAAATGTTCGCATTTCCGTTTGCGCAATTTTGCGCAAAAGTTTTAAATTAGGTATTGTAGTACAGATGTATACTAAAATGCCCTATATGGTCTCTCGTTGGAAGCTGATGGAAGGCTAAAAATATTCGATTCGAAAAAAAATGATTTAAAATAAACAATTTTTTGCTAATTAAATGAGAATCGTATCAATACACAATACATATATAAAAAATTTTATTGATGATATAGTTTACAGTAATAATAAACTGTTACAAAAATTTGTTATCGGGAAAATGTACGTAAATAAAAAAAAGATTACATTATATTTTTATAGGATTTTCGCCACTTGTCACTTTAATGGTTACAAATTTGTATGTAAACGGAATTGAAACTAGCATACTTACTTTGGGGAATTATAGTTAAGAAGAATAGATGAGCATTAGAAATTTTTAAATCCATGACTATTGAAAAATTTGATTTATGGCAGCATCCGGACCACTGTGCAGTGTTAAAAAAAATTTTTTTTTAATAGTATTTTGACTTTATGGGTCGAAAAAAAAATGTACTTTATGAAACAAAATCGTTCTAAGAAAGTCAAATTAACATTGGCAAATGAAAATTCCGCTCTTGCAGCCAAAGTTCAATGTTCGATGAAGTGTTAAATAGAAATTGAGATAAACTCAATTATCAGATCAGGTCATATATAATTGAAAAAAGGCACAGCATCACTTTTAATCACGCAAAAGCCTTTTGGTGGGTAAAACATAAACATATAATTTATATTATACGTATTTGAAAATGAGCCAATGAGTACTCCAAGAAGTATCTGGCTCTTATTGATGAGTCTGCACACATGGGTAAAATATTTTGGAAACAAGAAAGGAAAACTAACTTGGGGCGGAAAACTAACTTGTAAATTATATTCTCCAAAATTATTCATATGATGCATTCTTAATACTCATAAAAAATCCCAACTTCCTAACTTTAAAAACATCAAAGTTATGGCATTTCCAATCGTTCAGTTATATGACAGCTATAGGATATAGTCGGCCGATCCTTATAAAGTTTGGTAGGTCCACCCATAGAAAATCCCAACTTCCTAACTTAACAAACAGCAAAGTTATGGCATTTCCGATCAATCAGTTATATGGCGGCTATAGGATATAGTCGGCCGATCCTTATGACATTTGGTAGGTCGGATTGATTGGCCAAATATAAAACCCATAGAAAATCCCAACTTCCTAACTTTAAAAACACCAAAGTTATGGCATTTCCAATCGTTCAGTTATATGGCAGCTATAGGATATAGTCGGCCGATCCCGGCCGTTCCGACGCAGTATATAGCGTGCAAAGGAAAGAAGGGTGTGTGCAAAGTTTCAATTCCATATCTTTAAAACTGAGAGACTATTTTGCGTAGAAACAGACAGACGGACAGACAGACGGACAGACGGACATGGCTATATCAACTCAGGAGGTGATCCTGATCAAGAATATATATACTATATAGGGTCGGAGATGTCTCCTTCACTGCGTTGCACACTTTTGACCGGGATCGGCCGACTATATCCTATAGCCGCCATATAACTGATTGATCGGAAATGCCATAACTTTGGTTTTTTTAAAGTTAGGAATTTGGAATTTTTATGAGTTTTAAGAATACATCATATGAATAATTTTGAAGAATATAATTTACAGAATATTCTGCAAGGGTATATCAACTTCGGCTACGTCCGAAGTTAGCTTTCCTTTCTTGTTGTAATACAAATAAAACAACAGTGAATGCTATAGTCAGGTGCCCCGACTATCATATACCAGTTACTCAGTCAAGGGTCCGATTTGAACAATTTTGAATGAGTATATTGGTATCGATTTACAATTTTACAAAATCATTTGAAATGCGGCTGCTAGTCAGATTTTAGCGTTGAAGATTTTTCTTTGCTTGGCACTTGTCTGAAGCAAAAATGGTCTTCATGGTCACTAGTAGAATGCGTATGAAGAATTTTTATTCTCTCTCTCCTTAAAAAATGTGGTTGCCAGAGCAACCGATTCCGATTTTTAAACTAGCGCCATCTATTGGGAAAAACTTTAATTGCTTATAACTCATTAAAAACTTATGAGCAATTAATTTTAAGAATATTCTGGTGTTATATGGATATTAATAATCAAAATAAAATCTAAAGCGCTAGACAGACCTTAGCTTAGTTAGCGATTTTGGGCGTTAAAGTGGGTGAGTGAAAACAAAGGAAACTAAATCTAAAACCCCAACCGTCGAAATATTATAGCTACCGAGATCACAGCGTTTATAAAAAAAAGTACAATCATGATGGTCAAAAATGAGACAATTCCTTCAGGATTAAAATACATGGCGCATATACAAGGCTTTTATGAGAATCGTGGAGGACGGCACATGTACGATAGAAAAACATAATCAACAACGAAACCAGTTGTGGTGATACTCCAAACTTTCAATCAAATATTAAAAAATAATATAAATGAATAAATATGTTTAATTATATAGAAGAACTAAAACCATTATATTGACGATCAACATAAATGCGACATATATGTTGGATATATATCAACTATTAATTTCTTGTAATTATATGAAATCAAATACTAAATATATATATGAAATACATTTTGTGTAATTATATATATACAAAAATTAAGTTTTCTGTAATTATACATAAAAAAAAGATTAGCTATACGTAATTAATTTCATTTTTAAATAGCGGATGTAGTATGTACTTGTCTGATTGGCAGCAACTTTTACCCTGAGCAAGGTATACATAAATAAATTAGATAAATTGCCAATAGCTTTTATACTGCAAAATTGTCATATACAAATAGGAAAAAAAAGGGATATTTTCGCAGCCTTTAACAATTTTTCCTACGGAAGCTATACGATATAGACGTCCAATCGGCAAGCGCTTTTACCCTGATCAAGGTATGCGTAAATAAATAAGACTTGGAAAAATGTATGTCAATAGCTTATACACTGCGCGAAATATTCTAAAAAACATGAAATTTTGACCGATTTCACCGTATTGTTCCTATGGGAGCCGTCCGATCAGCACGCGCTTTTACCTTGATGAAGGAATGCATAAGAAATACGATTTGAAAAAATGTATAGCAATAGCTTTTACAGAGCGCGAAATATTCTGAAAAACATCAAATTTGGACCGATTTTACCCTATTGTTCCTATGGGAGCTATAGGATATAGACGTTCGATCGCCACGCGCTTTTACCCTGATCAAGGTATGCATAAAAAAATAAGATTCATGTCAATAGCTTTTACACTGCGCGAAATATCATCAATTCTTGCAAGATATATCCGATTGTTCCTATGGGAGCTATAGGATATAGACATCCGATCGGGGCGATTTTCAAACTTGATCTGCGTACACATGATTTAGGACGAGTGTGAAAGTTTCAGATCGCTAGCTTTTAAACTGAGCTCGCAAACGGTATTGAAACAGACGGACAGACGGACAGACGGACAGACGGACGGACGGACAGACGGACATGGCTATATCGACTCACCTATTGATCCTGATCAAGGATATATATACTTTATAGGGTCGGAATCGTCTCCTTCACTGCGTTACAAACTTCTGACCAAAATTATAATACCCTCTGCAAGGGTATAAAAATGAAAAGTGAAAACTGAACGGAAGCTAACTTCGGCATGCCGAAGTTTTAATACCCTTGCAGACTTTGCCGAAATTGCTAAAACTGAAAAAGTAGCGAAAGGAATAAGGTATACATAAATAAACTAGATTTGCATCGTTTAATGTCAATTGCTTTTATACTGCAAAAATATCATATAACAAGAAAGGAAAGCTAACTTCGGGCGGAGCCGAAGTTGATATACCCTTGCAGAATACTCTGTAAATTATATTCTCCAAATTTATTCATATGATGCATTCTTAATACTCATAAAAAATCCCAAATTCCTAACTTTAAAAAGACCAAAGTTATGCCATTTCCATCCGTTCAGTTATATGGCAGCTATAGGATATAGTCGGCCGATCCTTATGAAATTTGGTAGGTCGGATTGATTGGCCAAATATAAAACCCATAGAAAATCTGAACTTTCTAACTTTACAAACACCAAAGTTATGGCATTTCCGATCAATCAGTTATATGGCAGCTATAGGATATAGTCGGCCGATTCTTATGAAATTTGGTAGGTCGGATTGATTGGCCAAATATAAAACCCATAGAAAATCCCAACTTTCTAACTTTACAAACACCAAAGTAATGGCATTTCCGATCAATCAGTTATATGGCAGCTATAGGATATAGTCGGCCGATCCTTATGAAATTTCGTAGGTCGGATTGATTGGCCAAATATAAAACCCATAGAGATGTCTCCTTCACTGCGTTGCACACTTTTGACCAAAATTATAATACCCTCTGCAAGGGTATAAAAAGGGATACTTTCGCAGCCCTTTACTATTTTTCCTACGGAAGCTATAAGAAATAGACGTCCGATCGGCAAGCGCTTTTACCCTAATCAAGATATGCGTAAATCAAAAAGACTTGGAAAAATTTATGTCAGTAGCTTACACACTACGCGAAAAATTGAAAAATTCAGAAAATCATCAAATTTGGACCGATTTCACCCTGTTGTTCCTATGGGAGCTGTAGGATATAGACGTCCGATCGTCACGTGCTTTTACCCTAATCAAGGTATGCATAAAAAAATACGATTTGGAAAGATTCATGTCAATTGCTTATATACTGTGCGAAATATCCTAAAAATCATAAAATTTTAACCGATTTCACCCTATTGTTCCAATGGGAGCTATAGGATATAGACGTCCGATCGCCAAGCGCTTTTACCCTGATCAAGGTATGCATACAAAAATAAGATTTGGAAAGATTTATGTTAATAGCTTTTACACTGCGCGAAATATCTTCCATTCTTGAAAGTTATATCCGATTGTTCCTATGGGAGCTATAGGATGTAGACGTCCGATCGGGGCGATTTTCAAACTTGATCTGCGTACACATGTTTTAGGACGAGTGTGAAAGTTTCAGATCGCTACCTTTTAAACTGAGCTCGCAAACGGTATTGAAACAGACGGACTTGGCTATATCGACTCCCCTATTGATCCTGATCAAGAATATATTTACTTTATAGGGTCGGAAACGTCTCCTTCACTGCGTTACAAACTTCTGACCAAAATTATAAAACCCTCTGCAAGGGTATAAAAAACAATTAGTTTTTATATCACAAAACGAACATACAAAATATATACATGTTTAAAAGATGTATTTTTTTTTTTAAATTTGAATAAGTTAACCAACTTAACTGAAACAACTTTTAATAGTTAAAGTTAACCAAAATGCATAATTTTTACAAAGATTCCTAAAATCTTTTCTGTGGAATATTTTATCTATAAAGTAGGCTTTGTGGCAAAGAAAAATCTACTCAAACCAAGCACCCCATGCTTATATCAGTCAGGTCTGCCAACCTCTAGCAACTGATATGTTCTTTACATAATACATATACAAATATTTTGCCTTAGCGAATCTCCGCCTGGCCAAGAAAAAGCAACACGAACCCGTGGTTTTTGAGCCCGAATTAAGTCATCCTCGTCCTCGTCGTCGTAAATGCGTCCTTAAACTCCTTAAGGACGCATTTACGACGACAAGGACGAGGATGACTTAATTCGGGCGACTGCGAGGAGGACATATCCTCGCACATCCGTGACATCTTTGGCTATGATAACCGGCAGTATCGCGGAATTGACGACGGTGATCGGCGGATGGAGTTTGAGGAGTTCAGCAGCAAAAGGCTGGGTGAGTTTGTGACCCTAAAATAGATACCCCCTCCCCGCCATCCGAAAAGCAAGCTAATATGTGGATTTCACAGGTCAGCAAGAGGATCTGGAGGACATGCGCATGGAGGCGGCGCACAAGAAACAGAAAATGGCCAAAAAGCGGTGCAAACGCATCGATGACGACGACGTCGGGCAATGCTGAATCCGGGAGCTGTGCCTCTCGAGTTTAATTATTGGCCAGATATTTTTCAACTAATTATGTGCCCTAGTTTAGTACAAGCATACCTAAACACACACCTTCCGCAAGGTGCGGAAAAAAAAATACAAAAATAAGATTTGGAAAGATTTATGTCAATAGCTTTTACACTGCGCGAAATATCTTCCATTCTTGCAAGTTATATCCGATTGTTCCGATGGGAGCTATAGGATATAGACATCCGATCGGGGCGGTTTTCAAACTTGATCTGCGTACACATGTTTTAGGACGACTGTGAAAGTTTCAGATCGCTAGCTTTTAAACTGAGCTCACAAACGGTATTGAAACAGACGGACAGACGGGCAGACGTACAGACGTACAGACAGACGGACGGACGGACAGACAAACAGACGGACATGGCTATATCGAATCCTCTATTGATCCTGATCAAGAATATATATACTTTATGGGGTCGGAAACGTCACCCTCACTGCGTTACAAACTTCTGATCAAAATTATAATACCCTCTGCAAGGGTATAATGATTCTTTGTATCTTTTGATACTTTCTAAGTTTTCATAAGCTTTTTCCAGATGAAAACAAACACATCTGTAGTCCGCTATGAGCAACATTGTATCAACCATAGGAGATCGCGAAAGTCATCGGGGATCTGAAACCGAAAAAGGCTCCGGGCGGTGACCTAATAACATCAAAAATGATAATTGAACTTCCAAACTCTGCTGTTGAGGCTATTAGTAAACTCTTCAATAGGATCATACGTCTCGCCTACTATCCTAATGATACCGAACAACGAATTAACGTATCTCGGCGTCCACTCGACAGACGACTAACCTGGAGAAGACACATCGAATGCAAGAAACTACATCTTAAACTAAAAGCCAGCAGCTTCCACTGGGTATTAAACGCTACAACAACAATTTCCTGCTCTACAACTCCACTCTCAAGCCTATCTGGACAAATGGCTCCCAGATTTGGGGGAACGCGAGCAGCAGCAACATTAACATCATACAGCGCACACAATCGAAAATCCTGAGGATTATTACTGGGGCACCATGGTATATTCGCAACCAAAACATCCACAATGACCTTGGCATTCTTGCATTAAAAGATGAAATAGACAAACGAAAAACGACATACAATGAAAAACTCTCTGTGCACCGAAATCATTTCGCCAGAGGCTTAATTCGGGTTTCTAGCAGAACCCGCCTGCAGCGCAACGACTTTCCAACCCAGCAATAAGTCTCAGTGTGCCATAACTCAGTACCAGTCATATGACTGTTAGTTGGATTATTACTATAAGATTTGATACACTTATTGTTAGTATCCGAAAGGAGAAGATTCAATAAATAAATAGCAAAGAAAAAAGTATTATACACCGTGATTTTTATACTACCACTTAACCAAATATGAATTTTTATGACTTTAAACTCGATGTTAAGTTTTAACTTAGATTTCAAGTGAATAAATAAAATAAGAAAAAATGTCTATATTATGTAAAATTTATAAACTGGGCTTTTTATACTGCTATTAAATATGATTGCATTTGACTTGAAACCCCTACTTAAAATCCTTATTAGGCATAATTGATTTGGGAGATAATTTGGCTTTATTGTGTCTAATAGTTGCCTACGCAGAAACAAAACTGTTACTAAAATCATACAAATTTACAGTTGGTATGCTCTAACCAATTATTGTTGGTTGATTTTACTGAAAAGTAAATTTTGTGAGGTCTTAACTTATAGTCTTAACTTTTCAAAATTCGACTTGGACAAAAAACAAAAAATAAATCTATAGTTAGTTACAGCAAGTGAATTGACAATTTAATACATGTACAAGATGCTAGAACAGAAACATAATATATATTAACTAGACCCTACATCCAATATATCATAATTTAATTGAAAATTTACTGTAAAAGTTGTTTGATTAGCCAATATTTACTGTGTAGCTTATGACACAGCCGACGAGGAGAATCGTAAGTTGAGCAAGGCACAATTATCTAATTGCTTGCCAAATTCCTCTTCGCAGATATTCTCATATAAAATGGGTTTCTTTGAAACCGAAGCCATAAATTTTCATTTGCCACGTTAAAGTAACATGTCGAAAACAATTTTATCCTCCTCTCCCCCTCTGGGGCTGCATGTTATAATTCAGTCTATCGGCGCCCTGGGAGAAGCAATTAAACTTTACACAAATTATTTAATTGATTTTCAGAAACCAAACTGGCTTCTGGCATTTTCGTGGCAAGCCCATTCACTAGGTAATTAACATTTCTTTGAAATATTAGCTTTTTGAGTGCTATTATTTTGACAATGAAATACTTATTTAATTTTTTAATGGCATTAAAATGTATTTGCAATTAAGCTGGCCAAATGTAATTAGTCTGATCAGGAGGACTGAAAACTTTAATTCTTTTATAAAAACTGTGGATAATAGATTTTATTGAAATCTGTAACACAGTTTAATAAAGCTCAAGCTGAAACATGTTTTTTCTACCACTTTTTGTAATCTCTTCTAGAACGTTGTGCTGGTGTTGCATTCCATTAAATATGGTTTGCGCACTTTGTAAGAAAAATAATTAATCTGTATGAGAATTTTTTTGCCATACGGATTTACATATCCTTTACATATACCATACATAACTTATATATATTCTTAATCAGAATAGCCAGGCGAGTTGAAATTATAGCTGCACAAATTAAAATGCAACATCGAAAGAACCGATGATGCCGAAAACTCAACGCGTGAAAATGTAAGTAAAAATTTAAAATAAATATTTTTATATTTTTTCATTACGAAGGCAATTTATGTTGTTCAATGTACATTTATACAGAATTGTAACCAATTAAATTCTTTTGAAATTAACTGTTGAATTAACTGTTTATTATAAATTAATGCTAATGAAAAAACCTTTGAGCAAATGAATTTAAGAAAACATATTTCTTATGCCATTTTCCTAAAGGTTATTCCTCCCATGAAATATTTCATTAGATTTCACAACATTTTTGCTAGTAAAATGGCAAAATTAATGTTAATTAAAATTGTGTCTTGAACCAGCGATTATTATGAATGTTTTCTCCCAAAACATTGCTGTTTGCGAGCATAATGTTTTTCAATCTCAAGTTGAATCCGGACTTAAAATTTCTTTATAGCAGGCAGATCAGAGTTATAAGGAGTTAGTTAAGAAAATTTGGCAACTCATTTCTGTTTGTCTTCATTATAAGGTGTAAAGCGAGTCGATCTAGCCCAGTCCCTCAGCTCATCGGCTTAAAAAGGTTATTCATTCTTTTTTTTATTTCAAAAAAAGGCAAGACAAAGTAGTAATAATTTTGCAGTATCACCGGATCTTATGATCGTCCAGACTCTTGAACGATGTGCATATGCTGCGTATGTTGTAGCGTCGCATGAAGAACGTTTTGCTTAGTTCAGCCTAAATGTATGCTTTATCGGACGGATGCTGTAAGCTCACACTAGGAGACTAGCCAGGTGCATCCCATGCGATTACCAGTAATTAGTGTTTTTAGTGCTATCGCCACCAGCTGAGCCAGGGAGGCTCTGGAAAGCCTAAGTCCTTCCTTTCCGATGCCTATTCTTTTCTATATCTTTTCCATCGAACCTTCGTAGCGTGCACATGAACCAAATTTTGCGCCTTTTAAAATAAATTGTGATCGGAAAATATCAGTGAAGAATATAATGCCAACTCTCGGCGGCCGCCTGGCAAGAGGAAAATACCTTTCGTTTCTGGATTTTTTCCTGAATTTGGCTGACAGCAACCTCAGGATTTCTTCACAAACCCACCAATTATTTGGGGGCACAGTCGGCCGGTTGGTTAAAATTATTAAAATCTCATTTTTTACTGGTGCTTATCGCGATCATTGTGAATTCTTTAGATTGTGCCCGCACGAGCAGTAAATAAGTTAATGTCCCCGGGAGCACCCCAGCTTAAATATGCGCCCATAACCTACCGCTACCTACTTATCTGCATGCGCAGCAACCTCAAGACCTACCCATGCGCATGCGCAGCCACCTCAAGCAGCAGTTTCGCTGGAAAAGTTTAATGGAAGATCCGCCAATTTGAGCAGATTTTTTTTGTGACTTCAACCAAACTAACGCCATTGGCGCACTAAACCACACCGTGGAGGGCCACCTGCGCACCTAACTCTGGACTCGGTTATTGGTAAAAAGGAAAACGATCGTCGCAAATCAGAAAGCTGTATAAACCGCAGTGCGCCTCGGAATAGTTTAAACGTGTGTGATTATGAAATGGTTTTGGCCGACCCAACAACACGTGCAGCGTTAACCTCTGTCCGGCTGACCTTTAGCGTCTATCCTCTTGCGCGCAGTGCAATTACTGTCGTCCGCTAATCATCTGCAGTTGTCGGCCAAAACATGAGGCCCTCTATTTAAAGGGCTTTAATCCTAGAAAATCAGCGATCGATATGATTTTGTACTTAAGCCAAGGCAAAATATGTCAAAAGACTTCTGATCGAAAAATAGAAACATAATTTAACATAATTAAATCTAAACCAATTCGGCTTTATTAGCCTCATTGCCCAGAAAAATTATCATTATAAAGCTATACAAATTATTAGAATAATAATAAATATACTTTATAGGGTCGAAAATGCATGCTTCACTGCGTTGCAAACTTTTGACTGAAATTATAATACCCTCTGCAAGGGTATAAAAAGTTAACCCGCAAAGGAGTAAATCTATTTATAAGCAGATTTACCATCTTTATGAATATCAGAAATTCCATGGTTATACTTTCCTCTGAGCCTGTACACCAATGGGATTGCTTGCACCTAAACACAATGTAAACCAACTAAGCTTGAAGTTCTGCTTATTTTGATACCTACGCACAAACACCTCCTCTGAAGGCATTCTCAAAATCAAGCCATTGAAATCCTTTAAACTGATTTCCCTGTGCTATTCCGTAGAATAAATATAAATAAATGACTGACACACAAGATGGATGGTTGAAACTAAGCGTGCGGCTTGGGATGGTTGGGAGTTTTGCTGATGGTTAGGATGTTCAGTACTATCCGCTTGTGCGTTGCACATCTGTTGCTATTGAGAAACAAGAAAGGGAGCCAAAGTAATATACCCTTGCAGTTATTATAAAACGACTACATGTCAATTTATGTGCCTATATAACTAAAAACAATGAAGCTATGTCGATTTTGCGCTGCATTTTGCCATCGTTTCTATGGCAGCTATATGATATTGTTGTCCGATTTTTATACCCTTGCAGAGGGTATTATAATTTTGGTCAAAAGTGTGCAACGCAGTGAAGGAGACATCTCCGACCCTATAAAGTATATATATTCTTGATCAGGATCACCTCCTGAGTTGATATAGCCATGTCCGTCTGTCCGTCTGTCTGTCCGTCTGTCTGTCCGTCTGTCTGTTTCTACGCAAACTAGTCTCTCAGTTTTAAAGATATCGAACTGAAACTTTGCACACACCCTTCTTTCCTTTGCACGCAGTATATATGTCGGAACGGCCGGGATCGGCCGACTATATCCTATAGCTGCCATATAACTGATTGATCGGAAATGCCTTAACTTTGGTGTTTGTAAAGTTAGGAAGTTGGAATTTTCTATGGGTTTTATATTTGGCCAATCAATCCGACCTACCAAATTATAATAATAATAATAATAATTATAAACATAAGGATCGGCCGACTATATCCTATAGCTGCCATATAACTGATTGATAGGAAATGCCATAACATTGGTGTTTGTGAAGTTAGGAAGTTGGGATTTTCTATGGGTTTTATTTTTAGCCAATCAATCCAACCTATCAAATTTCATAAGGATCGGCCGACTATATCCTATAGCTGCCATATAACTGAACGATTGGAAATGCCATAACTTTGGTGTTTTTAAAGTTAGGAAGTTGGGATTTTTTATGAGTATTAAGAATGCATCATAAGAATAATTTTGGAGAATATAATTTACAGAATATTCTGCAAGGGTATATCAACTTCGGCTCCGCCCGAAGTTAGCTTTCCTTTCTTGTTTTTTCTTTTTTTTTTTCGCGCGGCCTACTTACCCGCCCAACCGACCGAGGGGCGCAGACATGTATCGATAGACGCGAGATAAGGAAATATAGGTAAAAGTCCGGGGAAAAAAGTAATAGCAAGATCAATTTTGTGCCAATGAAGCTAGTATTAATTGTTTTAGGAGCGGTAGAGAGTAAAGATTTGAGATTATAGGAAAAAGTCTATTATAGTCAGAACACAATACTCTCAAAGGCTCATGCAAGGCATAGTTAGATCTACAATGATTTAATATTAGGGGAATATAATTTCTAGTTAATCTACTTGGCACAGAAAAGTCAATATCACCATGTATAAGGTTATAAATGAAGACCGTACACTTTCGGACGTTGATGCACTATGATCAGCGCAAACAAGTGGCCCTTACGACACCAAGCAGTGCTTGTTACGCGCAGAGCCTAATAGGCGTAAAAACGAGATCGCGAGAAGTTAAAAAGCACAATGTAGAAGCGGACAGACTAAGATTAGAAATACGTACGAGACTAATACTAATACTAATTTTGTGCTAAGTAAGATAAAATTAATGCTTTTAGGCTTGGCAAAGAGTCGGTAGTAGAAATAATATGGTATAGTCTATTATAGTCGTTACACAGTACTCTAAACGGTTCTTGCATATCAAAGTTAGCTCTACAAATATTTAATGTAAGAGGAACATAGTTTCTGGTAATTCTATTAGGCACGGAGAAGCTTATGCGACCCAGTGACTCGGGACTTTCCACATCCCAGTGAATAAGTTTATAGATAAAAGTTGTGCCAAGCATCGTTCTACGGTTTACTAAGAATGGTAGATTAATTAGGAGAAGTCTACTAGAGTAGGATTGTAAAATAAGGCTTGTATTCCAGTTAAGGCCCCGTAGAGCAAATAATAAAAAGTTCTTTTGCACAGACTCTATCCGGTCTATATGTACACTATACTGAGGACTCCAAACTGCTGAACAGTACTCCAGGATTGGACGGACTAGTGAAATGAACAGAGTCTTTGTAACATAGGGATCATCGAATTCCTTTGACCACCTTTTAATAAATCCAATTACTCCACTGGCTTTATTCACCATAGAAGTAATATGGTCACAAAACTTACGTTTTGGGTCAAGGAGGACGCTTAGGTCGTCAACATGCGTAATTCTAGACAACGGGCAACCACCCAGCGTATACGTTGCATATTGTGGGTTCACCCGAAAAAATGTCATTACTCTGCACTTAGTGCTATTTAAATCCAAAAGATTTTCACAACACAATGTGTGAAAAGCATTTAGGTCAGATTGTAAGTCTGAACTGCTAGAAATTTCGTTATATTTCAGGCATAACTTAAGGTCATCTGCGTACATAAGGACACGCGACTTTGTCAAGAGTAGAGGGAGATCGTTTATAAATAAAGTAATGAGAAGTGGGCCAAGGTGGCTTCCTTGTGGGACGCCTGAAGTAACTCGGATCAAATAAGAAATCGAGTTTTTAAAGAGGACTCGTTGAGTCCTACCACTCAGATAACTCAGATCCATGTTAGAAGATCACTTGGAAACCCTAATAAGTCTAGCTTTAATACAAGAAGCGAGTGATTTACTGAATCAAACGCTTTACTAAAATCAGTGTAAACTACGTCAGTCTGCATGTTCTTTCTAAAGCCATTTATTACAAAAGACGTTAGCTCCAAGAAGTTTGTCGTCGTAGATCTTCGCCTTATATATAATCGATCTACAAAGATGTTGCAAATTTGGTGTAATAGTGTTTTCGAAAAGCTTTGGGATGGCGGATAATTTGGATATGCCTCTGTAATTACTTGTATTGCATTTTTTTCCTTTCTTATGAAGGGGAATGACAAATGACTCCTTCCAAATAAGTGGGAAATGAGATGTTTTTAAAGACAAGGTAAACAATTTGTACAGAGGTCTACACAGAGTTTCAGCACAGTATTTAAGCACGCAGCCTGGAACTCCGTCCGGACCCGGTGAATAGACTGGCTTAACTTTATGGAGATCCAAAAGAAGGGAGCTTTCGCTTAACCTAGGACAAAAAATCAAGTTCGATTTGGGTATGGCGGGAAAAACTGGGCAAATAGATCGGCAATTGCCTGATCAGAGTTTGCCGTAGAGTTTTCGAAAGATAGCGATGCAGGGTAACAGGCTGATTTACACTTAGTGTTAACAAAATTAGAAAACTGTTTTGGATCTTGTGAAAATTGGACCCTACAACGAGTCAAATAGCTTTTATAACACCGGGCGTTAAGCACGATAAAATTCGACCGAGCCCTTAGGTACCGAGAGAAGACAGATTGTGAACCGCACATTTTAAATTTATAGAAAAGTCTGGACTTAATATTTTTTAGGTGTGACAACTCTTTATTAAGCCACGGAGGTTTATTTGAACTTGATGGATAGTATAACGGAACACACAGATAAAAGAAGGAATTCAATGCATTATAAAAGATATTAACGGCCTTAGCCACGTTAGTGCATGAATAAAATTCGGACCAGTCCAAGCATCGTTTTACGATTGGGTAGGAAGGGGAAAATTAATCAACAGAAGTCTAAATAAGAAGGTAAGTTAAGATTTGCATTCCCGTTTAGGCGCCGTAAAGCAAAAAGAAGAAAGTTTTTTGGTCTGATTCAATACGACCAATATGTATTCCGTATTGCGGACTCCAGACGGGAGAGCCATACTCCAGAATCGGACGGACTAACGAAATAATTAAAGTTTTAGTTAAATAAGGATCATTGAATTCTTTTGGCAAAACTAAAATCGTATCTCTGATATAGTAAATAAATATATCTCAAAGGAATATTTTGATAATAAGAAAAACAGCAAAATAAATTTTGGTTTAATTTGTAATTTTTGTAATTTTATTATTTTCCTATGGGATGTCCGATTTATATTTAATTAAAGCTCAATAGTATTTAAAATCCCAAAGAACAAAACAAAAAATTTTAAAGCAATTATTAATTAACAATTATGTAGAAGTTATGGTCGAATCACAATTAAATTTCATGCTTGGCCAATCGCAAGAGTTTGAAAGTTTGCGTCGTTTTCATGACATCTCCACTGAGCGTGTGGATCGGCACAGTACGCAATAAGTTGCGCACTTAATCCGAGACCCAAACACCACCACCGGAATTAGCAGCCACCAAAGCAGAATGACACCCCGATTAGTGCCAGCTATGAAGGTCCTTAGCCATTCCCCCTTATTCCCCCTTCCCACTGCTTTGAGATGGCCCGGCTTAAGTGTCCTAAAATTAGTTGAGGGCTCTTGTTTGCTTTTAACTGCTACCAGTGCTAATATAAAAATATTCTGCTGAGTGTTTTGAGATATAAAATCCGAAACCGAATCAAATTAATCAGTTGGCACAAACATAAGAACGTTCCTTAACGTCTGAATCTTATTGGGGCTCATTAAATACCCTTTCAAGATGTGATTTTGGTAACCTTATAGAGTTTATTTTGTTCTTCTTTGGCCTCGCTTGTTTGGCTGGCAAATCATTTTTTCTTTAATAAGTAATGTTGGCGAGAAATTTGCATCCTTTCGTTTGTTGTCGAGGTGCCAGAAATTTTCAAGCGACTATATCATTAATCCTTAAATTTAATTTTCCTTTGTTTAAAAACAATCATCAAAAATTAGCTTTTGACTTTTTGTATCTTTTGTAGTTGTTTTTATCGCCTCACAATATGCCGCCGAACCTAAAAGTATACGACACTTTGCCTCTAGATCACAATATAAATAACAAGAAAGGAAAGCTAACTTCGGGCGGAGCCGAAGTTGATATACCCTTGCAGAATACTCTGTAAATTTATTCCCCAAAATTATTCATATGATGCATTATTAATACTCATAAAAAATCCCAACTTCCTAATATTAAAAACACCAAAGTTATGGCATTTCCAATCGTTCAGTTATATGGCAGCTATAAGATATAGTCGGCCGATCCTTATGAAATTTGGTAGGTCGGATTGATTGGCCAAATATAAAATCCATAGGAAATCCCACCTTCCTAACTTTACAAACACCAAAGTTATGGCATTTCCGATCAATCAGTTATATGGCAGCTATAGGATATAGTCGGCCGATCCCGGCCGTTCCGACATATATACTGCGTGCAAAGGAAAGAAGGGTGTGTGCAAAGTTTGAATTCGATATCTTTAAAACTGAGAGACTAGTTCGCGTAGAAACAGACAGACGGACAGACAGACGGACAGACAGACGGACAGACAGACGGACAGACGGACATGGCTATATCAACTCAGGAGGTGATCCTGATCAAGAATATACATACTTTATAGAGTCGGAGATGTCTCCTTCACTGCGTTGCACACTTTTGACCAAAATTATAATACCCTCTGCAAGGGTATAAAAACAAGGTGATTGGCTAAGAATGGCACCAAAATAATATTCAATTAAAAAATTGCCTTACTCTGACCATATCAAAACAAAATTGAATATAATATCAATTACTGATTTCGATTCCTGAGTAAGACCTTAGGGCTTAAACCCTTCATTTTTTCGCTTAATTTTCAATTAAATTACTGATTTCAATTCTTGAGGAAGCCCTTAGTGCTTAATCCCTTCATTTTTTCGTTTAATTTTAAAACTGTCTGGATAAAACGGAACGGGGACGAATATACTCAGAGATATAGTCATTTTATACAGTTTTGGGATGACATAAAAAATATCACAAAATAAATATTAACATACAAATATGATTCGCAATTAAAATAAAAATGGATATGTGGTCGTTTTACAACATTACAATTTTATTATAGCTGCAGGGTTATATAACCTTCGGCTTGCCTAAGATTTTATTTCTTTTCTTGTTATTTTTTATAAAACATTTAACAGAGTTTGGATATAAAAATACAAAAGCACTATTTTCAAATACTTGTGTTTGACTAGATTGATTTACTGTTCAGAGTCTTCGTAGACATCTAGGTTAAGGCAGTTTATCCAGAAGGCATCGATGGTATGGTACAAATGAGGCAGCGCATTGCCGATTGAATGGTTCTCATCGGTATAAGTCTATAAATTATGAAAATAATAATTAAAATTTGTGCACAAAGAGCAAATGGATCAATTCTACAACCTGCTCTTCGAACTGAATATCATGTCTTTGTAGCAATTTTGCCAGCAATAGAGAATGCTGGTAGTGGACATTGTCATCTCCGGATCCGTGAATCAACAGGAAATCATGAGTTTTGAAGTTTTCCACATTCAGGAACACACTGCTTTCGTTGTATTTCCCTAAGTTATCATCCTCTGTTGGTAGACCCATATAACGTTCGGTATAAATAGTATCTAGATAAAAAGAAAATGGTTTATTCACTATTTCTATTAAATGAAGTGGCCACAAACCATAGTATAGCCATGAAGTTACTGGAGCCACTGAAACTCCGCACTGGAAGATCCGATCGTTATCCTTCTCGATGGTCTTAGCCGTCATGTAACCACCGTAGCTCCATCCCCAAATGCCACAGCGATCGGCATCCACGTAGGGCAGATTCAGTTGCATCCAACGAGTGACGAACAGTTGATCCTCGACCTCGTGATCGCCCAGATCATTGTTGACTGAGAAGAGCAGGTCCTTGCCCTTGTTGCCCGTACCTCGGCCGTCAATATAGGCGTAGATCGTCTCCCTGGAGGTCGTGACAAACGCCTCGTAGCCCAAGGTAAACCCGTTGGTTACTCGCACCGAGTTGGGTCCCTGGTACACAACCACGATCAGCGGGTACTTCTTTGCCTCATCGAAGTTGGGCGGAAGGGCTAGCTTGGCTATTCCATTGGTCCCATCGGCCAGGGTGACATTCAGAAAACGGTAGGAAGGACGCAGCTTCGCCTCCACCTTTTTGCGGTAATCTGTGTTTGGCTCCCAGTCGACCTGAAGCGTTTTTGTGGTGGCCTCGAAGATCCGCGTGTAGCTCGGATTGGGCCCGTTGCAGGAGAGCGTGTAGTAGGAAAAGGACTTGCTAAAGGTGGCCGAAGCAGAGCGACACGCCACGCCGTCCGCATCGATTTGAGTGCAGCTCAGGCACTCGTCGTTGCTGAACACATGGTACACCGAGGGATCTCCGGGCTGAGTGGCCTGGTAGTAACTAAAGAATGGAATGAAAGGAAACCGTTTTTAGTATACAACAGTTCAGATTTTGTGGTATGGCCCTAAAGCGTAAACTCACAGTTTGTCCCTCGCTTCATCGTATCCATAGACGTTCAAAACAGTGAAGTTACCACGCGACGGCCAACTGTTGAGCCCGGTCTCCAGGTCCAAGTTCCAGACCTGGTGCCAGTTGTCTATGAAGTATCCGAAAATGCAACTCTTGCCGGTGCTGAGGCACTTGGGCGTGCTGAGATCCACCCAGCCGAGCGGCTCCTCCAGCCTCTTCACCTCTGCGCAGACGCCTTGGTAGCTGCAGCTCTGAATGGAGGCGAGGTTCTGACGCCGATTCATCCAGGTGATGAGCAGGTGCGTCTCGTTGGACCAGACAACGTTCTGCAGGATGTGATCGCTTCCGACAACATCAACGGGCGCCACGATGCGCTGCATAGTTGGATCGTTGTCGGTCACGTCATAAATCCGCAAGCTCACTAGCGGGTTTTTGGAGCCCGATTTGGGGTACTTGAGGTGCTCTTCGTGAGGATACTGATAGTAAGTGGTGTCCCCGTCGCCGTACAGGAAGTAGTTGAAGGTCTCTACCTCAGTGTCGTCAAAGAAGCCCACCGCCAGCTTGGTGCCGTCCGCCGACCACCACAAGGCGCTACCACTGCTCAGGACCTCCTCTTCGTAGACCCAGTCGGGCACTCCATTGTATACCACTCCGTCCACCCCGTCGTCCGTAATGCCGATCTCCACTTTCTCGCTGAAGTGGATGAACACATTGTTGAGGTAGACGTAAGCCAAACGATCCCGCTGCGGCGACCATCCGCAGTACTGCAGCTTTTCGCCATTGTGGATTTGTACGGTCGTGTTGCTCTCGATATCGAACACGTCGTACTGGGCAATGTACGAGTGTCTAAACTTCTCCGTGAGGTTGTGCCGGATCAGGATTTTCGTGTTATCTGGCGAGAGCGAAAAGGTGGCCCCAACATAGTTGTTCTGAAAAAAATGGTGGTCGTGTTGCCAAACCCTTTTTGAGTATGCTAACTATCTTACCAGAAATGAGGAGTTTTGAAAAATCACGTCCGTTTTAGTGGCAGCGTTGAACTTGTGGATGGATCTGTCGGTGGCGGTGTAATAGAACTCCTCATCTACAAGGTTTAAAAGTTTGAATAAAACCAAGTCACTCTGGCACAAAATTTTAGGAACTATAATTAACACCTAGACTTGGCATTGAACACCAAGATTCTTTTGATGCAGGTTTCATTAAATTTTAAGAATATAGGGAATCAGATGATAGTGTGTTATTAAATTATTATTAAAGATCCACGGCATATTTACAGAACTAAACTTAAGTTTAAGTTTTAGCTGTTTGAAGTGAGATGTTGTATTGAATTTGGCATAATGCCCGAAAAGCAAACGAACATATTTGGTAATTAGAAAGTTATGTAGAGAAATCTGGCACCGTCGAATGATTCTCCTAGCTTTAAAGGTAAAATAAAAATGTATTAAACTATAGACTTAAATGATTCTAGAACTGACGAACTTTAAATCACAAGAAATAGGAAAGCCCTCCAACCATTATCTAAACACCATCATTATAGTTAGCCACAATTCGGAGATAAGAAACGAAATTTAATCGAGCTATAGAGGTACAAACTGATGGTCGTAATTCATTAACGATTAGATTTCATATACTGAAGATAACCTAACAGTAATTGTTGCAAATAGTGTAAGTTTTGCTCCTTTTTTAAGTCTTTTCAAGAAAAATATCTCTCTTCTTTAAGTATGAACAACTATTTGAGATCAGTTCTTTGGGAATAAGATAAATTAATTTGATGTAGACTTTTTAATACAGAACTTTCTATAATTTTTATACCCGAGTGGAACCCGAACCAAAACCCCCCTGAGAATCCGCCACTGGGGTTGAGTTATAGAATGTTAATTGTATTTCTCGTCTGTGCAGAGCTATGACCGGGAAATGAATGACAAATCAGAATAAGAAAAGTATTCGTAAATAAGCTCTTTGATAAGGGTCACAGCTCCCGCTGATGAACATGAGCTCTGCGGGTAGAAATTCCCTGATGAAAATTCCCTGAATGTTAATTGCCGGGGTGATAACTACCCGCGGGGGATTCTCAATGATAACAGCCGAAAACAAGACAGTGGAATGAAGAAAAACAAACGTAACTGGGTCATCGAACCGATCGGATGAGCCACCAACCTGTTATCCAGGTGCCATTGAAACTCCGGAGACCTGAAGAACCATATAGGGCTTCCGTCAGCTCCCACGCTGTTTTATTCCCCTCCGCTTCCTCCGCCCGTCCGATTACCGCCGCCAACGTCGGACGGAGACCGGCGACGTAGAACAGACAGAGTGCGGTGATCAGCAGCGATTTGTTGTGCATAGTGAATGCGCCAAAAACTGAATTAATGAAATTCCCACTTGTCACACCGCGAAACGCACAGCACGTAACACTCAGCGGCGCGGCTGAGAAGCAACTGAGTCGGAATCAGAAATCAATTGCAATCACACAGTAATTAGCGCGGACGTCGACTGCGGCAGAGTTCGCCCCGATAGAAAGATAAAGAGCGTGGGAGAGCGTGGTAGAGCGGGAGAGAGCTGCCAATTTGGATCGACGTGGCCTTTCCAGATTCCCTGGCCATTACACCATTACACCTAAAACAAACACATGCACAATCTTAGTATATCAGATTCTATGTCTCTCCAGCAAGATCGTATTATCATTACTTGGGGAGGGTGAGCGAAACCCCTACGGAATTTTCAGTTAAATCAATAGAAAGCACTCATCAAATAAGCAATCGCCTTTAAACATCTGTGCATAGTTAAAGTTTATCGTTACATCGTTATTGCCTTTACTTTAACATAAAGAGATTTTATAAAAATTTAAAGGTGTAGTAAACAACTATTTTTATACCCTTGCAGAGGGTATTATAATTTACCGACGTTTTCGAACCCATAAAGTATATATTTTCTTGATCAGGATCAATAGGGGAGTCGATAAAGATATGTCCGTCTGTTTCAGTACCGTTTGCGAGCTCAGTTTCACAGTCGTCCTAAAACATGTGTGCGCAGATCAAGTTTGAAAACCGCCCCGATCGGATGTCATATCCTATAGCTCCCATAAGAACAATCGGATATAACTTGCTAGAATTAATGATATTTTGCGCTTTGTAAAAGCTATTGACATGAATCAGGGTAAAAGCGCTTGCCGATCGGACGTTTATATCCTATAGCTCCCATAGGAACAATAGGGTGAAATCGGTAAAAATGTTATGATTTTCAGGATATTTTGACATAAATCTTTCCGAATCGTATTTTTTTATGCATACCTTGATCAGGGTAAATGGACGTACCGATGGGACATATCCTATAGCTTCCTTAGGAATTTACCTTGATCATGGTAAAAGCGCTTTTTTCCCTTTTTATACCCTTGCAGAGGGTATTATAATTTTGGTCAAAAGTGTGCAACGCAGTGAAGGAGACATCTCCGACCCTATAAAGTATATATATTCTTGATCAGGATCACCTCCTGAGTTGATATAGCCATGTCCGTCTGTCCGTCTGTCTGTCCGTCTGTCTGTTTCTACGCAAACTAGTCTCTCAGTTTTAAAGCTATCGAGTTGAAACTTTGCACACAGCCTTCTTTCCTTTGCACGCAGTATATATGTCGGAACGGCCGGGATCGGCCGACTATATCCTATAGCTGCCATATAACTGATTGATCGGAAATGTCATAACTTTGGTGTTTGTAGAAATTTGGGATTTTCTATGGGTTTTATTTCTGGCCAATCATAAAGGTCGGCCGACTATATTCTATAGCTACCATATATGTAACTGAACGATTGGAAATGCCATAACTTTGGTGATTTTATACCCTTGCAGAGGGTATTATAATTTTGGTCAGAAGTCTTTAACGCAGTGAAGGAGACGTTTCCGACTCCATAAAGTATATGTATATATTCTTGATCAGGATCAATAGGGGAGTCGATCTAGCCATGTCCGTCTGTCCGTCCGTTTCAATACCGTTTGCGAGCTCAGTTTAAAAGCTAGCGATCTGAAATTTATACAGTCGTCCTAAAACATGTGTACGCAGATCAAGTTTAAAAAACGCCCCAATCCTATCCTATAGCTCGCATAGAAACAATCGGGTGAAATCGGTCCAAATTTGATGTTTTTCAGAACATTTCGCGCAGTGTGTGTATTGACATAAATTTTTCCAAATCTTATTTATTTACGCATATCTTGATCAGGGTAAATGCGTTTGCGATCGGAAGTCTATATCTTATAGATTCCGTAGGAAAAATTGTTAAAGACTGCAAAATGCAAATCTAGTTTATTTATGTATACATTATTCAAAGTCTGGAAGGATATTAAAACTTCAGCTTCCGTCCTCGTTAAAGTTGGGAAGTTGGGTTTTTTTATGAGTATTAAGAATGATTCATATGAATAATTTTGGAGAATATAATTAACAGAATATTCTGCAAGGGTATATTAACTTCGGCTCCGCCCGAAGTTAGCTTTCCTTTCTTATTTTTATAAAAGTTTTCCTTATTTTTAGGGCTTTTGCCTTAGACTTAAGAAAGGAAAAACCATTAATTTTAGAAAAATTTACATGGAATTTTTGGTGCTATGCCATTGAAGACAAAAATAGGGCAAATTTCTTGTTTTTAGGGTTCATTTTTGTATGAGTGTAGATTTCAGTTTTATACCCTTGCAGAGATTATTATAATTTCAGTCAAAAGTTTGCAACGCAGTGAGGGAGACATTTCCGACACTATAAAGTCTATATATTCTTGATCAGCATCACCTGGAAAGTCAGACCATGTCAGTCTGTCCGTCCGTCTGTTTCTACGCAAACTAGTCCCTCAGTTTTAAAGCTATCTGCTTGAAACTTTCCAAAAAGTTGTCATTCTATTGCAGGCAGTATATAAGTCGTAACGAGCCGGATCGGGCGACTATATCATATTACTCCTATAAGAACAATCGAAAAAACAAAAATTTTAAAAAATTATAACTTTGTTGTTTTTTGGGGTTTGGTAATATTTAAATATTATGGAATTATGGTTTTAATTAAATTAAAATCGGACAACAATATCATATAGCTGCCATAGAAACGATGACCAAAAGCAGCGCAAAATCGACATAGCTTCATTGTTTTTAGTAATATAGGCATATAAATCGAAATGTAGTAGTTTTGTAATAGCTGCAAGGGTATAAAAACTTCGGCTTGCCGAAGTTTGCTTCCTTTCTTGTTAAATGTCATTTTACTATTTCTTGACTAATTTCTCGAAGTAAAATAATTATGAAATGATAGCTAAAAGTTAGACTCTGAGTTCACTCAAGTTTTCTTTTTATACCCTTGTAGAGGGTATTATAATTTTGGTCAAAAGTGTGCAACGCAGTGAAGGAGACATCTTCGACCCTATAAAGTATATATATTCTTGATCAGGATCACCTCCTGAGTTGATATAGCCATGTCCGTCTGTCCGTCTGTCTGTCCGTCTGTCTGTCCGTCTGTCTGTCCGTCTGTCTGTCCGTCTGTCTGTCCGTCTGTCTGTCCGTCTGTCTGTCCGTCTGTCTGTTTCTACGCGAACTAGTCTCTCAGTTTTAAAGATATCGAATTGAAACTTTGCACACACCCTTCTTTCCTTTGCACGCAGTATATATGTCGGAACGGCCGGGATCGGCCTACTATATCCTATAGCTGCCATATAACTGATTGATCGGAAATGCCATAACTTTGGTGTTTTAAAGTTAGAAAGTTGGGATTTCCTATGGGTTTTATTTTTGGCCAATTAATCCGACCAAATTTAATATGGATCGGCCGACTATATCCTATAGTATTAAGAATGCATCATATGAATAATTTTGGAGAATATAATTTACAGAGTATTCTGCAAGGGTATATCAACTTCGGCGCCGCCCGAAGTTAGCATTCCTTTCTTGTTTTTTTGGGAGTTACTCAGCTTTAAAAAATGAAACCCGTTTTAGATCTTTTTTATACCCTTGCAGAGGGTATTATAATTTTGGTCAAAAGTGTGCAACGCAGTGAAGGACACATCTCCGACCCTATAAAGTATATATATTCTTGATCAGGATCACCTCCTGAGTTTATATAGCCATGTCCGTCTGTCCGTCTGTCTGTTTCTACGCAAACTAGTCTCTCAGTTTTAAAGATATCGAATTGAAACTTTGCACACACCCTTCTTTCCTTTGCACGGCCTGTCGAAACGGCCGGGATCGGCCGACTATATCCTATAGCTGCCATATAACTGATTGATCGGAAATGCCATAACTTTGGTGTTTGTAAAGTTATTTGGCCAATCAATCCGACCTACCAAATTTCATAAGGATCGGCCGACTATATCCTATAGCTGCCATATAACTGAACAATTGGAAATGCCAAAACTTTGGTGTTTTTAAAGTTAGGAAGTTGGGATTTTTTATGAGTATTAAGAATACATCATATGAATAATTTTGGAGAATATAATTTACAGGGTATTCCGCAAGGGTATATCAACTTCGCCTCCGCCCGAAGTTAGCTTTCCTTTCTTTTTTTAATTAAACTTTGTTACTTATTTAAATGAAAAATTCATATTATAGCTTTTTTAAGTAAGAGGGAAATAAAAGCCAGGGTATAATCGGCAAAAATATCTGTTAATTGTTTATATCGAAGATGCAAACCTTAATATTTATATACCTTTTTCGTGCTCTATTTCACTTAAATTGTTCCTGAATCTATTTACTTTTTAAGAGTCTTTCTAAAGGGGTTAATATCCTTTGTTCGGTGTGCAAATCGTTCGAAAAAGTAGCTTTCTCCCGCACACTCTCTTCTGCAACCTGACACCAGCCTGAAAGCAATCCATTGATATTGCATTTTTTGATTTTGTATTTATTTATTAATTAAGCTTATCCTTAATCTTATAAACAGTGTTGCATGTGTTTGTATTAGGTTGTGTATTACTGATTAACACACTGATCAACCTAGTAATTGAAACAAATGCTCATGCACTGCGGTCCAAAATTGAGGTTTTAAGTCCGAAAAAGATTTTACTGCGGCCGCTGAGCTGTAGGAAGCTGGTGCTGCTGGTGGGTCGGCTCCTGCTGCTGGAGCTGCATGACGTGGCTAAGAATCTGCGCCTGCTGCTCGAGACACTTGGGAAAGAAGGTCTGCATGAGGCCGACCTTGCGCTCCTCCAGCTCCAGGCGCTGGCGGGAAATCTTGGTTTGCTCGTAGAGTAGCTGGTTCTTTCGCCGAACCTCCTCCATGTAGAGGGCCTCTAGCGAATCGGCGTGCGGGGGATTTACAGATCCGTATGGACGACCGCGCTTTCGCGGCACGGGTACCGGGGAGGCGCCGACTATAGCGGGATTGGTGGCCGGAGCAGGAGCAGGAGCAGGAGCTACAGCCGGAGTCGGAGCTAAAGCTGGAGCTGGAGCTTGAATCGACCCCTGCGCCGACATGCCTCCATTTGCGTTGGTGGCCACGCTGATGGTGTTATTGCTGCTGTTTATGTAGGCTACCGCCGTGATGGGCTGGTGGTTAATGGTCGAGGTGGCTGCGACGCTGTTGCCGGTGTTGTTGGTGAAATGAGCCGGCTGCTGTTGAAACTGGGGCTCATAGCTTTGCTGAAACTGCTGTTGTTGTTGCTGTGGCGTCTGTAACTCGAGCAATTGAGCCGGCTCGGCAGGCGAATACTGTTGCAGCTGCTCCTGGAAGGGCAACGAGCGGTACTCGTCATCCTCGTACTCCTGTTTGACCACCTCGTCGTACTGGTCAGTAAACAGCTCCGTGCTAAAGCTCATGCCGCCGCTGTTGTTGTTGTTGTGGCTGCTGCCATGATTGCTGTTGCTATTGTAAAAGGTGGTAGCAGGCGGCTCAGCGGCCAGTCCCAGACCCTGCTGCTGAAGAGGCTGCTGCACTTGCTCCGCGGACGCCTCTTCCCGGGGCGGCGTCATGTCGCGATTGTTGAGCAGCGCCTCTGGCGGAAGCGGATCTGCGTTCTTGGGCCTATGCAGATTCTTCAGGATGCGGTTTATGATGTCGTACTTCTTCCAGCGCGTGGCATAGCTGGAAGGGTCTGCCTGCAGCTGCTTCTTCACCTGCCTGTGGGCGAAAACAGTCCGAAACGGTCAGCACCCCACGGAAACTTGCTCGTCTACCACTCACCTGAACTTGGCTCTGGTCTGGTTCACCTTCATTTGGATCTCCTCGGGCTTCACGTCCACGGCGAACCGCTCACGCAGCTCCTCGGCCCAACGGCCGAAGAAAATGGTGTTCTTGCCGGTGCGCGTCAGCCGCCAGTTGTCGCGGCCCCAGATCTCGTACAGGCGCTCCTCCTCGCTGGGCGTCCAGTAGCGTCGCGCCTTCTCCTTGGCCCTGCCCTCGAGCATCTCCTGGCCCCCGCACATGGCCGGATCCTGTTCGGCGCCGCTGCCGCTGCCTCCGCCGGCTGTACTGCCTCCGCTTCCGCCTGCGTTCAGCGCCACCTTCTCGTAGTCCATCGACTGCTCCTTCTCGTGCTCCCCTGACTCGGCGCTCCTGCGATTGCGGGACTCTGTGGCCAGCGCTCAACTTACACAATGCAATGCGGTGCGGTGGGGCAGTTGGAACACACGGCAAAGCCAAGAGTTTTCTGCACAAAAAATCAACAACAGCTCTGATACACAGAAGTGTGTGACCGTTCGTCTCTAAAACGCCGAAAGAATGCCATGACGCCAGTGCTGCCGTTTTCAATTTGCATTTTTAAACTAAATATAGCTGAGCTCCACTGGCACCTACTTCCACAATTTAAAGCCCCGCTTACACTTGAACTGCGTCATTGCGTTTGGGACCAAACTCAGTTTTTTTTTTAGAACAGCCATCTAATTTTTTTTTATTTCTATTCGATATTTGGCCTGTCGCTTAACTATTGACTATTAACAATTATCACTAACAACAAGAAACAATAATAAAAAACAGGTGGCAAAAGAAAGCAGTAGGATATGGATTTTAATATTGTCATTTGCAACCGAGATTTGCTTGTAAAATTGTTAATAGACTTTTAGAAGAGTAACAATCTTCAAGGCAGTCTTTTAAATACCTTGAGCAGGGACACAATTAGATAAAATAACGTATTTAGTTATACAATTAATCATTGCCGAGGTTGTTTTTGCTATTTAGTTGCAAGGCAAAACGGAGAACAGCTGTTTTCGTAAATCCATACATATTAACTGAATTTAGTTAAGTGTAAACTCTACATCCAAGTTATAGGATTTTCTGGCTGCATTTCCTAAGCGATGTATTTTGGTATTATTGGTTTTTCCGGCGCCTGGTAGTCGGTCACGTACAAAAATGTTTGGATAGCCGGGCGATTTTCGCAAATCGGAAAATGAGCGGCCAGAAGCACCTGCGATTGCGCTACTACACCTCCTTGGAAGAGGCCTTGCTGGTGCGGCTGTGGCGCGAGCACCTGCACGACATTCCCTCCTACACAGAAAACCTGCCTATTTTTCGGGAGATTGCGCACGGCTTGCAGCAGCACGGCATTCGGCTGAACAAGCAGGAGGTTCGCCGGCGCATCAACAGCTACCGCAATAAGTATTTGTACGCCGCCGGGAGTCGCTGGTGTCTCAAAAGCCGTGGTTAATGTTTCCTTCCCCTCCTCCGCAGGAACGAGCGCAAACGCGCGGAGAGCGACGCCGGCTACCTGCCCGACTGGCGCCTATATGCGCTCATAGACTCCTTGTTCCACCCCGCCAGACCTCCGACGGACCTTTGCCACGCCCTCAATGTACTGGAGGAGACTGCCTCGAGGGCCCGGGCGGATCTGCCTGCCCTGCCGCCACTGCGCCTCACGTCGTCCGCCCAGGTTAAGTTCGAGCGCGATCCGGACGGAAGCGCCTTCCTGGAAGCCCAGCCACTGGTGCTCTCAATGGTTAAGGCGGAACCTGAACATGTGGCGTATCACCAGGTTAAGACTGAACACAAGCCCACGGAGGCGGAACTGGCCCACTATGTGGCTGACATTAGGCGGACCCCGCTGACGCCGGCCAACCACCAGCTGCCGGTCGCAGAGGATGCGAGCCATGTTAACGGTCAGCCAGAGACCAATGTTTTCTCAGCGGCCAAGAGAAGACGCGGACGGCGCAGCATCCTGCCCCGCACCGGCCAGATCACTATGGCAATCGTGGAGGGGCTTCGCAAGGAGAACAAGATGCTCGAGGAGCAGAACGACGCCTGTCTACTCGCGCTCGAGCAGAAGGAGAAACAGTTCCTGGCAATGGAGCAGAACTTTTTGATGTATCTGGACCGGCAGGAAGCTTTGCTGACGCACATACAGCAACGAGGCATCAAACAGGAGCCAAATCGAGACTTCTAGCTCGACGGGGGCGAAATAGCTTTAAGTTGGTAACAAGGGCCATTGGGAATGTCGTCGCTTAACCTCATGCATTGCACTCGTTCCTTCCCCAGACCCAAGTCTAGTTTACTTCATGTACAAAGCAGCATGCAAACCGAAGATTTTCATGTTTTACCTTTTTTTAATAACAGCGTCCACATGAATGGGCTAAGCAAAATGTGTTAAATTTAAATGTATGAAAAGTCTATCTTTGTGAAAGAACTTTCGGTAAGATCTTAGAGTAAATTGTATTAAAAATTAACAAAAAAAAAGTATTTTGAACTTGGGGCTCAATCAAATACCGGGATAGTAAATTATACATTTAACATATGTAGGTCATAGCTTCCCAAAAGTTTCAATGAATTTCTGCTGATCTCGCACAATTGGTTACGAAATGTATGACCAAATTACCCGTTACTCGTTTAATTATTAGTTATTATTTATACCCGTATGCTGTTTTCTTTGAAAAGTGTGTAACCGGATCAAGGAAACCTTATCGGGATTATAAAGTTTTGTATGTATGTATGTATATACGATCAGATTCAACAGCTGAGTCCGTATGAACGTTGGGATTCCGGAAACTATAAGATCTGGAGAGGTTTAGTAACTTAAGAACTTTGAACAACGGCGCCAAAACTGTATGACCAGCTTGGAGAAAACGCAGAAAGTCCCGTAACGCCTTGCGAAAGTGGCCAGAAAGCGCCAATACTTGCGTTAAACCCAAAGGTGGTCTCACTGCCTGGACCGCGAGAAGTTTTCCGTGGAAAGTGATCGAATACACCAGTTTTCCCGTTGCGCGTGTTACCTCGTGCAAAATACAGTGCTGCCAGACCGTCAAACTGAACTTTACCGGTTTTTCCCCAATTTCTCAGTTTTCCGAACTCGGCCCTCAGCATGAGACCCCCAAAAGTTGCGCCCCGCTCCCCCACATCCGCCACGACCCTGGGACCTCCTCAGAAAAGCGCAGGAAACCATCCCAAGCCGCGTCAATAAAATTACAAGTGGCGCCATCTGTTTCTGAAGTTCTTTAACATGGTAACGGGTTTTTGATAATCGTGGCCCTCGACTTAAGCATTCAATCTTGTGTTATCACATTTTTATTGTTTTATTCAAAAGTCCTCGGAGTGCCTCAACTTTTGACATATATGTATGTAAAAGCAAAAATATTTACTCCAAATGAAAAAATTGTAGGCAAACTTTGTATTTACTTACACCAAAATATAATAATTTTTCCTTACAAAATTAGATATCAGAAGTTTTGCATGTTGAAGATGCGTTCGTCAATACTTCCATACTTCCCTAGAAAGTTTTTTTTTTGATTTGGAATCGTCAAGTTTTACATAGTATCTCCTATCATACAGAAAACAGTAGATTTAAATACATTTAAGATATATTTGCAGCAGTGGAGATGTATCCGCCCCTATTAAGTGAATATATTCTATCCGTCCGTTCGACCGTCCGTCTGTCCGTCTGTCCGTCTGTCCGTCTGTCCGTTTCTACTCAAAATTCTGTCTCCATTATAAAGCTTTTTAATGAAACTATCCTTAAACTACTTCTTTCTATTTCTAGTACTTAAGTCGGAATAGGACGGATCGTTCGACTACATCATATAGCTCCCATAAGAAACAAAATTATATATTTTTTTTTTTGTTCCTATACCACTTTTAAAAATCAGACGACTATATCATGTAGCTGTTATAGGAAAGCTCAGAGATATACTTATTTTTTACTACTGCACGAATACAGTTTAAATTTAATAAAAACTAAACGACTACCACTGTAAGAGTGAAAAAACTACTAATTTACTACTACTAAGACTACTAATATATAGACGCAGAATTTAAAAACTGCTTAAATGGTTAAGCCTAGTACTCAAATCCAAAAACTTGTTCGCCACCGGAAACACTTTAATCTTTCCAGTGTGACAGCATTTTTGAGAGTTAATAAGAACGGAGTGCCCTATGGTCGATCAGCTGGGTTTGTTGACAAACAGTTAAAATTAACATAAAACATATAAGCAGAAAAGGGATCTCCAAGGATATTCTAAAGTATCTGGGCGAGTACAAATAAATTAAAATAGCAAAAAAAATACTCTGATTAGTTCGGGTAAATCGACCGAACGAGTTGTTTGGGAAAATAAACTGTAAGCAATTAGCACTAGTGTAAGCTGAAAAAGTAGATTCAACAATAGGAAATGTGTGAAATCGAGATTTTCAGTCTTATCGATAATATCGACCGGTTTAATTTTTCAAACAACCTAATTTTATTTGTTCACCAACCAGTATACTGTCTAATGCAGTGTGACCGTCTCTGCAAATTCAAAACAATCCCAAGAATCGCAAGCTGCAATAGCTGCCTGTGTCTCTTTAAATCGCTCTTAGCTCTCAAAAAGCGCTCTCTTAAGGCTGAAATATTGGGTGCCAGAGACTTTTTTAGGGCCTTCATGCTTTTTCGATTTCGAGACTTCGAACGAAACGGTTGTGTTTTTTCGCGTGTGTGCGGGTGGCGGACGCGCGTGCCAATCGGAAAAAGGCTGAGAATTAAATGAGTTGTTCGCAAAAGCCAAGGCAACAAAAAGGAGTACCAAGGTGTGTTGTGTGCGGAGAAAGCCTGCTCACGAAAACAGATTCAAGATCGCCGGACGGAAGAAAAATCGCCGTTAAATCGGGGCTACTGAAAAACAAGTGTAGCACACAAATTTAAATGTTTGCTGTGCAGTGAGTGTGTGCAATTGTGTGCGAGCGTCATCTAAATAAACAACAAAAAAATCTTTTTGCTGCAGAGAAGCAAGAGAGAGCTAGACAGAGAGAGCGAGAGGCTGTTGTTGCCGCTGCATGTGGCATGCCCAAAAATCAGCTGGGCCCGTCTATCCTCTCCCTCGTACACGAAGTGTGTAGGCTAGTGTAAAAGGCGGCGCAGCTTTTCCTTTTTAGCTTACATTCTGGACTGGACACTCTCGGCTTATCTCTCTTTCTCCATTTGTAGCACTATGCTACAAATGTGAAAAGCAAACCCGTTTCGTTTTACTTCACCCACTGCTTCGGTTTTTTCTGCTCTCGCGTCACGCCTCGTCTTGTTTTTGTTGCAGTTGTTGCTTTTTCTTAATGCCCCTTTCATTCATAGAAAACGGTCAGCAAAGGAATAACAAAACAAAAGCAACAGCAGCGCGATTTCTTTTATTTTCGCCCAAAAGAGCAGCCCGAAAAGCAAACATAAAATCAACGAAATACAAAACACAAAGCCAAATTAAAGAAATTAAATTTCAAATTCGTGCGGCCACCAACAACCAAAGCCATATCGAAAGAAAGAAAATTATCCAAATCATCATCAGCAGCACAAAAATCGAAAATTGACTTGCTGTGTGTGATGTAAGTTCGATAATAGTTCCGTACAATTGAAAAAGTTTATTTCATATCTGGTCTATTGTGTTTAACAGGCGCTATTATTGCTGTTAATTTGGCTTCCTTTCGTTTTCCGCTTGTTTGTGGAATTCGTTTCTCGATTCTCTTTATCGGCGCAAATATTGTATACATACAGTGCTCCACTTAGATACTATATTTAACTTATAAAATATCAGACTAGGGCTGTCTTTTTTATTATTTATTTAAGCAAAGAAACTAATCCAAATAATGGTCATTATTTCAATGGAACTACCACTTTTGGTGAGTTCTTTTTAAGCAAAAAAACTAATCCAAAACATGGTTATTATTTCAATGGAACGACCACTTTTGTGAGGCCTTTGTATTTGTTGTAAGCGTGCATGGTTGTGTTGTTTTACTGGGTTTTTTCTTTGGTAATCATGTGAGTCTAGCCCCACACCATCTAAAATAAATTTGATAAGATTCTAAGCAATAATAATCAGAGTTGTAGCAACGCGAAATCATAATTTGTTCTTTTTCTATTCTAAGAACTTGTACACACATACATAAGTGGTATGTTCATTCTTAGATCGAATTTCTTCTTCCTTTTGATTAATTCGTTTTTTAAAGGTTTGTTAATTTTCGCATTATCAAAACATTTGTTAACCTATTAAAAATGAGTTCGGTTTTTGTTTTCTTTCAAAAAAGATCATTAAAAATCCCCTTAAACCCATAAATTTTATCCTCGTTTGTGGCCAAATACATGTCACAGAGTAAATACTTGAAAATTTATTTATGTGGAAGTCACTTAAAAATAGAATTCTGTGGGTGTCGAAAAAAGCTAAATAATAAGGTGCTTACAAAATGAACAATCTATTATAAAATACATTATTAATAATTGATTGTCATCGAGGTATAAAACAAGAACTTAAACCGAAAACTTTAATAATTCATTAAGCTGTCTTTAAAATAATAATGGTTTATAATCCAACAATTATTCAACAAATGCTTCTCTCAGCAATGAACATATTGTGGAGTAACTACAGAATCGTGTATCAGAGTTATTTGCTGGAACACTCAAGAACAAACTCATTGCAGTAGTTGGATTGCGTAGGGCCTTAGGTCTGATAAGAATGGCAAGATTACTAGTTTTAAGATAAATGGCTGAAACAGTTATACACATTTAATTTTATTCAAGCGGAAGTGCCCAAAATCATTCTATGGAGTTCTTGTTTTTTTGCTTGACTGTTTGGGCATTTATACTTAAGCATTATTTGGAATCACTAGCTTACAAACAAATTGTTCCTCAGATGCTGATACTAATTTGTGATATAGAAAATCGCATTCACATTTTCTTTTGAGTTAGGTGTACCTTATCCTTTAGCTGGCATAAGAAAAATCGATGGGCATTAAATTGGTATTATTGGTTTATTATCAGTTATGGTTATTATCAGTAAAATAATCGGGAAAGATATGAAATGTTCTGCTAAGTTGATATCAGTTTTATTCTTTCACGAAAAATTGACGGTAATAAACGAAAAATTCTTAGTTAAACAGCTTTTGGAACAGTTCAAGATTATTGGCGCTGTATTTCATATCAAGTTAGCAGAATATAAAAATTACAAATAGAGCGACAAAAGTGTTTAATTTGAAAGAGTTTCCACTTCATTCAGGCCTATTCCTTGGGGTTAATTAAAATCAAATGAAAAACATATACACTCCAGCTGTCTCATCGCGCAGATCAAGTTCAAAAATCTTGCAGATCGAAAATGGCCGGACCAACCACACGATTTCTTGTTTGGTTTAACTGCAAAGACCTATAAACTATTTTCTCTTGTTTGTAATGTGCATGTAGAATTTGTATGCAGCAATTATTAATCTTAACATAGATTTAATTATCAGAAAAATAGTGTAGGTTACTTGTAAAAATTCTTATTACTTATGTAGACAACATGGGTTAACAGGCTACAGACCCTTTCCCTGGATTGCTTATGGGTATTCGCTTACAATTTTGTGGTTAACCGCAAAAAAACATTTTTGTGCATTTTGTTTTCTTTCGCTTATTTATACTTTTACTGACCCCAGTCAGTAATTTGTTATTGTATAACTTTGGGCTAGATTTATCGTAAGTAAGGTGTTTTTTGGGGGATGGAAATTAAGACTTTCCTGTTCATAAAATAGAGTATAGAAACATTGAATTACTTAAGTCTCATAAACTAAGTATATACCTTGAGTTATTTTATCAGTGGATTCTATATCTTTGTAATATGTTGTTTGTGCTTCCTTATTTAAAGAAAAACTTCAATGTAAACATAGTACTTGGAAATGTTTCAAAGCAAGCTTTGCGTAACACAGAAGTTGGGTCGACTAAAATATAATTTTTAAAATGTAAAAGGCTTTATACGTGTGTATTTATGAGTATAGTTATGTTTATAACGACTTAAGGTTTTACCATTTATTGAAAATGAAATAAATGTTTTATTGTCATATGAAAAATTAAAACATTCTAAGAAAACAAGAAAGGAAAGCTAACTTCGGGCGGAGCCGAAGTTGATATACCCTTGCAGAATACTCTGTAAATTATATTCTCCAAAATGATTTATAAGATGCATTCATAAAAAATCCCAACTTCCCAACTTTAAAAACACCAAAATTATGGCATTTCCGATCAATCAGTTATATGACAGCTATACGATATAGTCGGCCGATCCTTATGAAATTTGGTAGATCGGATTGATTGGCCAAATATAAAACCCATAGGAAATCCCAGCTTCCTAACTTTACAAACACTAAAGTTATGGCATTTCCGATCAATCAGTTATATGGCAGCTATAGGATATAGTCGGCCGATTCCGGCCGTTCCGACATATATACTGCGTGCAAAGGAAAGAAGGGTGTGTGCAAAGTTTCAATTCGATATCTTTAAAACTGAGAGACTAGTTCGCGTAGAAACAGACTGACGGACAGACAGACGGACAGACGGACATGGCTATATCAACTCAGGAGGTGATCCTGATCAAGAATATATATACTTTATAGGGTCGGAGATGTCTCCTTCACTGCGTTGCACACTTTTGACCAAAATTATAATACCCTCTGCAAGGGTATAATAAGTGCAAATATTTCATATGTCGGAAACAAGTACCATTATTACGTAAATATAATTTTTGTTGCTTGAATTCTTTTTATCTAAGAAATAATTGGCTTTAAAAAAATACGAGAAACTATAAAGAACTATAAGAATTCTTGGAATTTCAAAAATGTAGTGCTAAGTTTATTATGAGTGTACATATTTTATCTGGTTTGGAAGCGAGGCTTTCACTGAAAAACATTATCGTTAAAACGTTGGTCGATCGGAAACGTTTGGCTTTCGGTTTTTTATTTGCATTGCCAAAAGAACACTTATTTACTATTTAGTACAAGCAACGTTTTAACTAATATTACTTCTTATGTTAATAACCTGCATGGTTATTGAATACTTCTTTCCTTTCAAAGCAAGCTTAAGGACCACATTCAGCAGCTAAACAGTTTTCTTCAATTCACATCTCATGAACCGGTCCTGTTTACAGGAGAACACCTTAAAGCTTTGTGTGTTGCTTAACGTGAATTTTTGCCTGTCATACACAAATATGTAAACACCTTACTTACACCTGTATTTTAAAAGCTTATCTGTTAAGTTTTATTTATTGAAAAAATAATTATTAGCTTTCGTAATTTATTAAGTTTTCTTTATGCACTTAAGTTGCCTTTTCTTTTACCATTATTTGCTGGTCGCTTTGGCATGGTATTTTTTCTAGTCCAAGTCGAAAAGGGGTTTTTAAGGCAGTCCCCTTTGTCATGACAACCGAAGGACATCAAAATGTTTTCTTTACTTCCCCTAACAATGAGGCACGCAAAACAGTCAGTCACCCAGTCAGGGGCAATGCCAGCAGCATTTTGCCCGAGAAGAGAACCGGAGGATTCGGATCGGGAGCGGGACAGGTGCGCCCCTTGTCCGATGTTCTAACACCTTTTCCATGGCCAGAGGGCATGTCACAGTCAGCATGACATGCGTTGAGTTGTTGGGTCGAGCAGCGGCTTATGCTTAATGCTTGATTGAATTGAAACGAAAGAAAATGTTCACTTTTTGTGTATGTGTGGCTCCACCCCTAGAAAAAGGGTATACGCAAAGTTACCGTGAAAAGTGTTAGAACGGAAGTCTTCGGGTCAGCCGAGAGAATATTGTCCGGTGACGTTACTAAAGAACATGGTAACATAATTGGCAGGAACCTATTTATTATATGTATCCTACACTTACTCAGTATAATTTGGAAAAATTGTTATCTAATCTCTAGACGGTTTCATTTTAACAGGGTAAAGCAATTTGCAACACAAATTTAAAGAATTAGTTTTGCCTTGTAAATGTATGTATATATTAAATAAGTTATTATTATTTAAAAAATAATATAAAGAAGAACAGTCCTAATATTAGTTTTTTTCTTCTGTCTGTCCTTTGGAAACAGCGTAATTTGAATATTGGCCACAAAGCATACACATTTTTTGTTGCACAACTTTTAAGTAGTACAATTATTAAAATAATCAGTTGACGTTTAAATAACTAATAAAAAATTTTGGGAATGAAATATGTAATGAGTTAATGTCTATCCGTATGAACGCTGAGATCTCGGAAACTATAAAAGCTAGAAAATTGGCATTTTGCATGTTGATTTTAGGAGTTCCTACGCAGCGCAAGTTTGTTTCAAAATGGTGCCACGCCCCCTCTGACGCCCACAAGCCACAAGCTGTGGCCACAGTTTTGATGTTATTATGAAAATTTTAATTGATATGTATTTGTTTCGTCAATACCTATCGATTGGCCTAATAAAAGTTTGCCACGCCCACTCTAACGCCCAAAAACCCATTAAACGCTTAAGCCTGGCTAGCGCCTACATTTCCGCAATACAACAGCGCCATCTAACGGATGACTTTGGATTCGAGCGGCGAAAAACATACAAGAAGGCATATTTATATTAAGTTTTTTTAGCTGAGTAACGGGTATCTAATAGTCGAGGCACTCGACTATAGCGTTCTCTCTTGTTTTGACTTAATTCTTACACTCTGTGTTAAGGTATGAAAATGGGTTTCTCGGGCACGCGCACAATCAAATTTTTTCGGTTTATATATTTATGTTTATATTATGCCACATATCTGTTTGTTGTTAGTATTTAGCATTGTTTGTTTTTTTGATAATTTGTAGTTTTTATTTTTTGACTATTTTTAATTTTTCGATAATCTTAAATTGTTTGTGTTAAAGTTTTATTTACTTGATATCAAGTTAGCAAAACAACACCACTAAACTTAAATTCTAGCAAAATCTTGTTTGCTTTTATATTTGACTTTTTCTGAATTCATTGATTAATTGTTAAATGCAAAAACAAAGAGCATGCTACGGCCACTGTCATAAAGACTTTAACTAAGTTCAAATTGCCGGTTCACACCGGACTCATGAACTTTCGGACCTTTAATTTTTGCTCAAAAGCTGGAAAAAAATGAGCTATCGAATGACCCCTTATTTTATATTTTTTTGATTTTAAAGCTCTTTAAAATTATGTCATATGCGTCTCTTTCTTTGTGTGTTTCTGAATTGAATAAAATTGAGGTTTTAGGGAAAACCTTTGTTGTACCATTTAAAAAAAAAACCGCGAGGAAACCAGGAAAATATATAAAAATAATTATATTTTTTAAACGACTTAAGCTAAATTTATTTTAAAAGACTAGTTACCATGACGACATAATTTCTTTAACTAAAATAGTTGCGAAATTATAGTTATTTTGTTTTGATGTTTAACACACTTTTTTCCCGGAAAATTGGCAACCTATTTCACTTAAGGGCAATTATCACTTTATAGTAGTTTGAATGAAAAATATTTAACACCAATTTGGCGAGAAAAATACTTATACATTTTCAAGCTTTCCGTTTATTTAAAAATTGCTTTAAAAATAAGCAAGGAAGGAAGCAAACTACGGAAATAATCGACCGATTTTCATAAAATTAAAACCATACTTAAGAAATTTAAAATTGCCATATAAAGTATACACTTGCAGAGGTATTATAATTTCAGTCAAAAGTTTGCAACGCAGAGAAAGGGTACATATGGGGTTCTTCTGTATACAACCTTTGGCTTGTCGAAGTATGTTTCTTGTCCAGTTTTTTATTTATTTTTCGATTGTTTAGGCTCCAATAACCTTATAATATAGTCATCCAGCCTGTTCCGAATTATACACTTCTTGCAATGGAAAGATGACTTTTGGGAAAGTTTCTTGCATTTAGCTATAAAACTGAGAGACTAATTTGCGTACAAACGAACAGACAATCTGTCCGACTCTCCTGGTAATGTTGATCAAAAATAATTATACTTCATAGAGTCGAAGACGTTCATTGGTTGTTATTAAGAATGTCGATTTTTAAGAAAGCTTTCGTATTAAGATCAAAACTAAATAGGAATCTAGCATTAGCAATTACAAGTTCATATACTTTTGCAGCTGATTGGGACTGCAATTATATTGTCTACAATGGCAGTTTCTGCTAAAAACTATATATTGTTAATGTGAACTAATTTTTTTGATTTTATTTATGTTTCAATAATTTCAGATATACACACTACAAGGACATCAAGCTATCCAACATAAATTACACACTACAAAGTAAGTTTAAAATTAATACAATAAAGAAAGCTGAGAAATCAGACTGTGTAAACAAACTTTTTTTTAGCATTGGCGGTACAAAATCTTATTAGTTAATATTGACTTTGTCAGTATGGCTAAAGAAAGTTACCAACTATAGGATATTACATTTTCAAGTTTGATGGTAATTATAATGCAAAGGCATAAAGTTCATTGATGAGAAAAATTTAAATAGAGAACTTGAAGGCGACGTAAAAAGCAATTACACAAATCGTTAATACGCAGCACCAGAATGTCCTCATTGTTATGTAGAAGTGTTTTTTTTATTGTTTATTATGGTTTGTTTTGACTAGATTTCATTAATTCAATTTAATCTTCGGTTAAAGGGTATAACATATAAAACGTAAAAATCGTTATATTATACATTTCTATAGCCTAAAAGCCTCAAAACAAAAATTTATAAAAGTTTAAAAAGCTTTAGAGTTGTTTTTCAAAGTTTATTTTGTTAGCTAATAAAATATTATTGAACATTTGTTCATGAATTTTAAAACACAAAACCGATTTCATTTCTTAAATATTACCTCTTTATTAGGTTTGTGTGTTCCACATTAATATTTTATCAATGGGAACCGACAATTAAGTCACTGAAATTTATACTCTCGGGTGAAGAGAGAAGGAAATTTAATTAAAAATCGTTTGCGACATCCACATCACTTGTTCTGTCCGAGCTTTGCAGCTTATGTGTAGTTTTTGGCAGCCTTCCAAGTGGCAAATGCCATCAATGTAAGTTTCACTGTACATAGAAAACAAAATTTTATCTTATTGGGATCTAAAATTTGGAAATTACTTTGAAACCACAGATTCCAGCTACTCACCAATAAAATAAGTTTTCACGGGCGGATAGACATGGCTAGACCAACTTGGCTGTTTTTATCGATCAATAATATCTATTCTTTTAAAGATTGGAAATGTTATTTCATTGTATTGCAAATATCGGAGCGAAATTATTAAAGCGATTGGAAAAGTACAATTAATATAATATAATAATATAATTAGTAAATCAATCTAACTTTTGATGTTGTGTTTAAAAAAAAAAGTAAAAGTGAAGCAGTCCATCGGCGGTGCATCTATTTTACCTAATTAGTATTATATTTTATTTTTGGGATCCTTGGGTATTTTAGAAATTATAGAAAACATAGTTAAAAATGTGTTTCATTCGATTCTCCAAATAAATTTTGGAACTACATTTTATAAAGTTGAGAAACTGTTTTTTAAGTGCTGCTTTTTTTAAACGTTTTAGAGATGAGACAAGGAGATAGAACTATGGGGGATGTATTATAGCCGCCACTCAAACATGACATATACTTGGGCTACGGGTTTATATTTGTATATGTGCTCTAGGGCTTGTGATTGAATTTGTGTGTGTCTGAGGACAAGGACGAGAACCCATCCGACCACTACGGCTCAGAGTCCTTCGGCGAACATACAAAATGTGGAAAGTCCTTCAAAGAAACCAATTTCATTACCTATTGTACTTAGCTGCTAAGCTTGCAAACAATTAATCTTAGTCCAGCTCAACTTTTGATACGATTTTCGAATTTTAAACAATTTTAGACTTAGACTTTTTAATTAAAAATACTTTATAATAATCAGTTCCATTCTCAATTGGTTGATAACTTAAAAGCGACCGACAGTTCTTGGGGAATTTGTAATTGATCACTTAGAATAGAACAGACCTTCGGGACAGAAAATTAAGGGTTAATTCTTTACACCAAATTTTTTTCCATAGAGGAGACACTTATGTATTCAAATCTTTAAAAAAAATTTTATGTTTTTATATTGTTAAAAATACGAGAACAGAAGCTAACTTCGGCAGGGCGAAGTGAGTTTGGGGGTAGATCGTTCACGATCGGAAAGATTTGTTAACGTTATATAAACGCTCGGTAAGCAGTCAACCGATTTTGAACCAACTAAATGGTATTATGCCAAAAACAAAGATATTCGAAAACAAACAATTTTAACAAATTTTAACCTACAGTTCCCATAAAAAAGTTATATGTTAAAAACATTTAATTGTCCAAGATATATGAAAGATTTGGAACGAAGTCATCCGATTTTAAACAAGGGATGTTTCTGAATTCGTTTCAAAGAGGATATAGATAGATGAGTGATCATATTTTATACCTTTCATACTTGGCCTGCTAATGCATATTTACAAAAATACGATTGGGAAAGTTTCATATTAATAGTTTTGAAATTGAACTTTTAAACGGTATAAAAACAGATTAACATATCCATATCGATTCGCTTAGTGATATTGATCCCTAATATATGTATATATAAATGTTACTTAATTGGGTCTCCGTCCTGCGTTACAAACTGTTAAAGAAAATAACTATCCTCCAAAAATATGTGATCAGTAATAGTTGAAGTGGAATTTGCAAAAATTTAAAGGCTTAATTAAGAAAAGAAACGCACATTTCTTATTTTAAAAATATTTTTCTTTTATATTTGCACCTTGTTTAATTTTAAGAAAAAGCTTTTTTTTTAAATCAAATACGATGTTTACTCCTAAAAATAGAATTTTGGGAAGAAGCTGAAAAAATAAGGATACCACGAATACGTTTCAGCGCTAAAAATATGTGAGATTCCGAATTGTTTTTAAAGAAATGTTTTTGATATTTTATTCATTTAGTTTTTTAAAGTTTTTTTTTTTTATATTTTTGAAGTCTCTTAGCAAACCACGCAACTCTATACCGTGGTAGAAGTAAAAAGTAATTGCTTAACATTTTTTAAAGTAATTGGTTTTAACGCAAAGATTTGAATGCAAGAAAATCAAATCAAATCAGATAAGAGGCAATCACATAAGGCTGTTAACCTGGTCTGATAAAAATGATATGTAGTAACTCAATTAACACTTTGTAAATACTTGTGTCAATACTTAAGCACATGAGCTTAAAGTGACCATTACAATTAAAGCTGGTATATTCCGTAAGACTTACAAAAAAATAGAAATGGCATCAATTATGCCTATAATTAACAAAAGACTCATAAATGTGGACATGTCCACTCAGCAGTACTAAGTTTAAAATTTCCTTTCACACAGATACCATCAGAAATCTCTAAGTTAACTAACATTTCTTCTGCAAAATCACCCCTCTCCACACACGAAAACTTGGATACGCCATTGTCACCAGCCACTGCCACCATCGAAAAAATAATGACTACAGCTAGGCGTCGGCAATCGATCCGTCGCACAGCACACGCGCGCACTAAATGGCTGTAATGTCATTTAAAACAAATTGAGAACATTAATATATATGAATTATGATTGTAAATAAAACAAGAGAGAACGCTATAGTCGGGTGCCCCGACTATCAGATACCCGTTACTCAGGTAAAGGGAGTGCGAGGGAGATGGAGATAGAAACTTTGATCACGCATAACTTTTTAACGAATGGTCCGATTTGAAAAATTTCTTCTACATTTCGATAGGTATTGATAAACACAATAAAACTGCATTTTTACTTTTCCGAAATATTAAAATTTTTAAAATCGTATCTAAGCGATTGTGGGCGTTAAAGGGGGCGTGGCACCTTTTTGAAACAAACTTGCGCTGCGTAGGAACTCCTAGAATCTGCATGCAAAATGCCAATCTTCTAGCTTTTATAGTTTCCGAGATCTCAGCGTTCATACGGACAGACAGACGGACAGACAGACGGACAGACGGACATGGCTATATCGACTCGGCTAGTGACCCTGATCAAGAATATATATTCTTTATAGGGTCGGAAACGCTTCCTTCTAGCTGTTACATACTTTTGCACGAATACAATATTCCCTTTTACTCTACGAGTAACGGGTATAACAAGAGAGAACGGTATAGTCGAGTGCCTCGACTATTAGATACCCGTTACTCAGCTAAACAACTTAATATAAATATGCCTTCTTGTATGTTTTTCGCCGCTGGCAAATGAAAACCATCGCAATTTCCTTTAATAGAAATCCTTATCGAGAATTAAAGTTGACTCTGTTGAGCACCTTGGCCAGCTGTTCCAAAGTCATCCCCAAGACATTGCTCTATGGAGAATTTGCCCGATTTTTTGGAATAAATGTATTTTTTAAAAGTATGCCGATTTTCTATTTTTTTTGATGTATTAAGAAAACATCAAGCTGTTTGGTAACATACCGTATTCTAGTATTTAAATACCAACTGTTAAATTCAGCTGTTGCAAGCGCACATGGTTTGTTTACATTTTGCTTAACTTTGAAGCTCACTTTCAAATCATTATCTCTGCAACAAAATGACATAAGACAGTCAAATTTGAAATGATTACCAATTCTCAAGGTATGTTCTTTGTAAAAATACTTATATATTGCTCAATATGTCTGTCCAATTTTAACAATTTGTAAATGTAGCAGGTGATGTTTTCGTTTGGGTTTTGGAAAGAAAGTTAAACTTTTAATAGAGTTTTAAAAAAATGTTTAACTTTGTTCAGTGAGTGTCTATATCCATGTTGTAGAGTCATTAATTGCGAATTCAGAACATATTGTCTCATCGTGCGCTTCGTGCGATTTTTCGCGTAATTTAATTTTTTAGAAACCAATCTTTTGATCAAAAACGCAGCCGTATTCACTTTTGTTAGCAAGCAAGTTGATCCCACAGTCGAATCGCCAACTTTACAGATGTTTTTCAGAGAGTCATGGATACTTTAGACCCCATAATTTCATCAATGAATTTGAAGAAGCGTGTCCGAAAACATAAGCTGCTTTCTCTTCCACCAGAAGTCATTCAATTGTTATTATGCCAATATGAACCTGGAGACGAGTCGTTAGATGTTGAAGATTATGAAGAACAAAACGACTATGACTTTTTGTACAACATTAAACTTAAAAATGAAGAGCATATAGAGCTAAATTTGTTATAAAAAAAATAAAAAATTGGGTGGGGGAGGGGTATACTTTCACTTTCCCAACAGGTGTGTATAGGTATGTAGAACATTATAAAAAAACCTCACTGAAATATGTTACATAGTTCGCGAGTTATTAATTTATTCCAAAAAATCGGGCGAATTCCCCATAGTGCATTGGTACCACGGGCCATGAAAGGCGGAAATGTAGGCGCTAGCCAGGCTTAAGCGTTTAATGGGTTTTTGGGCGTTAGAGTGGGCGTGGCAAACTTATATTCGGCCAATCGATAGGTATTGACGAAACAAATACATATCAATTAAAATTTTCATAATAGCATCAAAACTGTGGCCACAGCTTGTGGCTTGTGGGCGTCAGAGGGGGCGTGGCACCATTTTGAAACAAACTTGCGCTGCGTAGGAACTCCTAAAATCTACATGCAAAATGCCAATCTTCTAGCTTTTATAGTTTCCGAGATCTCAGCGTTCATACGGACAGACAGACGGACATGGCTAGATCGACTCGGCTAGTGATCCTGAACAAGAATATATATACTTTCTAGGGTCGGAAACGCTTCCTTCTACCTGTTACATACTTTTGCACGAATACAATATACCCTTTTACTCTACAAGTAACGGGTATAAAAAGGATGGTCACAGGGAAGGGTACTGCCAAGGCGTAGCCAGAAACGAGGGTAATGAGGCAGGATGGGAAAGGAGCATAGTGTCGGAGGAATTTACTCGCGTTGTGGTGAGGAGCTGACACCTACTTGGTGCCACGACCTTTCGGGGGACGAGGTACAATAAACGGAGTTAGCGACAAACAAAATGGTAAAACACCCTGTGGCCTACAGTCTGCTGTTGCATAACTTTTAGTGCTGGTCAGAATGAGGATGTGGAGCAGACATTATAAATCAAATTATTTCCAGGATGGCAAGTGGATTACGGGCTACCCATTTTACTGGTAACAAGAAAGGAAAGCTAACTTCTGGCGGTGCCGAAGTTGATATACCCTTGCATAATATTCTGTAAATTATATTCTCAAAAACTATTCATATGATGCATTCTTAACACTCATAAAAAATCCCAACTTCCTAACTTTTGCACACTTTTGACCAAAATTAGAGTATAACAATTATATTACCACGATTACATCATATAGCCTTCCTTAGGAACGATAGTAAAAATGTGGTGGAAAATCGATCTAGCCTCGTTGTTTTTAAGCATCAAAATCGAAATAAAGATTATTTAATTTTTGTATGATCTGCAAGGGTATATAATCTCCGTCTTGCTTCCTTTTTGTTGATAGAGGTTCTTTCGAAAATAGATCAAAGTAATTCCCACATGAATTGTTACTATTTAATTGGTTATTCTGATACACGGATGTTTGTGTGTAGGATTTTATATTTTTTTTTTTTTTTTTTTTTTTTTTTTTTTCGCGCGGAGTCCCACGGCCCACATACCCGCCCAACCGACCGAGGGGCGAAGCCGTGTATCGTACGGCACGATTCGCGATAAGATAGACGCGAGATAGGAAAATAAAGGTAAAGGTCCGGGGAAAAAAGTAATAGTTAGATCAATCTTGTGCCAATGAAGCAAGTATCAATCGTTTTAGGAGCGGCAGAGAGTCAAGATTTGATATCACAGGAAAAAGTCTATTATAGTCAGAACATAATACTCTGAAAGGCTCATGCAAGGCATAGTTAGATCTACAATGATTTAAAATTAGGGGAAAATAATTTCTAGTTAATCTACTTGGCACAGAAAAGTTTAGCCGACTTAACAAGTCGGGGCAGTCAATATCACCATGTATAAGGTTATAAATAAAGATAGTACCAAGCATCGTTCTACGGTTGGCTAGGGATGGTAAATTAATCAAAAGAAGTCTACTAGAATAAGAAGGTAAGATAAGATTTGCATCCCAGTTTAGGCGCCGTAAAGCAAAAAGAAGGAAGTTTTTTTGTACAGATTCAATACGACCAATATGTATTCCGTATTGTGGACTCCAGACGGGAGACCCATACTCCAGAATCGGACGGACTAGCGAAATAAATAAAGTTTTAGTCAAATAAGGATATATTCTATCCAAAGAGCTGCCACTTAACGTGTAAGTCGCGTATATCGGATTGGCCCGATAAAAAGTCATCAGCTTGCACTTGGAACCGTTTAAATTTAGTAAATTATCTCGGCACCAGTTTTGAAAATTATCTAGATCGGATTGCAAGTTTAAATGGCAGGAAATGTCCTTATACTGCAGGCACAACTTAACATCATCTGCGTACATAAGTACGCGAGAATGACTTATAATTGAGGGAAGATCGTTAATAAATAATGTAAAAAGTAACGGACCCAGATGGCTCCCTTGTGGGACACCGGAGGTAACACGGAGAATTTCAGAAATTGAATTTTTAAAAAGGACCCTTTGTGACCTGCCATTTAGATAACTTGAAATCCATTTAAGCAGATCAACTGGAAAACCTAAAAGGTCAAGTTTTTGAATGAGAAGTATTAGTCTAAAGTCTTTCAATTGCGTCAACTTGGCAGTTTTTTTCTTATTATTGCTAAAAGCGGACATTGATAGCGTGAATTAAGGAAAAGAAAAGTTTTGTCATAAAATCCTGGTGTATTGCATTTTTAATTCTATCTGTGCTATTTGGACCTGAAACATTCAGGAGAAATATCCTCTGTTTTACGCTTGACACTGAGTGAGAAAGCTGGTGTCTTTGAATTTTATTTTTATACTCTTGCAGAGGGTATTATAATTTCAGTCAAAAGTTTGCAACGCAGTGAAGGAGACATTTCTGACCCTATAAAGTATATATATTCTTGATCGGCTTCACCAGGAGAGTCGATCTAGCCATTTCCAATCTGTCCGTCCGTACGTTTCTACGCAAACTAGTCCCTCAGTTTTAAAGCTATCTGCTTGAAACTTTCCCAAAAGTTGTCTCTTATTGCAGGTAGTATATAAGTCGGAACGAGCCGGATCGGGCGACTATGTCATATAGCTGCCATATAACTGAACGATCGGAAAAGTCATAACTTTGGTATTTGTAAAGTTAGGAAGTTGGGACTTTTTATGAGTATTAAGAGTTAGACTTCTGCATGAATGCATCCAAAACGACAAATGAAAAACTTAGTCTAGAAGTGGGCACACTTTTTTTTCTGCACAGTATATTTGGGTGTAAGTGAGTAGGGTAGTATTGTCTGTTTTGATTGACAGTGTTCTCACTCATTCCATAGTTGTACAGCTGTTGATGAGTACAGCAAAATTGGTGTGCAATAGTCAACGCACTGTACAGTGTTTTGGTGTGCAGTATACTTACTGTACAGTGAGTGAAATTTCATGATTGGTACATACACACATATATAGATCTCGTGTGTATGTATGTCATAGAAAGAATACGATTAAAAAATTGATTTGTATTTTCGTTTTAAATGTATTTATTATAAAATAAAGAATTTAGAAATTATTAATATTTTAATTAAAACTAACTAAAACTAACAATTATTTTATGTTATTAAAGAATCTATATTTAAGTTATTAATATTGGAATGAAAGAACATTATTTTATTTACTGTACAGTAAAGAATGAGTGCAGTATTTTTAAGAACACCATACTACTGTACAGGTCTGTTATGCTACAAATGAGTACATTCATGCAGAAGTCTATTAAGAATGCATTTTATGAATAATTTTTGGAGAATATAATTTACAGAATATTCTGCAAGGGTATATCAACTTCGGCTCCGCCCGAAGTTAGCTTTCCTTTCTTGTTTGGACTTTGGGTTGACTTAAGTCGTAATGTATTTTATAACAATTTCGGCATAGCCCTTGGTCATATTAAGACGATGTTGATTTTAAACTTTGTGTGACTTTGTGTGATTCCAACACCTTTGTTGTGATCCTTCTTTTTTTCTTTTGACAGCATTTCTAAATTATAAGGTTTCTTGTTACTAATTAAGTGCTTGACAAGCTTATCTCCTAGGTAGCGTGTCAAAGACCATCTTTCTGACATCACATACCAAAGCCGTCCTCTATCTTGAAACCCGTCTGGGCTAGGGCTGCCACTTGGGGTCTCCTCTACACAATGGACATGAAAACATTATGGCTTTCAAGCTTCCAAGATTGCTTAATTAAACAGAAGCAGCAAACTTAACCGTGTTTTAAGCTCATAGGAGAACATTCGTGAAATTACCACTATTGACTGAAGGTCAAAGGGGTTTTCTTCTCCGTTATTAATTAATAAAACTAAAAGAAACATTCACCTGCATTTTTATACCCTTGCAAAGGGTATTATAATTTCAGTCAAAAGTTATAAAGTATATATATTCTGGATCCGTTCGTTTCTAAATCTATCTGCTTGAAACTTTCCCAAACGTTGTCTTTCTATCGAAGGTAGTATATAAGTCGGAACCAGACGGATCGGGCAACTATGTAAATCATACAGCAATCCGAAAAAAATTTTAAAAACGTATGACTTTGTTGGTTTTAAAATCGTAGATGTCCGATTTTAGATTTATCATATAGGAAAATCAAAAAATGAAAAAAAAATAAAAATGAAAAAAAAAAAATAAAAATGAAAATAAAAACGAAAAAAAAAATAAAAAAAAAAATAAAAATGAAAAAAAAAATAAAAATAAAAATGAAAATAAAAAAAAATAAAAATGAAAAAAAAAAATAAAAATGAAAAAAAAATGCATTTTGCTGTTGCTCTATACTTTTGAGATACAGAAATTATTTATTTTAAAAACATTAATTCATCAACAAAAAAAATAAGTAGCGTTTAATCGACTTTTTTGTCGACCTGTGTATTTATACCCGTTACTCGTAGAGTAAAAGGGTATATTGTATTCGTGCAAAAGTATGTAACAGCTAGAAGGAAGCGTTTCCGACCCTATAAAGTATATATATTCTTGATCAGGATCACTAGCCGAGTCGATCTAGCCATGTCCGTCTGTCCGTCTGTCTGTCCGTCTGTCTGTCTGTCTGTCTGTCCGTATGAACGCTGAGATCTCGGAAACTATAAAAGCTAGAAGATTGGCATTTTGCATGTAGATTTTAGAAGTTCCTACGCAGCGCAAGTTTGTTTCAAAAAGGTGCCACGCCCCCTTTAACGCCCACAATCGCTTAGATACGATTTTAAAAATTTAAATATTTCGGAAAAGTAAAAATGCAGTTTTATTGTGTTTATCAATACCTATCGAAATTTAGAAGAAATTTTTAAAATCGGACCATTCGTTAAAAAGTTATGCGTGATCAAAGTTTCTATCTCCATCTCCCTCGCACTCCCTTTACCTGAGTAACGGGTATCTGATAGTCGGGGCAACCGACTATAGCGTTCTCTCTTGTTTTCGTCTCAAATTTCACAAAATAAAGCGGAAAATGTGTCATATATGAAGAGATGTATATGTAAATCGTGTTAGCCCCGTAAGATACTTGAATGGTTACCAAGCATTGAGAAAGGGTTTGTGTTTTATGCCTTCGGGTGCTTTCGCGACTTCCATTTTAAAAGACCTTTCTGCTTTTGGTCATCTGTAAGTGGTGGCTGTTGTCATCTTTTGAGTGATTGTCGCCTCAGGCACGAATGCGTGTGTGATATTTTTCAATCCATTGAATTTGCATACGTAGTGCTAAAAATAATTAAAGTTCGCAGTAATTTCCCAGTCGGATTACTGACTTGGCAGTGAATTATTTAATTTCACCTCATGGGTCTTCTTTCTATACCCGTTACTCAAGAAGTATTATATTCGTGAGCATCATTGAGAGCCAAATCGACATAACTATCTTTCTGTATGTCCGATGAACGTTGCGATTTTGGTAACTTAATGATAATAATAATGATAGAGCTGCGTCCTTTTTTTGAATTTCGGCTGGCTGGTCTATGTTTTTGCGTATTGCGTCTATTTCGTCGTGTCATTTTTGATTGGCCTTTTAATTTTTTCTTTAAACAAAAATCATACAAACTTAATGGCACTTTTATTTTCTATTTAGTTAAATATTTGTGTTAAAATGATTTTAAAAACAACTTAGACTAGACAATTGGCATTTAGCAAACTTTCCGTCTTTTTTAATTATTTTATAAGGCAGTGCTGATAAGGATAACCAGGCCCCGGTTTTTTTTTTGTAAATCTTTATTAAGATAATTTTTTTTGTCACGACTCCAGACATTGCTTGATTCATGGCTAATCTAATCTCTTTGAATGATGTCAAGTATTGAACTTTCAAGATGTCTGGTATCAAGTTTTTTCAACTCACACCGGTTTTTCAAAATGAGGTTAATCAATTTTAATCAACACTTTTACGGAATTGTCCCATATGAATAAATTCACACAAATTTTTTAAATTCTGTCGTTTAAGAAAATTAAACTTCAATATATCTTAACTTTGAACTGTTTTCACTCAGGCTAAACTATAAACAAACTAAATAGATTTGGTCTTATATATGGTCTTATATAAATATATGTGCTATTATTTTATTGTAAATCCTTGGTTGCAACAACAAAAATATCGCTTTGTTGAGGTTACCAAACTCTAACATATTTCATATTGTATGACTCTTGCACAATAGCACAAAATTCTTTTTTTTCGAACTCGCATTAATGGGGACTGTTCGGGTCACTCTATGCTCTTCAGTTTTTTGGCCGATGCAAATTTGAAAAACATTCCCATATTTATGGTTTTATACATAAGTAAATTAGGAGTTATATTCTAAATTATTAAACCAAACAATTTCGCTTGGTCAAAACACTTTTTCCACTTTCATGAAGCCAATAGATGTTCTCAAAATTTTTGACCTGTGCTTCTCAATCAGGAGACGTATTGTATCCAACTTTTTTAATGATCATCACTATTATAAACTGAATTCATGCACCACACTTTTTAAAAGAAATGAGGACATTACAACTTTATAATTAATGCTTTAACACAAAGTAGTGACTCTGCTATTTTTCAACTGGTTCGCAATGTGGGAGTTAGCACTGTTCTTTTAAAGAGTAAAGTGGAGATGAAGAGTTATAGTTGTGGTTTCACGTTATATTAAATAAAATAAAAATAATGTTAAAACTTTAAATTTTATATCACTAGACGAATTATCTACATAATAGTCCTATTTTCTCTGCCGCAACTGTTTATTTTAATTTTGAAAACCATAAGTAACGCTTTTATAATTTCAGAGTTTGGAACATTTCCGACCCTATAAAGTATATACATTTTTGATCGCCATCACCAGGCGAGTCGATCTCGCCATGTCCGTCTGTCCTTTTCTACGCGAACTAGTCCCTTCATTTTAAAGCTATTTGAATGAAACTTTGCAAAAATTCTTCGTTCTGTTGCAAGTAGTATACAAAAAGCTTTTAATTGGTCTATGTATTTGCATCCATTTGGCCGATAACTTCAATAAATGAGCATGATTGTTCTTAGATAGGTTTTCTGTAACTCACAACTGGTTTTTTATCTCACCACTTTTCAGACGTCTGTTTCTGACGTTATGCCAAAACAAACTTCTGATTTGTTCTATTTTGTGATAGCTTATCTTACAAATTGGTAGCTAAATTCAATTTTCTTCTAACAGAAACGAAATGTTCGACAAGGTTTGTTTTACAAGCTCTTAAGATTGCTATGTCATACGGGAGAACAATAGACGCTCCTTATAACATTTTTTTCTCGGAACTCTTAGAGTATAAACGTATATTAGAATCGTTAAAATATATACAAGAAGACGGCGTTTTCGACCTTAAAAAGTATGAAAATCTTTGTTTGATTAAATTAAAAAAAAAAAAAGATTTTTAAAGAAAGGTAAGAAAAGTATTTTTGAAAAATCAAGGAAGTTATGTCGATTTTCCTATGTCCTTCCTATCTGGTTAATGTCAGCTATTTTATATAGTAGCCGATAAAGAAATAAAGTTTGGGGTCAAAATTTTGTCAAAACTTCCATAGACACTTTCGAATTCGTCCGCATTTCGTTTTTTGAGTTCAGATTTATACGTCAAGCCGTTTTCGATGGAGATTGATCGTTCCCTAAAGCGTCAATATCAGCGTGTTAAGGCACACAACACTCTCACTTATTTAATCAACTCAACAGAAGTTTATTTAGTCTGTACACAGGGCTACTAAAATTTAATTAACTTGAAATGCAATTGTAAGTGCATTCGCGTAAAGCGCCCTACTTAGCAGACACTTCCGCTTTCGGACTTTTTCGTTTTGGTTTTCCCTTTGGGACTGTGCAGTTTTGGGGGTTTCCATTAAAAAAGTTTGTAAAACAAACTTAATTAGTAATCGTCCAGAGACTCGGTTTCAACATTCAATATTATTCGCCAACCCAATTTACCTTATCTTTCCCTACCCTGAAATTCTGTGACGATATATGTATACGACTTCCTATACATAGAAATGTGCCTGTAGTCCCATAATAATTCATTAGCCAAGTGAATGTTTCCCAGGGGAGCCCCACCAGTTATTTGCTCTTTTAATTAAAATTACGAGCGTCGAACAAATTTGTCTGAGGAGTACATGCAATAATCATCATGGTAATGTAGGCTTTGTTGGTCTTTGGGACATTTAAAGGTAGTTAAATAAAACATTGGTTTGGTCATTTGAATTGTTAGTGTTTACGTTTATATTTCGTCAAATGTTCGCATAAGAAAGTAAAACTAAAACCGATTCAAACTAGTTAGAATTATAGAATCCAATGTTTGCTTATTATTTTTTGTTGAAGCCATTATAGGACCCTTTAAAAATCATTCTAGCTCTAAATATAGAGGTTCTAGATAGTAGGCAAAACACAATTAAGAGCTCAAAGAAGTTGGGTCGACTAAAATCGAATTTTTTAAAATTGATTAGCTTAATCGTCCTTTGGCCAATCAATCCGACCAATCAAATTTCATAAGGATCGGCCGACTATATCATATAGCCGCCATATAACTGATTGATCGGAAATGCCATAACTTTGGTGTTTGTAAAGTTAGGAAGTTGGGATTTTCTATGGGTTTTATATTTGGCCAATCAATCCGACCAACCAAATTTCATAAGGATCGGCCGACTATTTCCTATAGCCATATAACTGAACGATTGGAAATGCCATAACTTTGGTGTTTTTAAAGTTAGGAAGTTTGGATTTTTATGAATAATTTTGGAGAATATAATTTACAGAGTATTCTGCAAGGGTATATCAACTTCGGCTCCGCCCGAAGTTAGCTTTCCTTTCTTGTTATTTATTTTGTTAATAGAGCTTTATTTGTTTATGGGTGCGTGGTTTTTAAACAGGATTTAAAAAAAACACCTAAATCTGTACTGTGCTGTTGCTGTAAGCTCGACAAACCTATTTAAATCAAAGCATTTTTCAACAAAAATCACTTGCCTACCTTTTTAAAGTATAAAATTTTAACGGTTGTTAACTAGTCTATAATCGAAGTTACTAACAAAACTTGTGAGACGCAAACTTTTTTAATCCATAATTTAACGGCAGTTAACAGTGACGTAATTATTTATGAAAAAACAAATTTTTTGCTTTATACAACTTGTAAGATCGTTTTGCTAACTTAGTATCAAGCTAGTATTATAATATGTGTATAACAGGAAGACAGGAAGCAAAGTTCGGCAATCCGAAGTTTATATACATTTGCAGTTATATTTTGAAGAAGTGTTATTTAAGGTGCAATATCACGAGATAAAATGATGATATATGATTTTTGTCGAAAAAAATAGGAAAGTTTGGATTTTATTTTATGTAAGTAACAATTTTTATTTATTAAATGAATAATAATATTTTCTGAAAGTTTAGATTGTTGACAATGTTTATGCAAAAATTTGTGAAAAAATATTTAATAGTTTTTAAGGGGTGGCTGTTTCCCTTAAACGCCTTTTTTTAGAAGAGCCTTTCCCAGGACGAACGGGTCAACTGAAACCGTAAAAATAATAATATTTCTTTAGTTTAAAGTAATAAACTGTGCTTGAAGGAACGTGTAAAATTTTTTTTTATTTTGTGCATTCCGTTTTTTGAAGTTGAAGTTTTTAGACGCTAAAATTCTTACAAAAGTATCTATTTCGGCGAAATAAAAATCGGTTCAGTAGTTTTTCGCCAATCAATATCACCGCAAAGACATTTTTCAAAAAACACCATTTCGAGATATTCGCGTTTAAAGTTTCAAGTTTTTGTTTGGGCGGGGACGAGGCGCGTGGCCGGGAGCGCTGTAATGGAAAAATGTCCTCAAAAGTTGTTCTTTAAGATAAAGCAAAAAAAACATTTTTGAATTTTTTTAAAATGAAAAAGGTATATACCCCCTTAAGTCTTTTTCTTTATCAGAATTTCAAACACTTTAGCTTGAGCTTCAATTAGATGCTAAATAAATAAAATTTTGTTAAAACAATTATATTCCAAATTTTGGGGCTTCTATAGAATTATGTGACTTGAAGTTTTTGGTTGGTGTAGACCTTATAACTTCCTTCTGGCACTCCACTTTTTGCTTTACTTTTCAAGCTCTTTCTTTTTTCCTTGTAGCACATTAACTTTGAATTCGATAAAATGTACATTATTGTATTTTAAAGTTAACCCTAACGGTTCGTTTGCATTGCGAAAGGTTGCTTAGTTGGGAAAAGTTTTTTTGGTAACGCAAAGTTTTTAATAAGGGCTTATAACTATGGAAGTGACGCAATAAAAATTTACAAATCTAATAAGATGCTTATAACAATGGAAGTCACGGAAATTTACAAAATTATCAATTCGATGCAACGCATTTTAATATGCCAATAACCATAAGCACATTCTTAGTTTAATAAAAGTATAATAAAATAGATACAGTTTGATGTTTGTTTAGATATGAAAAACAAACGTTTACGAAGTTGCTACCATCAACAATGTTCAACAAAGTTCGACAAGACAAAGTTTATATACCGTTGCAGTTGTTACAAAATATATTTAATTTTTTTCGATGTCGATGCTGAATTCTTTAAAATTGACTATATTTCCGAGTGAGGATTGTCATCCGACTTTTATAAATCTAAAACCGTATTTCTGAAAGTGCTAAACGAGTGGTAATGTAAAGAAAGAACGAAGTTACAATTTGTTCTTTTAATTTTTTTTCGCGATTGCTACTACGGAAGCTATATGATATAGTAGGCCGATCCGATCGGCAAATCACTTTTCTATGCTCTGATTCAGACAGTACAAACATAATCCTGTAAATTCTTTTTGGTGTCTGATCTTTGGGTTAAGTCAAGTTTTTAAGGTGCGAATACAAAATACTCACATCACGTAAGAGTTACTACATTAATGGTATTGTATTTTGATATTTTAATTACTATTTGAGTCAAACATTTTACTAAATATGTAATTACCAGGTTAGATAATCTTTACTTTTCAAGATTTAATTGTAAATAACTTATAATTATATACTTATTCCCTATCTAATTTCTTAATACTTGTTTCTTCTCTTTTTATTTCAGCAATTATAAAAAAACAGGTAAGTTTTTTATTTTAGTCTTTGTTAAAGATGTAAAGAAACTGAAATTATGTATCGCTATGATTTTCTAAATGCACACATATTGTAGGGCAATATGGATAGGGGTAAGGGGGTTATGAGCAAATGAAGTGCGTGCCGAAATGCAAATAATTAAAAAGAAAAACTTTAGATGCCGTCAAAGAAATTAAAATCTATATATTAAAATCTATGTACAGACAAGGTAAAACCAAGATTTACACTATCCATTATTATACGCTATACCAAATTTAGTTAGGTGTCCTCGTTAATCACCGTCGTCAGTTTGTTGTCATGTTTTATTTTGTTAAGCGTCGGTTTCCTGTTTATATTAACATTAATAAGCGTGTGCCGTTGACATTTGTCACAAACCACATAAATTCAATTGATTTTCTCCCTCTCTATTGTCAACGCCAAATGGGAGTGATATTATATGATTTCTGTTACACGTTTTCTTCGTTTTGCATTATATTTTCCTGCATTTTTGAATTGGCTTAAACAAGCCTTTTCCATCTCGCCGTTAGTGTCAGCTGCAAATGAATTTCTTGTCTAAATTCTATACATGGTCTACCGACAAAGTTTAAGTAATGCATTGGGGAGTAACGGCGAATGGAACGCAAATGATATTCCTTGGTGGACCTTAATGGCTGTATATATAGTTTTTGCATTAAAAAAGTTAAGTCACAACTCAACTGTTTGTTGTAAACATTGATTGAAATGCTAGCTCCCTGCAGTATAAATGATTTCTAGGTCATTATACCCGTTACTCGTAGAGTAAAAGGGTATATTGTATTCGTGCAAAAGTATGTAACAGCTAGAAGGAAGCGTTTCCGACCCTATAAAGTATATATATTCTTGATCAGGGTCACTAGCCGAGTCGATATAGCCATGTCCGTCTGTCCGTCTGTCCGTCTGTCCGTCTGTCTGTCTGTCCGTATGAACGCTGAGATCTCGGAAACTATAAAAGCTAGAAGATTGGCATTTTGCATGCAGATTCTAGGAGTTCCTACGCAGCGCAAGTTTGTTTCAAAAAGGTGCCACGCCCCCTTTAACGCCCACAATCGCTTATATATGATTTTAAAAATTTAAATATTTCGGAAAAGTAAAAATGCAGTTTTATTGTGTTTATCAATACCTATCGAAATGTAGAAGAAATTTTTCAAATCGGACCATTCGTTAAAAAGTTATGCGCGATCAAAGTTTCTATCTCCATCTCCCTCGCACTCCCTTTACCTGAGTAACGGGTATCTGATAGTCGGGGCACCCGACTATAGCGTTCTCTCTTGTTTTAAAACTGATATTATTGTCTCGAGAAATACTTGTACCATAGACTGTATGGAAAACCCACTAGATTTTAAATTGATACACACTGCATGCGAAAACATCTTTATAGGTAAACAGCGAAATTAAAATATATATTTGTTTTTTTTTTTAATTTTTGTAAAAATAGTAAGGATCATATCCAATAAAATGGTTTGGACTTTATAGATGTCTTATTTATATATTTAAATATTATGCATTGAAATATAATTAAAAAAAGTATAATTCCTTTGATTTGCAGAAGTCAGCTTTGTTATTCGTTAAAACATGATTAAAACATTTTTCAGCAGCTGAAATTTTGTACTGCCCCACGGTGCGACTTTGACATTAGTTGCTTTCCTTACTGGCTTACCTTATAAGCGGCTTGCGATGTTGCTTTCGCTCTATTTGTTTGCCAATGACAGTGACTTCGGAAAGTATGCCGACCTATCGCTTACTTCACTGCCCACATGCGAAACTTGTTTAGTGTCTGAATGGCATTCGCTAGTAGCATTCGCATTGCATTAGGTGCGGTTTCTGACTTGGAGCTATATAAGACCACTCGATTGTTATGACAAGAAGCGAAACTAAACAATGCAATTTACATAGATCCAAATAAGTTAACTTTTTTGGTTATTTATTAATAACTTTAAAACAAAGCAACAAAAGAAAAAAAATTGTATTTAATGTATAATAACAGGATTATTATTTTTATTCCCTTGCAGAGGGTATTATAATTTCAGTCAAAAGTTTGCAACGCAGTGAAGAAGACATTTCCGACCCTATTATAATATATATATATATTCTTGATCAGCATCACCTGGAGAGTCGATCTAGCCATGTCCGTCCGTCTTTCTGCCCGTCTGTCCGTTTGTACGCAAACTAGTCCCTCAGTTTTAAAGCTATCTGCTTGAAACTTTCCCAAAAGTTGTCTTTCTATTACAGGTAGTATTTAATTTGGAACGAGCCGGATCGGGCGACTATATCATATAGCTCCCATTGGAACAATTGGAAAAAAAAATCAAAAAAATTATAACTTTGTTGTTTTAATTTGTTGTATTTTTTATTTTTGTATTTAAATATTTATAAATACGGTTTTAATAAATAAAAATCGGACAACAATATCATATAGCTGCCATAGAAACGATGGCAAAATGCAGCGCGAAATCAACATATTTCATATTGTTTTTAGTAATATAAAATACAGTTGATTTGTAATAACTGCAAGGGTATTGTTATCTCTAAACCAAATACTAAGATTCAAACGCAACTGATTCTTACCAGAAAAAAGAAGTTACCCTTTCAAACTTTTGATAAATTCCACATTATTCGTAAAACAAAAAAACAGTACTTTGGAGAATCCTGAGATTGAATATTTTTAGGTCTTACACAATTTCAAACTTGTCAATATTAATTAAATTAAATGCAGTTATAATTAATATCAAATAAAAATGAACCCTAAACTTTCTAAATTCTTTAGAAATGTGTTTTTAAATAAAGGAATAAAGAAAATATTTTCTAAAAATGATATTTAAAAATTTTTTAATTTTATAAATTAAATATTATTATTTTTTTTTAAGTTTTCAATTTTTCTTTGGGAGCTATATGATATATATGTCCGATTTTTATATAATTAAAACCGAAATTCCATAGTATTTAAATATTACCTAATCCCAAAGAACCAACAAAATTAAATGTTGTTCAAATGTATTTAAAATATTTATATCTTTTTCACACTTTGAAAATTTTAGTTTCTCACAGAAAATGTGGTTACTAGCCCTATTGAGCAATATTAAACTGGATTAAAATGGGCAGAACTGTCAGTTCTAAAAAACTTTCACGTAGCTCATTTGGCAGCTGTAAGAAACTAATTTTCTTCTTTTTTTGTCTGATTGTCAGTCACGTTTTACTCTTGTTTGATTTAGCCTTTTTCTTTTTTTTGCTTCCTACACGGTTCTTGCGATATTGGGTCTCAGTCATTGTTCTTATGATTTTGTTTTCAGTGCCTCGCAGTTGCAGGCCTGCTTGTCAATAAGGTTCTTGACACCTTTACTTCATTTGCACAGATTTCTCTTGAAATGACTTTTGGTTTGCTTTTCAGTGTTTTATTTTTTAAGCACAACTCATGTAAATTCGATTGTTTTTTTCCGCTGAAGAAAGAAAGCTAACAACAATCAAGATACTGCCATGGAAGATAACACATATATACATATGCTTTATAAAGCTTCATGGCAAAAATACAAAATATATGTTCATATTTTTTGTGCTTTAGATACTTGTATTCCACCCACATGAAATTAGTCAAGTCAATAATTAACTAATAACTAACAAAATTTAAATATGCTAAATAAGTCCCTACTAACATGAATTAACAATGGATTAACAGTAATTTGTATATGTTCTTTTTCAAAGTTTTTTTTTGTATTAATTTTTTTGCTTAAGCAAAATGAATTATTGTTCATAATTGATATAACTGAATGAATGGTCCGTTCATGGGTTAACAAAAGCCAAAGTACAAATAGTAATGAAATCATTTACATTCAATTTGCTGCAACAAATGGCAAATGTCTGGGTAAACAAAAGGCACCAACGAACTCTTACAAATAAACCCATAAAGATTTGTATTTTTCTGCAACAAAAGCTGCCCATCGCCGTCAGCGGACCAGACTACTGGTCACCACCCTGACCTCTGCTTCATGTTTTTGTGTTCCGCACGCTTAATTGCTTCTGACTTTAATGTTGTCTTGTTGCTGCTTCCTTGTGTTGGTCTGTTTAACTTTCAAGGTAAAAATAAGTATATACCTACGCCCCTTCCGCTCTCGCTATTTGATTTCCACGAAATAAAGATAGAAAAAGAGGCAAATAAAATGACTAAGATTGCGATTATCTTTTTAATAACATCTTGAGGAAGGTGAAAATTTCCACAAAAAGGCGGGAAACTGGCAATAAAATGAAACAACAGGCAGGAATTTAATTACCCCGCACCCAGATAACTCCCCATAATAAAGTGATAAAAAAACCCAGACAAAAACAGTGGAATTGGTCATAATGAATGAAACAACATTGCCTGTCTATTTCTGAAACAACTTATTTCTTTTGACTGTCTGCTGTTTCAACCACACACAAAATATATTTACTTTGCTCGTTTTTCTGCATGCCTGCTTGTCAAGAAGCAAATCTAAACTAATCGTTTCGGCGTTTTGCTCTGAATATTTTCATGGTTTTCATAAATACTGCTGCTTTTATACCCTTGCAGGTATTTTAATTTCAGTCAAAAGTTTGCAACGCATGAAGGAGACATTTCCGACCCTATAAAGTATATATATTCTTGATCAGCATCACCAGGAAAGTCGATCTATCCATGTCCGTTTCCAGTCCATCTGTCCGTCCGTCTGCAAACTAAACTAGTCCCTCAGTTTTAAAGCTATCTGCTTGAAACTTTCCCAAAAGTTATTTTTCTATTGCAGGTATTATATAGCATATTGCTCCCATAGGACCAATAGGAAAAACAAATTTTAAAAAAATATAATTTTTTTTTTTATTTAATTTTTTTGTTTGTTCTTTGGGATTTAGTAATTTTTAAATACTATGGAATTACGGTTTGAATTAAATTAAAATCGGACATCTATCGAAATGTAATCTCTTGTAATAACTTTAAGGGTATATAAACTTCGGCTTGCCAAAGTTTGTTTCCTATCTTGTTTTTTCTAAATCTCAATCATTTGAAAACATTATGATGTTACACTTTTAAACCCAAGCAAAAAACTACTAGAAATAAACTGCAAGTACCTATATAAAAAAATTTTTTTTTATTTTTCATATAAACCCAGCCAAAGCGAGTAACAAAAGCTGAAAACGGCAAACGCAATGTCATTGTTGACATTCTTGTGAATGCCAGCATGTACACAATTATTTCAAGTAAATTAAAATGTTCCCTCCCGATTCTAGAGCACAGGCATTAGGTATTTAAATATACCTTTTGTTAAAATTTTATAGTGTATCTTTAATTTCTATAGCTTTTGTAATTATATCGATTTCATTCCAAAATAACTATTGAGTACTGTTTCTTTTGAGGTGAAAGTGACTTCCCTCTTGATTAAATCAAAACTGTGTGGCCAGCGATTAGTTGGGAAGCATTTCTTTGTTGGCAAAAGGAAAGAGCTAGACCCATTTGCATAATGACATGGACTTGCTACTGCATCCCTCCGCCCTCTGCTGTATGAATGAAAGGGGGAGGCTCCTGGCCCTGCCGCTGGCGTAGTTGCTGCGGGGGATTATTCTGAATACTGGGATGGGTATGGCCAGCTTGCTCCTGCTCCTGGTCCTGCTCCTCGCCACCCGCTTGTTCCTGCTGCGGTTGCTGGGAATCATCGGAGCCCTCGGTGACCTGGGGATCCGGATCACCTTCATTGCTAAGCAGGGCGTAGTTTTGGGGCTTCTTGAGAAGGAAACGAGTGTTCGGATGCTGCTTTGTCTCGAGCTCTAGACGGTCGATTAACCAGCCCTCATTCTTGCTGTTCGTGGCCCAGAAAAAGACGGTGCCCCTATCCTTTGGACCCTGCACGGCCACCTGCAGCTGGGCCTTGTCCACATCGCAGCGGTTCTTCTCGTTGGACAGACTGAACCCGGACTCCTTGATGGGCTCGCCCAGCAGACCCACAGCTCCGCTGTGCTGGCGGAGTTGCTGGATAGCCATCTGGTAGTACACGGTTTGACGCACCCGGTCCTCAAGACTCCAGCGCATGTAGGCCAGGCCGGAGATGGAGGCCAGTGCTCCGCAGATGCAGATGCTGCCCATCATTCGCTTCGAGGGCAGACCAATTCGCAGTTTTAGTGTAGGCATTGCGACCTCTTAATCTGCAAGAAATCACTTTTAGAATTTTGTAAGGTGTCAGAGGCCTACAAATACTTTGAATGCTTAAGCTATGAACAACACAAGCAACCACTTAATGACAATAATCTCAAACTCAGATGCTTAGAGATTCAAACTTGGCGAGCCGTTCCCACAAGCAGCAATTGAACGCACTGACCAACGAACCTTGAAATCATGCTGCCTAGGATCGCCGGGCGTTGCCTCCGGATAATTGCGGTATAACTTCCTCCTTGGCCTGGTCAACTTAAAGCTGCTGGCCAGCATGTAAGAGCACAACTAGCCAGCAACTGGCGGCATGGTTCATTTTTATAGTCACCACCCAAAAGTCGTTGAGCACAAAACGCTGAGGAAGAATCCAGTAAAAAGAACAGAAAACTAGTTTTGATTCTTTGGCTAGCTGTACATAGTAGTTTTCTTTTTTGGTTTGTGGGCCAAACAAGCAGCGCCATTAATAACAGCCTCGAAGAGTGACCCGTCCAGTGGACAGACCATGGGTTGGACCCTAAAGCGGCTGTGCGAAATTCCAGTAGGACGATGGGAGTACATTTGTGTAGAGTTAAAGGGTATATTGAAATTGTAACGAAGTACATTTAACAAGTTTTGACAAATTTGCATAGCAGTAAAGAAGACATTTTTCGACCCTAAACAGTATATTTATCCTTCATAGCAAACTAGTCTCGGAAAAATAATTTATTTATTTTACAGTTTGGTTATTTTTAGGCACTATAGTCATTATTAACGAATTAATAAATAGTTTTACCTTTTTTTTTAATATGGGACGACTTTGGAACTCGAAAATATATATTGTTTTAAGCATTAAAAAAAAAAAAATTTATATGCGGGGATACCTTAGTGATCGCTGTACAACAATATAAAAAATATAATAATCAAAACTTCAATACAGTAGCCGAATTTTTAGAATTGAACTCAAATTCATTTTTGGTGTCATTTTTTCCACCAAAATCAAAGATGATTAAAGCATGATCTTTTTAAAATTTTGTTTATTTTAAGTAACTTATAACGATTGCCGTTCTTGGTATAAATTGTAAAAAACTAAACTTTTAAATGAAAGTTAGCGCATCTTTGGGCAGAGATGTGTGTATTAAGTTGTGTGTATTGCATAGTCGGGATACATGATTATATTACTTTTTTTTGTCTCAATATAGCAGGGATATTTTTACTTGTCAGTGCCAGTGGAGCTGAGGAAGAGGCATCGGGAGACCATGGTATCCATTTAGGGAGCACATGGTTATTTAAAAATAGTTTACCAAGAATGCATGGCATGAGGAATGCGCACATCTCGGCAGTAATCGATAGTGTTGCAACGCCTGTCACGGATGGGAACGCATCTGATACTGGCCAAGAGTGCGGCCTAATCTATCAATGCATCTTCAAGTTTGAATTTCTGCTGCGGCGAGGCTGATGTTATATTTCTGGCCAAAGTGGCCTCTGCTCCGGTGTGGCTGTTCTTATCGTGGGGGGATCATGAGTGACTCTGTCTGCGTGCCCGTCTTCAATCCTCTGTGACCGCCCTCCTCTGGCCAGGATAAGTGACAATTTCTGTGTTCGTTTTTTAGCCTCATTAAGACCTCTCCAAACACGGCCACTTTAAGACCATTTCAGCGTGCTTATCTTTACGGCCAAACTAGCTAGTGATTGCCTCTCAATTTCCTTCCATCCTGGGTCTTCATCGTTAAGTACGACATGACTTTAATGTACTCAGCATGGCGGCTAGAGCAAGGCGTTCCATAAATCAAATTAAGTCGGTCTTGGGAAACAGGGTATGGGGTACATAACGCTAAAACTGTTGTCTGCCGCTTAAGTATTTCTCAGAAAGTAATTTTTTGAGTTTAATAGATTTAGGGGAAAACTCGGGCTTTGCAGGTGTTTCAGTTGATCACCTAATGCCGCATCTATAAAAATTCTTACCTCTGCGAAAGCATAGCATTTCCGCTAAAAATTACATCAAATTGTTGAGTATAAGATTTCTTATCACATTTTTTATCAAAGTTTTTACCATTTTAAAAACGAGTCATAACTTATTAATCAAAATAAAAATAAATTAATCCGTTTATATTACATTTCAATGTGTTTATTTTAGGCACATGACACATAATCCAGAGAACAGACAATTTATCAATTAACCAAGGCTTTTTAATTATTTGTATGCTGAAAACAAGTAAATGAAGCTCAGCATAAATTAAGCAAGAGGGGAGGGTCAGTCCCTGAGCTGACTCATAAAACAAGTTGCTTGTCTCTCCAAAGATGAGACATGCAAAAGAGCGCAACAGTGCGACAAACTAGTAATGATCGTCTAGTTCAACTGAAATTTTGTTTAACCCCAGTGTTTCTACTCGTGATAATTTATTTAAAACTTTTATTTATTTATAATCAATTCTTGGCTCTTTCAATTTGTTTCGATTAGCACAAAGTTCTTTTGTTTCCTAAACCTTCATTAGTCCAACAGGCCTTCAAGGCTCGTCAACAAAATTACCCATTTGCTTAGAAGACCATCCGACCATCAATTATAAGAGACTACTGAAGCTCGTGGGCATAAGAGGTTAGCGCAGTCACTCGTTCAATCAGTGAGTTTATCAGTCAGGCAGCTAAGCGTTTACTCAATCAGCTATTATTTTCAATAAAAACAAAATATTGGCATTAGGAGCCGTTGGCACATAAAAAAATCGAAGAAAAAGACCGAGAAAAATGATGGAGAGAAGCAGCCCAGCAATGGCTGTGCGCCTGCGCAACACGCAATGCCAAAAGAGAAGCCGCTGGCAACGACATCGACTGCCACGTTGAAGTTAAAGCCAAAGCCAAGGTTTCTGTTTTTGTAATTGCTTGTCTCCGCTTAGCTTCAAGTACGCGCAACAACAACCAAAGCAAATAAGCAACGACATGCGTCTGAGTAATGTTAGCGCCATAAATAGAGAAGACAGACAGAAACAAGCTGATTGGAGGTAGACGGCAAAAGATGTAGAGACGACGAAAAGACCGGGTCCAACGTGTATTTAATTGCAAGTTGTAAAAATCTTTTAGGGTGGAGCTAATCACCAAGCAAAAATAAAAAGACGAACCTCTGAATAGTCTATTGAAGGCCAAACCAAGCGATGGGAAATATCCCTCTTCCTCGGATATTCCAACGAAAGTTCAAAATTAAATCTTTCTACTACGCTGGACATTAACTGATACTTCCTTCTAAATTTAAAGACAAATAAAAGAAGAAATAAAATAAAATACGAAAAATAGAGTGGTTTTCCAGGTAGTTTCTTATTTTGCTGATAATGATGGATTACTAAATATAAGATAGATCACTTATACTGTTTAAACTGTAACAAAAATACAAGGTTTAGAAGATTTACATAGATATACATTTTCTATTATTTGTCCCAAGGACAAAAATTAAATTTTTTTGGATGCCAGAAGTAATACAAAACTGCGAATTCGTTGTAAAATTATAAACCTTAATTAAATTTAATTCTAAGCTAAGAGTACATACTGGAGCAGCACATGCCGCCTGACCCATACATACATACCATGCCATGTGGTCGGCAGAATCTATCCACAACCAAGCTCTTCCGCTTGAACTATGGGAATATTATCTCATATGGTAGCTGCTGGTTGCCGCTGTTTCAGTTGCTGATACTTCGGCTGCTATAGGAGCTCAGTTACATTTGGGAAATGGGTAAACAATGGATACTGATAAAGTCAGGAAGAAGAGTAGGCGAAAGCAGTTGCATCGGATGCTATGCACTCTTCTGTGAAATAAAGTAGCCGAGACAAAACACCAGCAGACTCTCAGTCAACAATGCGAAGTTGCGCGCGAGTTACAAGTTGAATCTGTGTCTTGGGATTTCATTCTTTTATCATCGGCTGTCAGACAGGCGGCAAGCGAGCGAATCGAAACTGCTTTTAAGAATTTTCTTTTTAGAAAATGTGACTATAACGTTTCCTGCAAGGGCTGGCTTTTGTTGTCGAATTTACGGAAACCAGTTAATTGTTTCTTTTATGATTATGTATGTGCAAGGGAAAGACAGACTTGTTTTACACATTAGCTATTTCAAGAAAAAAAAAAAAAGGTAAAAAATGTAATAAAGAATTGGTCCATCATATAACAAAACTATAATCTTATTAAACTATTGGCGTTAATTGTAAAATTGAAAATTTAAAATTTAATTGTGATTGCGTTCAAATATTTGGATTTTGAAGCTTTCGTGCAATAGGGCAGGCGTTTGTTTGTACCGAGTATTAACGGATAAGCAATCTGTTAGCAAGGGTAAGGAAGTAGTGCCCAATCAACATCAACATTTCTGATACCAAATTTCATGTTGAAAAATTGTTATATTTTCATCTAATTAAATACAACATTTAACTTTTCTGTGAAATTGTATATCATACAAAATATTTTCTCTCACAAAAAGTATAACCGTCAAAATCCATATTTTCAGAATCAGATTGTATTCTATCGGTAGATAAAAATATGCCATCTAAAATGTGTTTTTAATAATAAAATTAAAATTTTTTAAATAAAATTATTTTTTATTTATTGTTGAAAATCGGATCGATATTATTCTTATGTTATAATATTGTTCATATACTTATAATACCCTCACCATCTTTATTTTTTTTAATTTTAAGTAATAAAATGTTTATACGATTTAATTTTACAAGATTTGCCTTTTAAATTTATTTAATATCTTTAAAAAATGTCCGTTTTTAAGCTATGTGGATGCAACTGTCCAATAGTCTTCTTTCTATTGCAAGTAGTATATAAGGTCTATAGGAACGAAGAGTGTATCGGAAAATGTATGGGGGTAAATCCCAATATAATCGTTTTATAGAATATTTAATTTTTGTAATAGGTTGAGATGCCGAAATTTGCTTTCTTTCTGGTGTTATATAAAGGTATAGAAAAAGGCCTTTAATTAACTGTGTATGGTAAATTTAATTTATTTATTTTCTTTTAATTTTATTACCTGTCAGTTTGGCTTCAACTAGTGCGAAAGGAGTAGAAGTATTGGCAACGCCTCAATAAGCTCTCTGTGATGGAGCCGGGCTAGATGAAAGATTATTTAAATGAGCTTGAAATGGCTGCATCCTTTAGCAGTATCTTACTCAAGATTTCTTCTTACTTGGCCTTCGGACCACATTTAACTCGCAGTAGTGTGACGATATCAGATATTTTGTAGCTAAATTTAGCTATGCAGACCTTAAGCGTTACATTTGTGAAAATATCATGTAATTGCGTTTCTTTTGAACCGATTTGGCTATTATTTTAGCAAAATGACAAAATTTGCCATCCCTGACATAAAATTTTTGGTTTTTTTTTACATGCTGCTTACGTTTGTTTTAAGACCACTTGGTGAAGAAAAAATGTCTTACAAAATTAAGCTATATTTTTGAAGCGAGAGTTCGCAACACTGGTTTGCAGCTCCAGTGGCTGGATCAGCTCTTCTCTGCCGACAGCACGGGTTTTTATACCCGTTACTCGTAGAGTAAAAGGGTATATTGTATTCGTGCAAAAGTATGTAACAGGTAGAAGGAAGCGTTTCCGACCCTATAAAGTATATATATTCTTGTTCAGGATCACTAGCCGAGTCGATCTAGCCATGTCCGTCTGTCTGTCCGTCTGTCTGTCTGTCCGTATGAACGCTGAGATCTCGGAAACTATAAAAGCTAGAAGATTGGCATTTTGCATGTAGATTTTAGGAGTTCCTACGCAGCGCAAGTTTGTTTCAAAATGGTGCCACGCCCCCTCTGACGCCCACAAGCCACAAGCTGTGGCCACAGTTTTGATGCTATTATGAAAATTTTAATTGATATGTATTTGTTTCGTCAATACCTATCGATTGGCCTAATAAAAGTTTGCCACGCCCACTCTAACGCCCAAAAACCCATTAAACGCTTAAAGGCAATACAATAGCGCCATCTAACGGATGACTTTGGAACAGCTGGCCAAGGTGCTAATTCGAGCGGCGAAAAACATACAAGAAGGCATATTTATATTAAGTTGTTTAGCTGAGTAACGGGTATCTAATAGTCGAGGCACTCGACTATAGCGTTCTCTCTTGTTGTTTAATGTTTTCATTCCTCAATCAGGTGTCGGGCTAAACACGCCTCAGTCGTCTCTATTATTAGGCGCTCTAATTGTCAGTTGCATGGTAATTAGCTTATGTCGGCTTCATGGCAAGGCTAGCACCAAAAGATACTAAGGGATTCTCGCAGGAGCTCTTAAATTCCAGTTACTGCCTGTCAAATTTTTTTCAAAAACAAGAGAGAACGCTATAGTAGAGTGCCTCGACTATTAGATACCCGTTACTCAGCTAAACAACTTAATATAAATAAAATAGTATTATGTATATTAAAGTCTAAATGTTTGCACAACACGAGTAACGGGTATAGCGAATAGCTTTCTTTGAAAGGAGTTATCTTCGCCCGGCAATTGCAACTGTGTACAATGTAAATACATACATACATAAGTATATGCTTACATAAATACACACATACGCCATTGTTTGACTCAGACCTCCAATTTGGCTAACTTGATTTGATTTGCATAGTTCTTGGGATATGGTTCGCTATTGACAAATGTAAACCATCGCAATTTCCTTTAATATAAATCCTTATCGAGTAATTAACGTTGACTCCGTTGAGCACCTTGGCCAGCTGTTCCAAAGTCATCCGTTAGATGGCGCCATGAAAGGTGGAAATGTAGGCGCTAGCCAGGCTTAAGCGTTTAATGAGTTTTTGGGCGTTAGAGTGGGCGTGGAAAACTTTTATTAGGCCAATCAATAGGTATTGACGAAACAAATATATATCAATTAAAATTTTCATAATAGCATCAAAACTGTGGCCACAGCTTGTGGCTTGTGGGCGTCAGAGGGGGCGTGGCACCATTTTGAAACAAACTTGCGCTGCGTAGAAACTCCTAAAATCTACATGCAAAATGCCAATCTTCTAGCTTTTATAGTTCCCGAGATCTCAGCGTTCATACGGACGGACAGACAGACGGACATGGCTAGATCGACTCGGCTAGTGATCCTGAACAAGAATATATATACTTTATAGGGTCGGAAACGCTTCCTTCTACATGTTACATACTTTTGCACGAATACAATATACCCTTTTACTCTACGAGTAACGGGTATAAATACCTAATGATGTCACTGGCAAAAATAAGCTTGTGCAAAAACGCACTTAATGGGCGTAAAAGTTCAACATTAAAATTAAACCCAAACTCTTTGTAGGGTATAAAACGGTATGCAATGGGATAAGACTGCTAATATGTAGGCAAAGGTTTGCTTGACCAGTATGTCCCAACTGACCTCTGACTACCCTTGAACTAGATAGTAATGACTGGTCAAAGTGTATATTAGTGGGACAACCATAATTGGTAAACACCCGATACACAATCGGCTTATTACTCATGCGAAAGAAAAACCGTAATCGACTTTCTGGTTTTCCGCTTATTTCCAAACCGCAAGAAATCCGAGAAGGCGTTGGAATTTGGTTTAAATTACTTTGTTATTACGTTGCGTTATTTCCCCGATGATATCGCCAAATGAATTTGTATACCCTTGCAGAGAGTATTATAATTTCAGTCAAATCTTTGCAACGCAGTAAAGGAAACATTTCTGGCCCTATAAAGTTTATACAGTGACGAACTTAATAATTAGCACAGCAAGCATGTTGCATTTTAAGGTTTTTATGCATATCTTGATTAGGGTAAAAGCGCTTGTCGATCGGACGTCTATATCTTATAGCTTCCGTAGGAAAAATTATCAAAGGCTGCGAAAGTATGCCTTTTTTTCTATTTTTATATGACATTTTTGCAGTATAAAAGCAATTGACATCAAACGATGCAAATCTATTTTATTTATGTATAGTATAATCCTTTCGCTGCTTTTTCAGTTTTAGCTTCCGTCCTCGTTATATTTATAAAAATTTTCCTTTAAGATATATGAAATATTTACTATATCAGAATTACGCTTTTAGTTTTGTCAAAATCGTACAACAATGTCATATTAGCTATATGATATAAAGAAACGATGGCCAAATGCAGCGAAAAATCGACATTCATCGTTTTTAGTAATATAGGCATAGAAATCGAAATGTAATCGATTTGTAATAACTGCAAGGGTATATAAACTTCGGCAAGCATTTCTTGTTATGAATATTTGTATTGCTTATTGTGAGGTATTCCCTGTCACAGACTTTCCCCGTACGCATACCAGGTCTATCCTATTTGGTCACTCTTATTAATATATATTTCTGCACAATCCCACACTAATATTTATTTGCAACAACTAGTGTTCGTAGATAAAGAATGTTATAGATGTTTTCTTCACGCGTCGAACTCTCTCTATTTTATCTATGTTTTGGCCTTTTTATTGCTTAGTTCGCTGAAAACGAAAGCCACTCTAATATGCTTTAAGGTCATCTACATAAACGTATATTTTATTTTTAATGTAACATTAGACTAGACAAAAAGACAATTTTCTTAAATAGAGAAATGAGAATATGTTTGGAATTCTTGTATTTGTTTAATGGTGTTAACTATGGTGATTCCTAATAAATAAATTTAAAACAAAATATTAAAAAACATTAAGCGCATTGCCATTATTAAATGAAAATCCATACGCATTATTAAAATATCAAGAAAAAAGATATATAGTTTGTTAAATATTCTTGATCAGCATCACAAGACAAGTCGACTGTTCATAACATCTTACTACTTTCTTACGGATTAATTTTTTCATAATATAGCATCCTTATAATAGGAAGTGGTCTAAAAATGATATTGATAATGCTTATTGTTATAACTGCATACTGACAAACCCAATCGAAACAGGTTAAAAATGCGGCTTAACGAATAACTCGCCACATCCGTAAACTTTTTCTGCGTCAAGCGCAATTTAAGTAAAAGAAATGTTCGCAAAAACCAAAAAGATATATTAAATGTAGATGTTGAAAAAAAAGATACTCAAAGGAAGATAAGGAAAGGAAGGTCTGCAAACATACAGCATTTGCTCGTCCTCCTGTCATTTTACCATTCGGATTTCCATCCGCATAAATAAATAAAAGTGTGAGAGTGCGTCCGTACGCGTAGCTCCGGTCCTGGTTGCCGGTTTTTAGCCTGGTAGTAGCTCATATACCAACTTTAAGGAGCTTTCTGGTTTTTACGCTTTCTACGTTTCACATCTTTAGCGTAATTTTTCGGCCTTTGTCATCATGACATTGCAGGAACGTGCATTTCATTCTTATATTATATTCATGGTTGGAATAAAAAACGGATCGAAAATGGTTTTTACTTCTTGGTAAGGTAAGGTAAAAGTAATAAAGCCATGCTCGCGTACAGCACATAAAGGAGTCAACGGAATAATCATCTTTTTTCCAGCTTCACAACGTATACTGACCAAAATAACTGACTAGAGATAATTATTCGTTGCATAAATTTCCGAATCAATTTAGTACTAAACATAACATAATATTTTCAACAACGTAAAAACAAGTGCCGGTTTAAAATACGACAGTTCAAATTTCGGCAATGTTGGGGAGTACCTATAGGTATATATATATACTTTTACCTTTATAGGTAAACAAAAGGTTGTATTTTTACCCTACCTAGGTAAACAAATATGTGTCTATCTTTAACCTTACCTAATTATTGAATTTAATATACACTAAAAAAAACACAGTTTAGGTAATGAAGTAATTATAATTTGTTTTAATATTTTTAAGTTCAATTTGTATTATTTTCGTATAAATAAAAAACACATACCAGACTTTCACTACAACTTGCAGATAATCAAGTACACGCCTTTTTTCCTAATGTTTCCTAATGTATAAAAACATAATTGAATAGAAACATTGACCTTTTATCTTATCCAGGTATTTATCCCCGCAAATACCTTGAACCTCACCTAGGTCAAAGATGAAGTTGCGTTTCCAGCACTAAAGTACGGAAATGTCTCTCATACTCGCAATACTTTTAGGCGCAGCCTTGCTTTTTTGTTTCTTTTTCGATTTCGAAATATTTTACAGGTGATTCAACAAAAACATTTTTCTGTATTCAAAGGTATCTTCAATAATTTTCAAAGGAAAGCATAAAATTCAGAAAATAATTTTTTTTTAAATATTTTTCTAGAGGTTATTGTCGTGGGACATCAAATAAGATCCTTAATCCCCACACCAATTTGTTTATTTTCATTTGTTTTTTTTTGTTTAACTGGTTTGAACTTAATAATTGAGAATAGACATTGGCCGCAAATATTTTCTCTGTAAATTCTTAAACGGGCAATGTCGTTTGCGACATAGGTAGGGAGCAACAGGAGCTGATGTTTGTTTATATTTATTTATAATTTATCGTATTTCCTTCCATGCCAATTACACAGAGAATTGCTCAAGGGCTCTTTTCCAATTTTGGTAGGCTTTCGGGGGTCAAAAAAATGTATATTTTTAGAAGTGTACGAGTATCTGAGTACCTGATACGCTTGGCTCCTAAAACTTGACTTTTTGATTGCGTCATTTTCAGCACACCGCGCCTGCTTGGACCAATCAATTAGTCGGTGGAAAATTACATAATGCATATAAACGATAATGAAAATTACATTAGTCCAGGGCACATATTCTTCGCATTCTCAAATGCAAACAATGACTTTGAAGGTCTAAGCTTTAAATACTCTTTAAGTAGACCTCATATATTCTGTGATTTCGATTTTTGGTTCAAAATTTGTTATTTTGGCGAAATTTTATTTATAATGAAATAAAAACAACAATATGTCAAAGATAAAATTTTTTTTTTTGCAGAAAAGGAGCTTTCAAAATTAAGATAGATTCATTCTTTATATTTGAACATTAGACTGGTTTGAGTTTAATAAGAATTATGTTTTATCCATCTGTGAAGAGTTTGTAATTACATACAATCCGAGGTTTCCTAACTTTTTAGATTATTCCACATTATTTATACTACTGACTCTTTGCCTATTTGCCGTTGTATTATAGGTACTATGGTTTTGTAAGTTTGTTTTGCATATGTCTTGACTTATTATGTCCGACCCTATATAGTTCTTGTCGTTCACCTATCGTGACAAAAATATATAAACGATTTGTAAACCTCATATGAGTAAACTCCGCAAACTTAACGGCGGTAGCCTTTTAATAACAGGTATCTAATAGTCGGGTAACCCAACTTGAGTTTTTATAAACGAATTTTTGTAAAATTTGTCAGGCAACGAGCAAACATAATTAATGAAATTAAGCTGGTAAACTGTGAGTGTGCCTTGTTCCTGTGGCTGTGGAAATGTGTACGTATCTACACTCATCAAAAACAATGTTTTTTGGGTTACAAATTGTAAGAAATTTTTAAAAAATGCTAGTTTTAAAATTTTGTATATTTGTTTTGTGCTTTGTTTTGTTTTTACTTTTTTTTCACACTTAATAAATTGTTTTGAAGGTATCGGCAAATTAGAAAACGTAGATAGCGGAATATGGTATGGGCATAAATATAATTCTAAATAAATAATGGAAAATGGAAACTAACCATCTTACCGAGGATTTTTTGTTTAACGCATACGTTTGTAAGCTCGAGCTCTATTAGAGTTTCCGTTGCGGATGTAGTAATTTAATGCCAAAACTATGCAGTAGTAGTTGCACGAGTTTTGAAAATTTCTGTCAAGAAAGATTTTTCTTAAGTGCACCCTTCACTCACTCTAGTGATAATCGATTCAAAGCTACCCTAATCTAAACGTTGGCACCTGCATTTGTCAGATAGGCAATGTCGCATTAATGTCGTCGCTCGATTTTTGCCTTATATATTTTGAATTTTTCCAAGGAAATAGAAAAAAATTTGAAAGCGGTTGGTTGCAATTAGATTAATTATGAACTGCATCCTTTTTAGGTCAGAAGCTGTCAAAAGACAGTTGGGCTTCGCCAGAAATCATAACTTTTGTCGTTGCCTATGGGAATCAAATGGAATGCTGTGTTCAGTTTTTTTGCCCCTCGGCCACTGCACATTGCCTTTTTATCGTTTTCTCTCAATTTCTAATACGACGGCGATGAACCAATCTATTGGTTTTTGCTGCATAACATTAGTTTTTTATATTTTGATCGCGTGATACATGGCGTGGCAAAGTGGGTAAAAATGGCTGGAAATGTACATAAACCCGTACAAGGTTCTGTTCCGACCGAAAAAGGGGGTCCGGGCCAGTTACAAACTCATACGTAGCCGCCTAATTCGTGGCGTGTTTGTTTTCCTTTCGCTTTTACTGCGTCTTTTCTTTGCCGCTCTCCTTTTGACGCTTCATTAGTGCCAATGCACCCATCATCGCCAATGTTGTCGCTGGCGGTTGGCACTTACGGTGCTCCAAATTGTGTTACGCGTCTATGAGGTCAAAACCAATCGATTTTTTCTCGTCATTTTTTGGTATTTTTTATTTGGATTTTCTATATTGTACTTCCTTTGTTTTCAAGCACTCACGTTCTTCCGATAATGGCAAAAATTCAATAAACTGCTTTAAAATTTGTGTGTTTCTTTCGCATTTGTTGTGTATAAGTTTTTTTTCTTGTCGAACGTACATAATTGGAACGATTGTTTTATGAATAACACATAACCTTAGGGGATTGGTCTAAAAAAATATTTTTGCTGCAATTGCCACAGGTATATAAAACCACGCTGTTCGCGGTCCGAATAAAAGCTCAATTTTGGCACCATTTCCTTTAAATGAATCTAAATTTGAGACATACCTGCTTTTTCAATTTAACAATAAACTTGTGTGTGTTTGCATAAAACATTTTTTACTATCAAAGATCTTATTTCTAATTCAGGTAGTATATAAGTCGAAACGGACCGGATAGAATGATTATATCATTCATCTTACATAGAAAAGATAAATACAAAATTGTACATCGTGTGTTTTTATTATAAACTCCGAGATAAAGTAATTAGAATTAGTTTCAGAGTAACGTTTTAAATTTATATTGTTTTGAGTTTAAAAATCGGACTTTTTAACATATAGCTGCCATAGGAATAGGAACGATCGAATTGCATTTGTTTTATAGAATATTTAGTTTATGTAACAACTGTTTTTGTCTTTTCTTGTTTTCAATTGATTTAAGTTCAATCCCAACTATTTATAAAATATAAATTCATGTCGCTAAGGACATTGCCAATATTAAAATTAGTTCAAACGTAGTTTTAATCGAGCTTATTACTGGAAACAATCTATAGACGTGCTATTTCCGTGACCGTTGTCATTATATTTGTGTATGGTCAAAATAATTGGATGCATGCCTTAGTGTGGGTAAGATTACAAGGCCATGACAAATAATTATAGCAGTAACTAATACAGAATGATATATTTGTGAATACTAAGGGTCGTTAAACTAATTGCTATATATTTTACCAAAAGAGACAAAAATAACGAGAAATCGATATTGTCAGATTTAAAGAAATTTCTAAATATTTAAGAACCAATGAATTTTGATTTCTCAGTTGTTTTCAACTTGTCCCAATATCATAATTTCCGTTAATGTAAAAAAGGTGAAAACAATGGCGTGAAATATTGACGCATAATAAATTGCTCGTTTACGTGTTTATATATTATATTTGTAGCTCGAAAGTATTTGAGCTTTGACGTTGGTATTTTTCTTGTTTCCGACTCAACCGCAACACCAAATAGATACAATTTTTTTTATACCCTTGCAGAGGGTATTATAATTTCAGTCAAAAGTTTGCAACGCAGTGAAGGAGACATTTCCGACCCTATAAAGTATATATATTCTTGATCAGCATCACCAGGAGAGTCGATCTAGCCATGTCCGTCTGTCCGTCTGTCCGTCCGTCTGTCCTTCTGTCCGTCCGTTTCTACGCAAACTAGTCCCTCAGTTTTAAAGCTATCTGCTTGAAACTTTCCCAAAAGTTGTCTTTCTATTGCAGGTAGTATATAAGTCGGAACAAGCCGGATCGGGCGACTATATCATATAGCTGCCATATAACTGAACGATCGGAAAAGCCATAACGTTGGTGGTTTTAAAGTTAGGAAGTTGGGATTTTCTATGAGTTTTATTTTTGGCCAATTAATCCGACCTACCGAATTTCATAAGGATCGGCTGACTATATCCTATAGCTGCCATATAACTGAACGATTGGAAATGCCATAACTTTGGTGTTTTTAAAGTTAGGAAGTTGGGACTTTTTATGAGTATTAAGAATACATCATATGAATAATTTTGAAGAATATAATTTACAGAATATTCTGCAAGGGTATATCAACTTCGGCTACGTCCGAAGTTAGCTTTCCTTTCTTGTTTAAATTTAAATTCAAAGAAAAGCCCCTTGTGGGTCCCACTGACATGTTGGTGTATAATGTACATTTAACAAAACAGAAAGCAAACTTCGGCATTCCGAACTTTATAATCCCTCCCTTGCATCTATAATAAATTTTTTTTTTTGTGAAATGACAATATGGCTTAATTATTTGATCAAAGGCAAAAGTACCTATGAATGATAAACTTTAAAGCCGATGCGCAAACCCTGAACTGTATTTGAATAAAATAAGTTCCCGGATCCCTTTATACCTCCAAAAAATAATACATATTAGTTAAAAACAAATTTGTGTACATCATTTTTATTTTAACAAATTTTTAACTATTTACTTAAAAAAGATATTTTACTTATTATAAAAATTACATTTTTGTTTTATCACAAACTATTTTTTAAATAAGAATAAGTAAAAGTCCTCGTAGATAAAAGTTTGATATTTTGGTACGCCAATAATTTTTACAAGAATTTATTTACGAATGTTTATAAAGGCCTTTTAATCAGTACTTTTGACCATTCTTGAAGCCCTTCGAATTAACAGAAAATGTTAGTTGTTCTTATTAAAAACTTTGCATTATTAAAAATACAAAAATATTTTGTAAGCTAGTGTTATTAACCACCTATCGACAATGCTAGTTAAGTTACTATGAAAGTGCCGTTGGGCGAGATAAAATCATGTAGAACTTTACAAGGCGGAAAGAATCGGAATCGACCGTCGATAATTTCTGCTGGAACGTCCTCTGTGGCCACACCTTTAGAAAAAGAGGGTTAACGGTTGTAACTCATTTTTTGTCGTTTCCGCTGTCAAAAGAAATTAACTAACATAAATTAAATATTTTATGAGAGTTTTTACATCTCGGTAGGGTGCAACGGTTTGAAATGGTTCCTTCCCGTCCGAGCATACTCAAATGAATAACACCCACGATGTGGCAGGTGCTTGGGCATTTATCAACCTGTATATGACAGCTTGGAGAATCTCCTCATGTTTTTTCCTAGTAATATTGTATTTACACTGTGGAAGCAAATTTAATTTGGAAGAGGCCATTGGAAATACCTTTATTAAATGCACCTTTTACTACTGGGTTCATTAATTTACGCGCAATTATCGCACATTTTCTGTTTATCTATGGGCTATTTCTTCAGGTTGTTGATTGTCTCCGTTCCAATTTATGCCTAGTGTTTTAGATAAGATAAAGCACACAATAGATTTGCTTAAATAGGGTATATAGACGACATTCAGAATAATGGAAATATTATTATATTTAACTAAATCATACTTATTATTATTAAACTTTTTATTGGTTTAAGAACAGTATTCGCACATGAAAGTCTTTTTCAATTTTATTTTAGTACAGCATGCCACCTCTGTAAAAGTAGCAATAACTTGTTGCACTAAGTCTTCGATCATCCCTTTATTTGCATTGCCCCATCACCAGGCAAATACCACACAATCACTTTATAAACTTCCTGTCTAAAAATAAGCAGAATAAACCAAAGCAGAAAGAAGAAACAAACAATGTTTAATCTTGTTACTTGTAAAGTTAAGGGGTATATTGTATTCGCTATAAAGTATGTAACAGTTAGAAGGAAGCGTTTCCGACCCTATAAAGTATATATATTCTTAATTTGGATCAATATCGATCGATCTAGTTATGTCCGTCTGTATAAACGCGGATATCTCAACAACTATAAGAACTATATGTTTGGTTAGTTTGTATATTTACGCAGTGGAAATTTATTTATTCGCCAAGCGCACAAATCGCTCAATATTATGTTTTTGCACCGCATTTGAAAACTTGAAACTTTCGCCCTTAGCTTATGGTGTTCGGAAGATGGCGTATATTTATCTTGAAATCCGTTAGCTGAGTAACGGGTATCTTATATTCGAGGTACTCGACTTAGCGTTTCTTCTTGTTTTGTAAACGATTTTCGCCTGTGACCGCGTCAAGACATTTTTTTAAAGAGGGAAAAGACGAAAACGAAGAGAAAATAAGGCCTTCCATTCCACAATGCCTCCTTTCAGCTGGAAATACTCAACAACGGGCCAGCGCAATCTAATTAGACATAATAAGGCAAGTGGTCGGCAAGGAAAGGGGCTTTCAGGTTGGGGATCAGCTGAGGGCAGCGAATATGACCAAAGAGTTTGTCAGCGCAGCCTCACTGTTGCCAGGCGAAGGTTAGTTTGGCTAGTAACTGACCAAACAACCCAGCGAGCTATGCCCCAAACAGGCTCACGAGTATTGTCGATCGCAGTGCGGAGTTTTTCCGGCCATGCTCTGTGCTATTAAAATATATTGCAGCAGCAATTTCACTAGACTTTATTTTTTCGCTTTAGTGCGGCAAACCAGAGTTGGGCTGTAGCCTGTTGCTTGACGGTTATAACTTAATTTTTTATGGTCATGAAAGTCAATTGCAGTTTGGCATTTCTTCGTTTGCCCGTGGAAACGCCATTATCATCGGCTCTGTCATTATAAGTTCTCTGTTTATTACGGCTAGGAATGCTTGTTGCTGACAACATGAGCTTTACATGAGGGCAGCACAAACTGGCATATTGTAATGCTTGCTTTTGCAATGGTAAAGAGTGCCAAAAGTAGCACTTATCTATGCAAGACCATTGAAGTATGAATCCACTGTTTACTACCTTAAATGTTCTTAACTAGTAAAGAAAGCAAGTATCCCAACTGTACTCACAGATTTACAAAAGTAGACGATTTTTTAAAAAGTTCACAACAATAAAACTGTAACATTTTAAATGTTTCTGAGGAAGATAAGTACCCTAAATTTCTATCTACAGTTGGACAGTATCGATCTCCTTTCACTTATATTATAACTTTTCACACATTTCACATTACAAGTATACAATTATATTAACTATTGTAGAAACAGCAATTATAACGAAATGGTTTTAAAATATATTTACCAAAATTTGGCTCAGTTTTTGAAAGTTTGTTTTAAACTTTTTAAAGCGCCGTTCCTTTAGCTCGAACGAAGGTGCGTATTTTTTAATCTCTCTGTTTTAGACATAGTTTGGGTTTATTTTATAAATTCATTACGGTATATCTGTTTGACCAATACCTTAAGTTATTTCGCAATTGGGTGACTATATTCTAAAGCTGTCATGCATCTGTCAACTGGCCGTAACCTTCTATGAATATAACAGACAACTTTTCGAATCGTTATATTTATGTGTGCACCAACTATTTTACAAAATCTTACTGATAAAACGACTATATCCAATCAAAACTAGCCAAATTTGATATAGTTGTATGTCAAAAAAAAATCTGTGCTGTCGGGAATAATGTAGCCAAACTTTAGTACTCTCCACACTGTCTTGAGTTTCCTATCGAGTTAGCTGTCGATTGCTTAACTTTATTATCTTGTCCACATTGTGTTAGCTCCATAACTCGAGTTACGAACAACTGTTGTTGTTGTTGTCCATCAGCCATATTTTGTGAGCCATTTTGAATTTCGCTGCCAACCAATAATCACAAAATGATCGGCCGGAACTGCTCTTAACTCTTTGGCCTTTACATGGTTTCGTATGCACTCGTGAACCCAGTGTGAACATAGTTAAATTCATTAAAGTTGGTTTCCTTTCCTGCTCTGTATATTTATACCCGTTACTCGTAGAGTAAAAGGGTATATTGTATTCGTGCAAAAGTATGTAACAGGTAGAAGGAAGCGTTTCCGACCCTATAAAGTATATATATTCTTGATCAGGATCACTAGCCGAGTCGATCTAGCCATGTCCGTCTGTCCGTCTCTCCGCCTGTCTGTCTGTCCGTATGAACGCTGAGATCTCGGAAACTATAAAAGCTAGAAGATTGGCATTTTGCATGTAGATTTTAGGAGTTCCTACGCAGCGCAAGTTTGTTTCAAAATGGTGCCACGCCCCCTCTGACGCCCACAAGCCACAAGCAGTGGCCACAGTTTTGATGCTATTATGAAAATTAAAATTAATTAAATTAAAATTAAAATAAATTAAAATAAATTAATTGATATGTATTTATTTCGTCAATACCTATCGATTGGCCTAAAAAAAGTTTGCCACGCCCACTCTAACGCCCAAAAACCCATTAAACGCTTAAACCTGGCTAGCGCCTACATTTCCGCCTTTCATGGCCCGTGGTACCACTGTAGCGACATCTAACGGATGACTTTGGAACAGCTGGCCAAGGTGCTAATTCGAGCGGCGTAAAACATACAAGAAGGCATATTTATATTAAGTTGTTTAGCTGAGTAACGGGTATCTAATAGTCGAGGCACTCGACTATAGCGTTCTCTCTTGTTTTTTTTTTCAAATCTGTCCTGATAGAAATGTGACAGCACTTATGCAGGAATGGTAAAATTCTTTTTTTCTTGAACTCTAAGTACCTGATATTCAGCAAACCCACACTCATTGCTGTGCTATGTATGATCATTGTAACAAACCAAACGTGTGTCGCTCTCATGTTCACTTTTTGAGGTAGAGCTTCGGTTGGCGAATTGAAAACTCATAACAATTCTCACGTTTCGTTCCAAATTTTGTAAAAAAAAATGTATTGTTTTGCATCATCACTATAGCAGAACAAGTCACACACACCGTAACCAGCAAATCCATTAACATAGAACAGCAAAAAATTAGGAAGGTATATAGAAAAAGAACCGATAAAAGTCATAAAAATATGGCCATCGAAGACTGCTCGTAGACACAATTATGATTCCAAATTGCGAAGCGGGAATGCCCGCCGGCCAGACCGCAGATTGTTATGGTGTTGTTGATTTTTTCGGCTGTTGGTTAGACTGTAGATCTGGGCCTGCTTCCTGTGTGCGTAGAGTTCGGATCGAATCGGCCGACTGCTATCCAAATTCATCATCCGACAATGGCCTAGAAACACACAAAACCGGTGGCACTTTAGGTACCCACTCGTGCGCCTTCCATCCACCTTGTCAATGGTGCAATGAACTCAAACACGATCCATACAATTTCTTTAATAGTTTTACATTTCGGAGCTCGTGTGGACCCCCTGCTAATGAATGTGTCTGTCTTGTCCAGAAGCCACGATTGATTTGCATTTAAATGCTCAACGCACATGGCGTCTAATTTTTGCTTCAAAAATAACCTTCAAAAAAATTTAAATAATACTTTGAGAATTATATTTGAATACCTTTGCAAAGAGTATTATAATTTAAGTCAAAAGTGTTCTGCCGCAAAGAGATTAAAATTTTTAATCAAAATCAACAGTCGACTGACTCACCTTCCGTTCGTTTCTACACAATCGAATTGTCGTATGATGTTTTTATAACTAGTAACTGATCCACAAATTATATTGACGCTTAACAATTGTATGGCATCTGTATGCATTGCTCTAGATTTACATTAATTGGTCGGAAATGGTTTTTATTTCTTTTTTTATGATCATTTATATTTAATCTCTGCTTCATATATAATTTTACATTTATTAGCGGTCTCTTCGCTGACTAATGTTAATGATATTCTCCGTTCAACTGCTAAAAGTCGTTGCACTCCCGAACATTTAATTCCGGGAGCGACTCTCAAATTTATTACAAAACCAGTGGTGGCTCACCTTGTTGTGCGAACATTCTTTATACGCATAGAAAAAATTCCTTTAAATAACGATCGATCTTAAGCTATCCCAATTAAAATTTTTTTTTTAGTTAGTGTTAATCAGCTGTGTTTTAAGGGATTCTCTTATATAAGTGTGCAAAAAGTACCTAATATTTTATTTTTTTTTTTAAAGAAGTAAACTGACTTAGACTGTGCGCTATTTTACAAAATGTTTATTCTGGTTTCACCTATAAAATCAAAATGTTTGAGTGTCGGGTGTCCAAATCCGCGTCCAAAATGGCGGCTCCAGCAAAAAGTGTTCTGGAAACCGACCTCATCTGCGTGCACGATACAGGTCGCAGTTCGTTGTCTACAAGCAGAAAACCAAGTGAATACTAATGATAACATTCCGTAAAGGCGCCCCAACCTAAAAAACGTGAAAAAATTCGTTATGGAAACAAAATGGCGTCCACTTGAAAATAAAGTATCGTTTTTCGCATGATTCAATTTAAGCTTTCGATTTGTACAATAAAAGAAAATCGATTTTGTAAACAAATTTTAAATGACGCAATAATAAAATTGTTATCATTTACCCATTTGAGTCCATTATATGGACATAACACCAAATTTTAAGCGTGTCGTTTTCCAGGAAGGATATATGCGTTTGGGTGTTTCTCCAAAAAGGCATATACATAAATTGTCATTTGACCTGGGCCCATTAAACAATTTAAGGTTACAAATGAAATTGGAAATAATAAGAAACAAACATTGAAAGCAAAATGTTTTAATAATATTTATTAGAAATTGTTTGTTCCTATAGGAGCTACATATATGATATAGTCGCCCGATCCGGCACGTTCCCACTAGTATATAAGTGCAATAGAAAGACAACTTTTGGAAGAGTTTTAAGCAGATAGCTTTAAAACTAAGGGACTAGCTTGCGTAAAAACGGACAGGCGGGCATGGCTAAGTCGACTCTCCTGGTAATGCTAATCAAGAATATATATACTTTATGTGGTAGTAAATGTTTCCTTCACTGCGTTGCTAACTTTTGACTGAAATTATAAATCCCTCTGCAAGGGTATAATAATGTTTTCAAATATATTCTATATTTAAAACCTAGTTCGGTCTAAAAGAGGTGTTACTGCTGACACTAACTTCCGAATCGGACAAAGGAGTACATTGGCACATTGGGAGTGTCCGCTGATTGAAAGTATCCGAGTGAACGACAATTAAGCCCGCGGTTTTTTAAGGTTTTACTAAATCATTTATATAACTAACTTAACAAGTTGATGGTAATCAGAAATTATATAACCAGTTTGTGCCTTTTTTGCAACACTTGGAAAAGCTTTATTTAATAAGCTTTAAAATTGAAAAACTAGTTTGCGACTGAATCTTGATTAAGAATATATTCCACAGAAACTATAAGTGTGGATCACACCAGTGGCAATAATTTAACAAAAATTAAAAAATGGTATTTAAAAGTGGATTTTATAATGCTACATATGCATTTTAAATTATATTATCCTCATTTTTTTTGTGTGCATGCAAACATAAATTAGTTTTGAATTACATTTGCAAACAATGCCACACCCGCATCTTCTAAAAGTGGAAAACAGAGCAGAGTTCTTGACAAACTGCAACCTACGTAAGCACTTCCTGTGCGACATTTTGTTTGGTTAACTACGCTGTATGATAAGTAATCTTAGGCAGATGATAACGAGTACAAACAGTACGCTACAAGAAAGGGAAGTATGTTGTTACGTTGCGATCTCTGTAGAAAATTCTACCAATTAGCCAAGGAATCTAGTAGTTTATTCCGAAGAGTCCGAGGCGTCGGTCTTTTTGCGCCGACATGGAGTTTAACAAAAGGCAAGGCAAAAATATACTTACTATAAAATAAAAAAGATTAATATACAGTGGTTGGCTTAATGCAAAAACTTTTTGAAACTAAAACGGGGATTTATTTATTTTAAATAAAGAAAATATTGGAAAACATTTTATGTCTTGTTAAACCCTGTTTTAAATGTCTAGTGTACTTTGATTAACTAATAGTGCTTTTTGTAAATAAGTAATTGACATGATTTGTAAAATTGTATGCGATTTTTCTTGTTCTGTAAGATAAAGAGATTTCGCCCTTAAATTAAGAAAAAACTTTCAGCATCTAAAATCGTTTAAAATGACTATATATCGGAGTATTAGTGTATTTTTTAAGAAAAAAATAAGTTTCTTTGTTTCCCTTTTTCCCGATTTCAACTTTGTGTAGAAACGGACAGACGGCCATGTCTAGATCGACTCTTTTGGTGATGCTTATCGAGAATATATTTACCTTATAGGGTCAGAGATGTCTTAATTTTGTTGCAAAATTTCACCTGAAATTATAATTATAACAAGAAAGGAAAGCTAACTTCGGGCGTAGCCGAAGTTGATATACCCTTGCAGAATACTCTGTAAATTATATTCTCCAAAATTATTCATATGATGCATTCTTAATACTCATAAAAAATCCCAACTTTCTAACTTTAAAAACACCAAAGTTATGGCATTTCCATTCGTTCAGTTATATGGCAGCTATAGGATATAGTCGGCCGATCCTTATGAAGTTTGGTAGGTCAGATTGATTGGCTAAAAATAAAACCCATAGAAAATCCCAACTTCCTAACTTTACAAACACCAAAGTTATGGCATTTCCTATCAATCAGTTATATGGCGGCAATAGGATATAGTCGGCCGATCCTTATAAAATTTGGTAGGTGGGATTGATTGGCCAAATATAAAACCCATAGAAAATCCCAACTTCCTAACTTAACAAACACCAAAGTTATGGCATTTCCGATCAATCAGTTATATGGCAGCTATAGGATATAGTCGGCCGATCCCGGCCGTTCCGACATATATACTGCGTGCAAAGGAAAGAAGGGTGTGTGCAAAGTTTCAATTCGATAGCTTTAAAACTGAGAGACTAGTTTGCGTAGAAACAGACAGACGGACAGACGGACAGACAGACGGACATGGCTATATCAACTCAGGAGGTGATCCTGATCAAGAATATATATACTTTATAGGGTCGGAGATGTCTCCTTCACTGCGTTGCACACTTTTGACCAAAATTATAATACCCTCTGCAAGGGTATAAAAATATCGATTTTTATTTTGAGGAGATCAAGAATACCCCTTCAATTTCTTTTTTGCGCCATCTACCGGAACTTGTACTTAATATTCCGCATAGAGAGCGCTGTTTCAAAATGAGTCAAAAGAGTAATTCTAAGAGTTGCTGTGGCAAAACCATGTCTAGATATAGATGATTATAGAGTCCTCTGGTTTTTAATGCGTAATAATGTACAATTTTTTTATGATCTTTGCAGCTACAACATGCGCTTTGAGCCCTTGGGTCAGAAAATGTTCACACGCCGCAACTGGTTGCTGCGCTGCAGCATTCTGATCAATGTCGCCGTCATCCTGTACATCGGTAGTCAGTTGATGATCGGGGGCGGCAACAACTTCGCCAATGGCGGCAGTTTCCTGCTGCAGGACCAACAGCCAGTGTCTCTTATGCAAGTGGGGTCCGCCATTTCGGCGGCCCAGGTGCAGCAGCAACAGGCGCCCACGCCCAAGAACCAGAACGTAAGAGATGTTTAGAGAATATTTAAACAGCTCCGACACTACTTCTTTGTTTTCTTCCAAGCAGGTGGTCGAGATCTTTGAGTCGGAGGAAAAGCTACTGGTCAATTCAAATGCAGACTCTCCAGGAGCAGCGGTACAGGCGGCTGATGGCATTGCAGGTGCTCCGCAGTTGGCAAACGACAGTGGTGGCGGGGCAGCTGCATTGGGCGATCCTGGACAGGTGATCGGAAACATTGGAGCTGGGGGTGTTGCCGCGGGCGGCAATGCCGAGGTGAACAACACCCAGTCGGACGGTGGCTACATAGTCACTGGCGACGAAAAGGAGCTGGAGGAGCGGGTGCGATCCCTGATCAACTGTTTCGACCACGACTATCACCAGCAGACGTTGCAGCGCGGCGACTTTTGGGTGCTGCAGAACTACGTGCGGGCGGAGCATGGCGACATCAAGTGCCACGAGTCGATCACCTACACGACGCATGCGGACTACACGTTCCTGGACAACTTGGTGCCGCTGTTGGAGAGATGGAACGCCCCAGTGAGCATCGCCATGCACGCACCCGGCACGGACTTCCAGCCAACCCTGGACTCGATCCGGTACCTGCGGGAGTGCCTGCCCGGCAGCCACCTGGTGCGCGCATACACCACCTTCCACATCTACTTCGGCACCAAGCATATCCCCAAGTCCGTGCCCAAGCCGCACGAGGTATTCAAGACGGGATACAACTGCACACTCCCACCTCCGTACTTCAACGTGAGCTCAGGTCACCTGTACAAGGCACAGAAGAAGCTCCTGTATCCGGTGAACGTGGGCCGAAATATTGCCCGCGACTCGGCGCTCACCCACTTCATTTTAGCCTCGGACATCGAGCTGTATCCGAACCCGGGTCTTGTCAAGAAATTCCTCGAGATGATTGCCCGCAACGATCAATACTTGAGACGCAAAGCACCCAGGTGAGTTCTAAGCCTCATTAGTAAACCTCATTTTGTAATAATAGACCTTATTTTAATAGTTCGAAGTTTGTTTTCAGAAATTTTTAATTTAATTAAAAAATGTATTTAAAAAATGGATCACTTTATAAATCACAATATAAATATTCAAGAATTTTTAAGTTGCTAGTTATCTTTTTCTCAAATCTACAAAATTCTTTTATCTATTTTATCTATCATTACTTAAAAACCTTTCGGGTGTGCAAAATATTTTCGAGCAGGAAATTGTTATTATTTTGGTATATTTTCAAAAAAATGTTACTATAAACGCAAATTGTTAATTAAACTATATTATTTTTGTATTAAAAGGGTGTTCCCACTGGCCATCTTCGAGGTGGAGGAGAGCTCTCCGGTGCCACATGACAAGACCGAGCTGCAAGAGTTCTTGCGCACAGGCAAAGCCATTCCCTTTCATAAACGTGTCTGCGCCAGCTGCCACGGGGTTCCCAAGTCCAAGGAGTGGATGTCTGCTAACGAGACAGACGAACTTAGTGTGTTTCACATAGGTACTTAATATAAGGCTACATGTTTCATTTATATTAATAACTTTATTTTTTCCGTCACAGGAAAGCGAACTGGTTACTATGTGCATTGGGAACCTATCTACATTGGAACTCATGCGGATCCCCACTATGATGAGCGGCTCAGCTGGGAGGGAAAAAGTGACAAGATGCCCCAGGTTAGAGCGATTTGTGTCAATAAATGGTGATTGTTGTCTAATAATAAAATATAATCCTTAGGGATATGCGCTTTGCGTACTGGACTACGAGTTCCACATACTGGATAACGCATTTCTGGTGCACAAACCAGGCATCAAAGTGCTGAAAAAGGACAATCGACGGGCCATGCTGTCCGGAAAGACGAACCAGCTGATTCGAAAGATCATCTATCCCGAACTGAAGATTATGTATGGCATGCGCAAGGGGTGTGCGATATAGTAACTAATTCTGAAACCGAGCTGAGCTCAGCCCCGATTGGACGGGAAGGAGGCAAAGGCGAAAAGACTACAACCCACTTCACTATTACTATTTGCAATGCTATAGATCGGTAGTGTTGACTTTACCGATTCCAATTCCCTTTATAGCTTTGGATGAGCACTGCGTGTGTGTGTTTTACAATTAGCTAGAGACTTAGCCCTAGGACTAATAGAGCATTACGTAGTTAGGCTTAGCTATAGGTCAGGTCGTGTAACGCAATGTGGGCCTATAAGATTTTTCCGCGTTCTGGGTTTTCCTTTTCTACTCTGCAAAGCCCTGAGAGCATGGCTTAAACTGGTTTAAGGTAGTTAAATGTGGCTTTTAGGAATCATGCAATATTCCATTTACTAGGCCATTCGTAAGCTGATAGCAGCCAATAATCTAGACGGTCCTTTAATATCAACTACTGTTAAAGCATCTAAGCATAGAATTGATCCACTTCCATGAACTTCTGTAAATAATAACACACTAGAAACCACTTATTGGGCCTTTCCTCTCTCCTGCTCTCTGGCAACAACTGGAAGCTTGAGTTATGGGGATTTCCATTACTCAAAGGCAGTCATTAACAGTTACTTTTAGCTTAGGCCATTATCTTAAGTTTATCGTTATTTTAGCTGAATTTTTCATATGCATCCATTTACGAGTTGAAGTTGAAGTTTTCTACTTATGGATTTTATTTTCAAAATACTCAAGAGAGGAAATGAGAGCAACATTATTTTTGTATACCAGGGCGAGATTCCTAATTAAAATCAGCAAAAACAACAGTCTTACCATTTTGTGTGTCTGTACTTGCATTAAACAATGTTTTCTTGGGCACTGTAGACTTACTGTAAAGACCAAAACGTAGAGTAGACCGATACCGGGCCAAAACAATTCCAGCGTTAAATATTTGACTTGAATAGAGTAATCATTGAATTGGAACATATTACATAGACTTTGAGAGTTAAATCGTAATAATATAAATAAAATTAAAAGGCTAAAGACAAGTTTCAACAAAACACAAATACTATTAAAATTTATACGAGAAAACACACTTGAGAATTGATTTGTTTACTTACCGCACTGGTAGGGAAAACAATTAATGCAATTGAGGATTACATTTCAAAAAGCATAAATGCGAACCGTGATATTTGTACTAGTAAAGCGATATGGAGATGTTAAACCTAATTAATAAGAAATCAGGGGAACGATCGGAAACAGAGATCATAGACCCATATGCATTAAACTTAACATAACTTTAGTTTTGTATATGTTTTTTATTAGTGTTGAACATTAAGTCAAACTTGTGCACATATAAATGTTAAAAACAATAGGTATTGTCAAATCGAATCCACGATTCGGTGCCGAGTGAAATGCTGAAGGTTTTTGTTGCGTATGCCTTATCAAAATAAAGAAAAATAATAGTAACTAAGTGGTCGATTTTTAGAGTGTTGCAAAATATTAGTACTTAGCTGAATACAGCAAATTTTACGTATGTTGTTGAATATTTAATAAAAGTACATTTTAAAAGTGACTTGGGAACAACATACAACAATTGGTGTTTGTATTTATTTCACATTTAGTACATAAACTTTGATTTAGCTAAGACCATTTATCAGATCAAGTCTTACACTTATTCGCTCAAAAAATTGGTTCGACTAACTAAATTGGTATGACTAAAATATCACCAAACCTGTTGAAAGTTGTTGAAAAAGTAGCTGAGAGCAGAGTTAAAAATATAAGTAGAATACAAAGATTTGAATAAAAGGATATATTTGTATGATGTAATGTAAAGTGTAAAAGTGCCTTAGACAAAACGAAAAAAATATAAAGTATTTATAAGAATCCATGCAGCTGGAATATTTTTTGAGTTTACTTGTGAATTTGCATCATTTTGTGTTCACAACAGCTATAGGAACGCATACAGCGTATTTTTGTATGTATATAATAAAAACCTTTCGGCAATGTATTAAAACTAAAAATAAATCGAAATGAATCATTTTTAAAACTTTGAGCCGATGTAACTTTTTCAATTAAATGAGTCTTCTTATGATTCAAAACCTGCCAATTTATTAATTCCTTTTACTTTACGAAAAATAGTTTTAATTTAGTTTTTAAATGATTTTATTAGAATCAATACCTAATTTGATCAGGAGTCTTTGATCGTAAAATTTGGACTTACACATATTTAAAGAACGCCTCATATGTCTTAACATAACTTTTGTAAGAGTCAAGTGCAAATCTGCTGAGCATGGACTACTAGCTTAAATCTAAGAAAAGCTACACAAAAACAGACAAAATAAAGAAAAATAAAAATATAGAAAACTGTTTTATTCTCTTTAAGCATAGCAAAATGGCTTTTGAACGAGGTAATTTTAATGATACTGACCAACGAAATTAATTCGAAAGAATGCTCAATAAACAAAATATTCTTTGGCGCAGTTGGACTCCCCTATTAAAAAAATGACCTAACCTTTTCAAAGAGAACTCTTTAAAATCTTGTTTTTATTTCGTGTTCGGTAAGCGATTTCATCTCGACCCTCGGACTTCTTTAAGTTTTCCATACATTACGCATATGCATAAGCTTTCAAATAAATGATTTTTGAGATTTTTTTTATATATAAAATAAGTTTTCGATGTGAAACAAGAATTTGAAAAAAAAAATAAGATTGACCTGAAAACATAAAAATCGGAAGATAAACTTAAAAATAAAACGTTCCCTTAATAAAATATTACCGCATCAAAATTGTAATAGATTTTGTATACAAGTGTTATTTATTCCGGTATTGTTTTGCCGGTATTTCAATCCATTTTGTCGGTTGCCTTCAACAAGTTTTTCAGTCACCTGACATTTGCAGCATATTTCGTCATTACTTTTTTAAGCTATCGTTCCTTAAAAATCCCCACAACCTAAGTTACGGCCTAATGCCATGATCATTGTCAGATTTTCGTGATTGGTACGGCCTCATGGGCGCAGTCGGCCTTGACTTTAAGTTGGATTTTCTGGTTTCTTTTGAATTTTGGTTGGCTTCTCATCGAAAACAAAAGTGCGAAATATGGAAATCAAATTCAAAATAAATTAAATACAGACGTCGTTAATTAATATTTAGCTGAAACTGAGAGCCGAACTCGCTTGGATGATGAACTGACTCACATGGAGCGAAAGGAAGCTTTTTCTGTTGAAATTTATGCCATCTGATATCTTTTTGTTATTCGCTTATTGTTTTTTTTATTGCAACTGAGACGACGGCAAAAGCTGATGCGATTCCCCAACAGGTAGAGGATGATCAGCAAGCTCCGGCGACGGCTCGGCTCGCTGTGTTCATAATCTTGGAGAGCTTAAGCTTCGGATGCGCTGTCGCTTGTCACATCACCAGTTAATATCTGCGTTGCGTTTCTAGCGCAAAACAGTCGAAATTGTCAGCTCGTTGGGTCAGCATCGCCAGAGCTCTCTTTTAGTTTAACGTTTAGTGTCCACAGCAATCCCGAGGATTAAACAATACAGTTGTCATGGCTAAAATAATAATCGGTGCTTTATTGTGCGTTGCCATGTTTGGCTCGATGGGTTAGTACTAATACAATTTACCCTTAGCAGATTTATTGCCAAAACGTTTGATTTTGATAAAAAAAACATTTTCCCATTCAAATTGGTTGTGGTTATACCATAGAAACAATAAAATTCAAGAGAGTGAATAAAAATGTATTTTATAACATATTAAACTTTACCCTTTTATATAAATTTATGAATCATCAATCTCTTAAATTAAGATAATAAATATTAAGTTTTCGGTTTTTAAAGTAAATTTTTAATGAATTTCGTACTAAACTTTGACAAGTCTCACATATTTCGCAAAATCTGCAATTACTCAATTGTTTGAAGAAATTGCAAGTTTGAAGCTGAGGTGATCGTGCGATATTTATAGGATGGAGTTATCCGACTTACATTCATCTCACAATACCAGGAAATCACACGAATCGCATAAAGGAAGAGAAAAATTCAAGTAATCATTGCACCCGCGAAAATGAATTTCTCAAGTAATACTAATATTTAAAGTCACACCGAAATTTCATTAATATTTCAAGGTCGACAGGCAGCATTTTCAAAAATTTGATTCACACGTTGAAGCAGACAGAAAAAAGTCGATATTGCATAACCTTTGTATGGCGATGGTCCAATGGGTGATCGCGTCGACGCCATGAAACGAGTTTATCTGGCGGATAGCGGTCAGACTTGTTGGGGGGAGCTGAAGGCGACATATTGATCTCGTTGCGTGCGCAGCCGGTTGTTGTGACCTTTAAGCGTCTTTGCACCTCCTCGGGGAAGCTCTTTAAATTTGGTTTAACATCTTTACTATGCCACCTCATGGTGGAAAAAGAATGAAGCGAAGTTAAGATTTTAGAGATATAAGCGACTTTTAAGTTCTTTAAGTGTCTTCTATTGCTTTCATTTATTTCTTTTGGGTTTAATCTGGCGAAAAGGATAACTTTATTTTGCTAAAGTTCGAATATGGGCCAACACCAAAAACATTGACTTGGTCGAATAATTGAAAAGTGTCATCTATAAACCACAGTTTATGTAAATCCAACATTTTATTTCAAAATTTTTTTTATTTTCTTACATTTATTACACTCATGTTACAACAAAAAATTGTCCCAACCCTCGCGCAAGGAATCTTTTTTCAAAAACATAAATAAACATTTCAAAACGATTCTTAAATTTAACTAAATGTAAGAGACTCCTTATAAATATTGTTTTTTTGCGTTCAAAAACAATTTTTAATGGCAAGTTTAATTTAGTTTAATGCAACAATTAAGATTTAAAATTGTATTATTTTGCACAATTTTCAAGACATATGCAAAAGTGAAAATAGCATTTCAATCCGCCCGGCATCATATTAGTAATGGAAACACTTTTTGTGCTTAAAATTAAGCAAATAATAATGATCTTATTATATCTATTGGTCTTAAATGTCTTCTAGAGCTGCCTACATCTCACCCTTGTTAAGCATGCGAAAAACGAAGCTTTTTGGTTTCGATCTAAGAGTTTGTAAAAACAATGAAACTGTACCAGCCAGTTGGGAACTTCCTAAAAAAAAAATTTAAATCAAGTTTGCTATTCACGCACGAACAAAATTCAGAATCAATTCAGCAAGCGCTAAAGCGTACGCAATTTAAGAATATTATTATCCATTTATGGATGTTCCCGTTTCAAAATAATTGGAACCGACTCTATTAAAAAATAATCGCTTATGAAAGAAGAATAGTTTATGTATATACTTTCTTAAAAAAAAGTTCGTCTGTCCGTTCTTAGTATTGCCGAAAACTAAAAAACTAATAGAAAATAATGTTTTAAAAATATTAATTAATAAAAACATTTTTGGGCTCCCAAAGCTGGTGTGCCAAACGTCTGATTATTCGTCTTAAATTTCTTGTAAAGAAATCTTTTATTTATTGCTTTATACAACAAATTACTGGGATATAAAAAAAACCAACTTTTTAAACTTATTTTCTACTTGATTGCGTAATCTTTGTCGAAGGTAATAATAATTTGTTAGTATCGGGCTTTTATTACACGAGATTTAAAACAAACCAAACAATTTTAACGTAGATATTTTAGGTTGCAAAGACTATAATTAATTATATAATCCACTGCAATAACTGAACATATTAAAAAGGGCATGCTAATTAAATGTCTTATTAATACTAATTAAAAAATATATTTGTAGTTCTATATTTTTGTATCTTTATGATCTATACTTCCTAAATGTATTTACCATAACTGCCTAAACGAATTAGTCTTCCTGACGTGATTTATGCGCCGTATAAAAACCAATTTTCCTTCGTGGATTAGTGTATCATATTATCAGCTTGCACTCGTGGCGCTTGGTGACTAGACGAATAATTATTGAAAATGTAAAGACTTGTCATTTAGCCATTCTTTAAAAATGTATTTCTGAACAATATCCATGGCTATGAACTCACAACTCATTAAAATGTTAAAACCCGAGTATGGGTACGTAAAATCGCGGGAAGACGAGACAATCCATTGTTGAGTGTGAGTTTCCCACGGTATGTTCGATCATAAAGTATGTACAATGTGACAAATAGCTAAAAGAGAGGCAGTTTCTCATCATAAATCATTAGAGGTAAGCCGCCACCCCCAACCTGTTGATCCATATTAACCCGCATCCGCTATCTCTTCCAGCCGCCGCCGCTTCAGGAGGTTGCCGGGAGGCGAATGGAACCTCTCCGGTGTCCGGATCCTGCGACGCCTACATTGAGTGCAAGAATGGCGTGGCCGAGGAGAAGCTGTGCCCCGACGGCCTGCTGTACAACGAGAAGTCCACGGGCTACCCCTGCGGCTACCCCATCGACGTGGAGTGCACCCAGGCCCAGAGCCGTCTGCAGGCCGCCCAGCCCACGGAGGACTGCCCCCACCAGTTTGGGTACTTCCGCAAGGGCGATGCCGGCAACTGCGGCCAGTTCATGAACTGCGACGCGGGCCGTGGCTTCGTGTTCGACTGCCCCGAGGGCCTGGCCTGGAACCCGGCCACCTACAAGTGCGACTGGCCCGACCAGGTCGAGGACTGCGATGCCGAGGCCTTCCTGGGCTTCCGCTGCCCGGCCCTGGCTCCCAAGTCCGAGCTGCTCGGCGAGCAGGAGGCCGACTACACCTTCCATCCCTCGCAGGACAACTGCCAGGTGTACTTCATCTGCATCGAGGGACGCCCGCGTCGCATTGGCTGCGGGGAGGACCAGGCCTTCAACCAGGAACTGAAGCAGTGCGACGACATCGAGAACGTGCCCAACTGCAGCAGCGCCATTCGAGAGAAGGGTGCTCAGATCAAGGCCGCGCGTCTTCACGCCAAGAAGAACTAAGTCACAGTCCAGTTGTGATTCCCCACGAACCGGCCATGTGGCGACAAGTTGCTCGAGTTCTCTAGTCTGTAGTTAAAGATTTTGGCAAACTGATTGTTGACATTTTGCTCGTAACAATAAAAGACGTTAAACCCAAACCAATGAAATCCGAACCAGCTTTTCTTAAATCACATACTTTCTTCTACGTCAAGAGACATCACCTCCTAATGGCCTGCTTTCTGCATTACAGCTCTTGGCTCCCCGGAATGCCCCGTGCCCAACGGAAGGTTCGCGTCGGGGGATCAGTGCGACGCCTACACCGAGTGCCAGGATGACGTGCCCGTCCAGAAACTGTGTCCGGACGGTCTGCTGTTCCACCAGCGCACCAAGGCCCAAGGGGAGTGCACCTACGCCCCGTACTCCACCTGCAAGGAGAGGGCCCGTCTGCAGCCGGCCAACGGGACGGATGAGTGTCCGCGCCAGTTCGGCTTCTACCCGAACGGAGACGCCGCCAAGTGCGGCGTGTACCGCAACTGCGCGCACGGCGTGGCCAGCCAGACCAAGTGCCCCGAGGGACTGGCCTTCAACGAGGAGACCTACCAGTGCGACTGGCCCGATCTGGTGGCCAGCTGCAACGCCGAGGCCTTCCTGGGCTTCGACTGCCCCGCCGCCGACCCGATCGACGCAACTGCCCCCGAGGTGGACGTCAGTCCGGAGGGGGAGCTGCGCTACTATCGCCACCCCCAGACCTGCAAGAAGTACTTCGTGTGCGTCAACGGACACCCGCGGCTGTACAACTGCGGCAAGTACCTGGCCTTCAACTCGCAGACGAAGCTGTGCGACTTCTACAACAAGGTGCCGGAGTGCTATGCTCTGCTGAAGGAGAAGCAGCGTCTCAAGGCGGAGAAGCTGGGTCAACCGGTGGTCCAGCCAGAGCAATAGGCTCCTGGACTCACGGAATGGTGCTGAGAGGCTGCAATCTACACACTCTTTGTGCAATGATTATAACGTTGTAAATATGTAACTGATTATTGTTTGTGCATTGAATAAATTAGTAATTCTTGTATATATATACACAAAATCAAAGAAAAAGTTATGATAACACTTTAAGGGACTGGGGTACGAAGAAAGGCAACAATCACATGCCCAATTCCATACAAATTCTATATAGAGCTTCTGCGGAAAGGTGCAAAAAGACCAACAAGCCAGTCTCGATGAAAAGTGAAGACTATTTTTCAGAGCCACTCTTTTTGTACTTCCAGATTTACTTCTCATAATTCGTTAGCCATTTGAGTTATAAGCTAGGTTCAGATATACAAAATTTTGTACGCAAATTATCTTAAATGTCCACGAATTTTTATAGTAACTAAATTAATAAACTAAATTAAAAGATGCTTTATTAAGAGCCTTATGAAAACTAAAACAAAAAACATATGAAAATATTGATCATAAACAGAAATTTTTTTAAAATTTTTTAATTTGCTATAACCTAATTGTTGGTTGGATTTCTTGAAATGGCTGATGTGTTGAATTTACCGAAAAGAAACTTTATTAAGTACTATAATTTTTCGGCACAATCAAGCACAACTCAGTTTAAGTAATCGTACTTACATAAAATAGGTAAAAAGACCAACCTTTTACCGATGCTTATAGTAAGTCATATTAACTTAGTACAACACATATTGTAAAATTACCGCTGTATCGGTAAAATTATTATGTTTATTATTGTAATTACTTAGTTCATCTGAGAACCAATGCCAGACTCGGTGAAAGATGCGAGAAGCTCTAATATCATGCACCGATATCAGTCTAACGCTGTATTATTTATTACCTCTTGCCATTTTCAAAGAATGGGTAAATTTGTCTTCGACCTAGTGTGCAGTATGGGGTAAGCGACCATTTTTTGTGGCATTAAATAATATCCTAAAAACGAAGTTTTTGCAGAGGGTTAAAATTCAGTCAAAACTCACCAGGCAAGTCGATCTACCCATGTCCATCTTCTTTCCGTTCTTCCTCCTGTCCGTTTCCACGCAAACAGGTCCCATTTACTATATGGGTTTATGTTACGCAAAAACGTAGATATAGTTTTATTTCATTGTTTTTCCTTATATTGGCATTATAATAATATTTTAATCTAATACAATATAATTTTATTGGGAGCCACGAATTAATATCTCAATGAGCAACGAAGAAAAGAATAAGCGTATACGCTCTTTCTAAAAGCAACCCAGCTCTACTTAAACAAAGAGGAAGCAAACTGCGTCAAGCCGAAGTTTTTATACCCTTGCAGTTATTACAAAACGAATACATTTTTATTTCATTGCCTATATTACTAAAAAGCTATGTCGATTTTGCGCTGCATTTTGTCATCGTTTCTATGGCAGCTATATGATATTGTTGTCCGATTTTGACAAACGTAAAAGCGTAATTGTGATATAGTAAATAATTACAATAAAAATTTTGATAAACAGAAAAACAAAACACAATTTTTTTTTTTTCTATGTGACCTTTATGATATAGATAATTTAATTTAATTAAGCCCGTATTTCCATAGTATTTTAAAGACACCAAATCCCAAAGAACACAAAAAAAATTTAAAAACAACAAAGTTATACTTCGTAAAATTCTTTTTTCCTGATTGTTCCTATGGGAGCTATATGATATAGTCTCCCGATCCGGCTCTTTCCGACATATTTACTAACTGTAATAGAACGAGAACATTTTTGTTTCAAGCAGATAGCTTTAAGACTGAGGGACTAGTTTGCGTAGAAACGGACGGACGGACGGACAGACGGACGTGGCTGAATCGACTCTCCTGGTGATGCTGATCAAGAATATATTAATAATATATACCGTGTAAGGTCGGAAATGTCTCCTTCACTGCGTTGCAAACTTTTGACTGAAAATATAATACCCTCTGCCAGGGTATAACAATATAGCACGGTCTTGTTCTCCAGCCCGCCTCACTCCACCCCCTACGTCGTGGAGCTTGCAGTGTATAACTCCACCATCGGCTTCGTCTCACGACGCACCAGCAACAAACACTGTGACCTCTATAATTCTGCAACCGCAGCTACAGCAACAACTAAAAAAAGATTTCGCTGCTATCTTCGGATGCGCTAAATACAATTACAACACCAATTGTAAGCACCAGTGCCAATATCGGCAATAATGAAAATCTACAAGTGAGCCCCGGCTATACAGACCGGTATGGGTCCCTACCCTTCATCCAACTAAAGCCCAAGCCTAGCACGCAAATTAAAATGGCTAGAAATAATCCAATGATAAACCGCCTCAATAAGGGCAGCTTACTGTGACATCTAGCACTAACAGATATGCCCTTTTGGTGGTTGAAGAAAGCAATGACCCCGAACCTGGAAATAGGTCTAAAAGAAACCAAAGACACAACTCAAATATATAAAACAAGAAAGGAAAGCTAACTTCGAGCGGAGCCGAAGTTGATATACCCTTGCAGAATACTCTGTAAATTATATTCTCCAAAATTATTCATATGGTGCATTCTTAATACTCATAAAAAATCCCAACTTCCTAACTTTAAAAACACCAAAGTTATGGCATTTCCAATCGTTCAGTTATATGGCAGCTATAGGATATAGTCGGCCGATCCTTATGAAATTTGATAGGTCGGATTGATTGTCCAAAAATAAAACCCATAAAAAATCCCAACTTCATAACTTAACATAAGTTATGGCATTTCCGATCAATCAGTTATATGGCAGCTATAGGATTCGGATTGATTAACCAAATATAAAACCCATAGAAAATCCCAGCTTCCTAACTTTACAAACACCAAAGTTATGGGATTTCCGATCAATCAGTTATATGACAGCTATAGGATATAGTCGGCCGATCCCGGCCGTTCCGACATATATACTGCGTGCAAAGGAAAGAAGGGTGTGTGCAAAGTTTCAGTTCGATATCTTTAAAACTGAGAGATTAGTTTGCGTAGAAACAGACAGACGGACAGTCGGACATGGCTATATCAACTCAGGAGGTGATTCTGATCAAGAATATATATACTTTATAGGGTCGGAGATGTCTCCTTCACTGCGTTGCACACTTTTGACCAAAATTATAATACCCTCTGCAAGGGTATAAAAACAAGAAAGGAAAGCTAACTTCGGGCGAAGACTATGTGATATACCCTTGCAGAATACTCTGTAAATTATATTCTCCAAAATTATTCATATGATGCATTCTTAATACTCATAAAAAATTCCAACTTCCTAACTTTAACAAGAGAGAACGCTATAGTCGGGTGCCCCGACTATCAGATACCCGTTACTCAGGTAAAGGGAGTGCGAGGGAGATGGAGATAGAAACTTTGATCACGCATAACTTTTTAACGAATGGTCCGATTTGAAAAATTTCTTCTACATTTCGATAGGTATTGATAAACACAATAAAACTGCATTTTTACTTTTCCGAAATATTTAAATTTTTAAAATCGTATATAAGCGATTGTGGGCGTTAAAGGGGCGTGGCACCTTTTTGAAACAAACTTGCGCTGCGTAGGAACTCCTAGAATCTGCATGCAAAATGCCAATCTTCTAGCTTTTATAGTTTCCGAGATCTCAGCGTTCATACGGACAGACAGACGGACATGGCTAGATCGACTCGGCTAGTGACCCTGATCAAGAATATATATACTTTATAGGGTCGGAAACGCTTCCTTCTAGCTGTTACATACTTTTGAACGAATACAATATACCCTTTTACTCTACGAGTAACGGGTATAAAAACGCCAAAAGCATTTCCAATCGTTCAGTTATATGGCAGCTATAGGATATAGTCGGCCGATCCTTATGAAATTTGGTAGGTCGGATTGATTGGCCAAAAATAAAACCCATAGAAAATCCCAACTTCCTAACTTAACAAACACCAAAGTAATGGCATTTCCGATTAATCAGTTATATGGCGGCTATAGGATATAGTCGGCCGATCCATATGAAATTTGGTAGGTCGGATTGATTGGCCAAAAATTAAAACCCATAGAAAATCCCAACTTCCTAACTTAACAAACACCAAAGTAATGGCATTTCGGATTAATCAGTTATATGGCGGCTATAGGATATAGTCGGCCGATCCATATGAAATTTGGTAGGTCGGATTGATTGGCCAAAAATAAAACCCATAGAAAATCCCAACTTCCTAACTTAACAAACACCAAAGTAAATGCATTTCCGATTAATCAGTTATATGGCGGCTATAGGATATAGTCGCCCAATCCTTATGAAATTTGGTAGGTCGGATTGATTGGACAAATTTAAAACCCATAGAAAATTCCAACTTCCTAACTTAACAAACACCAAAGTAATGGCATTTCCGATCAATCAGTTATATGGCAGCTATAGAAAATAGTCGGCCGATCCTAATGAAATTTGGTAGGTCGGATTGATTGGCCAAATATAAAACCCGTAGGAAATCTCAACGTTCTAACTTTACAAACACCAAAGTTATGGCATTTCGATCAATCAGTTATGTGGCAGCTATAGGATATAGTCGGCCGATCCCGGCCGTTCCAACATATATACTGCGTGCAAAGGAAAGAAGGGTGTGTGCAAAGTTTCAATTCGATATCTTAAAAACTGAGAGACTAGTTTGCGTAGAAACAGACAGACGGGCAGACGGACAGACAGACGGACAGACGGACATGCTTATATCAACTCAGGAAGCGATCCTAATCAAGAATATATATACTTTATAGGGTCGGAGATGTTTCCATCACTGCGTTGCACACTTTTGAACAAAATTATAATACCCTCTGCAAGGGTATAAATATAAAAATTTAAAAAGAACAAAAATTAAAATTTATATTTACTTATATATTGAAATCTTTTTATACCCTTGCAGAGGATATTATAATTTTGGTCAAAAGTGTGCAACGCAGTGAAGGAGACATTTCCGACCCTAAAAGTATAAATATTCTTGATCAGCATCACCAGGAAAGTCGATCTGACCATGTCAGTCTACGCAAACTAGTCCCTCAGTTTTAAAGCTATCTGCTTAAAACTTTGCCAAAAATTGTCTTTTTATTACAGGTAGTATATATGTCGGAACGAGCCAGATCGGGCGACTATATCATATAGCTCCCATAGGAACAATCGGAAAAGTTGTAATATTTAAATAATATGGAATTACGGTTTTTATTAAATTAAAATCGGACAACAAAATCATACAGCTGCCATAAAAAACGATGGCAAAATGCAGCGCAAAATTGACATAGCTTCATTGTTTTTAGTAATATAGGCATTAAAATCGAAATGTAGTCGATTTGTAATAATTGCAGAGTATATAAACTTCGGCTTGCTGAAGTTTTTTCCTTTCTTGTTATATTCGTTGAACACCCCACACAAGGATGGACCCTGTGTTCGTGTATTGTCAAATGAATTCTAAAGATCCCAAAAAAGCGGGTGCTCCATTCTTGGGTAAATCACTATGCCAGGCATAGTGAATTAATCTGGATGTGTGGTTATGGGAGACGCCCGTTACTGTCACGGCCGAAAGTCCATAGGTCTGCCGGGTGTCTGCGGAGACGACGTCGACGCAGTGGTGTGGCAATTTGTCTTGCCAGACAGTTTGTAGTTGTTCCCTGATACTGAAAAAATCGTGTAATCATAATTCAGTACCCTGACTTTAAAAATAACACTTTTCAGGAGAGCGCTTAACACTTGCGTTCCTTCGTGCCCTGAGTGGATTGCCGAAAGATTTAGAATTATTCATTTAGCTCCCATCTATGTTATATTATTACACAGTATTCTGAGCGGTTGTGCTTTCGCCCTCATAAACAAAAAATAAAAACCTCCTAAAATTTGTTTTAATTAGTTCCGATATCGGTATTGCATAGAATTGACTTTTTCTATAAATGATGTTTTGGATCTTGAACTGATACAGCAACAAAATATGCTAGGGAACCTAATGAATAAAATATTATTTATTAAAATTTTAATCAAAGTAAGCTGTAAATAAGTATGTACTGACTGATTTAACGCCAAACGATTTCCATAGAAACCCAAGCCTATTCAAACTTGTAAAAGTTTAAAGTTCTTTTCAATCCCTTATGTCCTGAAGTAGAGAGAGAGACCATCTGCTACTTTTACAATCGTCGACATATCGAATATGACAATGAGTTTATCATTGTGACAGCCGATTGCTATTTTGTTTAAAATTAAAATATAGGCCTAACTAGAATTCTTTATGAAATATTATCTTATTATTATATTATCCTTATGCTATTAAATAACCCGTGTGCTGAAAAAATAAAACTCTCTTTATTACTTAAATTTTAGTTTGCAATTTATTATCAGTTTCAGATTTTCCGTTTTTTAATTTAGGGTGTTAGTTAATAATAATAGTTAGCTTATTAATAATTGGTAGATTAATTAAACTTATATTTATATTGCATAAGTAAGATGGCAAACCACTTCCACACATTTAAACTTTATATCGTGAACTTATAATCATGCTCGTATTTTTAAATCAATTTAAAATTTTACAATGTTTTCATTTGTTAAAAAATTCCTTTTTAAGAGCCAATACCATTTCGAAGTAAAGGTTTTGTCTTTGAAAATAATTTAAGCTCGAATTTTGTATTGTTGATTTAAAACAATTATTCTGTATTATCACTAAGTAACCAATTTGTTTCGTTGAGAACTTTTTAGGGTTGCTTAAAACTAAATTCTCCGTTCAACCTTTCGGGTCCGATCGCTTCCGTTTTCCTCCGATTCTTTTCTTCTTTGGCTATAAAAATTAAATTACTTATAGGTTTTTTTTTCAACTTTTGCACTATTTTGTTGTAGATGTTTTTGCTGCTGTGTGAGTTTCAGTTTGTTCATTACATTAAATTACAACAAATAATTCGTAGTTAAGTATGGTATTTTGTTTTTACAAATTTTTCGATTCATATCGTATCTTTTTGCTTTGTGGTGCTTGGCTAAGGCGACTTTTGTTTGGTTGTTTTCACTTTGTTTTTTTTTTGTCTTTACATTTTGCAATATATTCTTTTGTATCCGTTTTCATGCTTTTCACTTTCTTTTACATATAAAGAAATAATAAATTTACTTTGAAAAAATAAAAAATTAAATTTATACTCAAAAAACAAATTTAAAATATAAGTAAATAATTTTTTAGTCGTTTTAAAATTTGTGCTAGAAATTCGGCTATTAAAATTATTTAAGTTCATACACACACTCAAGAAAAAGTACATATCGTTTCACTTCATCGTTTTTGTTACGTTTTGGTTTTCATTTTAACATATTCAGTCTTTCAGCTTTAAAAATAAATAAATTAATTAAATTAATTTATTTAATTACACTTAAAAACATCTGTTTGCTTGCTGCCTGTAAATAATTTTGAGTTCTATTGCATTTATGTGGTAATTTTTCAGTTGTCTGCCTATCGTTGCTTGTCTTTTAAATTTATAGCCAAAAAGTTGTTACAAGAAAATTTTGAAGAAATTTGACATCCTTAGACAAAGTTGGTTGTAGAAGCCAAAATGTTGTTTGTTTTCTTGCTGTCTTATTTAACTTAGTTCTATTTTTTCTTTTTGTGTTTATCATTTACAATTATTAGTATTAATTTTATGTTGGTTTATATAGTTTTCCCACGAACCCTCTCATTCTTTCTCCGCGCGTTTTAATAAGTTTTACACATAACTTGTTTTGTTTTGGTTTTTTCGCATACGTTTAAAAACTTCTTAAGTGGACGTGTCATCTCTTCCGTTTGGATTATTCAAAATGTGTTGCTTAATTTTATTTTAATCAATATTTAAGAAATATATAAAATTTTGTGTCTAAATTCAGTTGTTTTTAGGAGTTTTTTGGTTGAAACTAAAATAAGTATTCTTTCGCTTACTGGTTTAAAAGTTTATCAAATATTCTCTTTTAAATTTTAAGTTTTTTATTTTGCTTTTTGGGTGGGGCTTACGTTATCATAGTTGTATGTAGTCTTTCTTCCGATATTTCCTTTTCTATACGTTAACTCAAAAGATTTTATTAACATATTTTTCATGTTTCGTTCATTTCTTACTGTATAAACCGGTCTCTTGTTAAGGCATCTGCTTTTTTCACTGAAGTTTTGGTTTTTTTGTTTCTAGTTTTGGGTTTGCATTTTTACAGTATGTTTAAAGCTGCATTGGATTTTGAATTAATTTTTGTTTCAAAACAAGAGTTCCCAAATCATAAAGTCTCCAATAGTTTACGTTTGCCCAAAAGGTTTACAATTTTTGCTGTGACTCCTAAAAACAACAAAATATGGTTGTATTCGTAATAACTAATTTAGCTGTACCTCAAGTTTTTAGTTTCAAAATTAACATTTACTTTGTAATAGCGAAAATTTTCCACAGCTATTAGGTTCCTAAATTTGTTTTCATTTTGTAAACTTTTTTTAAAGTTTTGAATTTTTGTAGGTCTCTGAATAAACTTAAATTTATAATTTTGCATGCAGGTTACAATGCGTGTCATTTTGAATTTTAATTATTTGAACGCATTTAAGCGACTTGCTGGATAAGCATTTTCAAATATGTTAGCTGAAAAACAAAGGAAATATGTTGTTGGTTCTTGAAATAATTAAAAACACGATTGTATTGTAATATTTAAATATAAAAAAAGTTTTAATGAAAATTCCGTTAAACAATAATTGGAAAAACTTAACATTACACAAAGAAATAAGTGTTCTAATATTAAAATAAATGAAAAACATTTAGTCTACTAAGATGAAAAATAATAAAAAACTCATCGAATCGATTAAAAATAAGACTTTTATAACTTTTTTGAAGGTTTTACAGCTGTTATTTAAACTAAAAGTTGTTGACACTATTTTAGTGGTTTATATCCTCCCAATTAATGGAACTTTCGCTTTTTACCGCCGCGTTTTTTCCCCTTTCCCTTTTTGGCCAACTTGCGCTTTTTGCTTCCATCTCCACGCAGCGCCGATTCTCGACTAATCTCCCCAAGAATTTCATCGCCAAGTGTGCCTGCGGATTGCGCAAATCAATCGGTTAGAAATTATACATAAGAAAAGCATAAATATAAGAGCGTACCCAACGTGGTCAGTTTGCGCTGACGATGCTTTTCAGCCTTAGTCACAGGCAGACGCATCAAATAGGTCTCCTCGTACTCCTGTTTTTCCTTCTGTGCATGGGATAACAGCTGCTGAGCCCGCGAGCCAGACGAAATCTCAATGGGGGCGTCCAAGTACTCCTCTTTGAGGTCCTGCAGCATGGAAGACCTGGAAAAAAGACAAATCATCTGCATAAAAATGGAAACTAAGATGGGAAAAGTTGTCCATTACGTGATCGCCCGCTTCTTGGCCCGGTCCATGGCCTTTTTCTCCTTGTCAGCATCGCGTTCGTCACCATCGTAGTAAACTGGCTTGATGCGCGGCGGCACATACACTCCGGACTTTCCAGCTGTGGCCGCCTTACGGGGCATTTTCGCTGCTCCGGCCTCATCTTCATCCTCCTCATCATCGTCATCCTCGTCGTCCTCTTCGCTGTCATCCGGCGCACCATCTTCGTTGTGACCTGCCCCGGCTGCACTGCTCATCATATCATCTGGATTGGGCTTGTAAAGAATCGGATCTGTACTACTCGACACGCCAGTAGTGGCTGTCTTCACAAGCTTGTCGATCTGGTAGCGTAACTTGTGGTCAATGGGCCGAATCTTCTCCAGCACAGTGCGAATCTCGATCAGGCGTTCGATAGACGGATCGCCCTCAATGGTTTCGCCGGAACATTTGCGTAGAACCACGTAGGTCAGGTTGATCAAATAGTCAAGCAGCATGTGGTACTTCACCTCAAGGAAGCTCAGGCCATATTCCGTGGTCAGCTCGCCGCGCTTAACCCGCTGCAGCATGCCCTCCACCAAATCAGTCACCTGCTTCACGTTGCTGTTCATTTCCCCAAGCAGCTGAATAGCCTGCGGGATGTCCTGACCCTGAACTTCACAATCGTGGTCGAGAGCCTTAAAGAAAAAATGTAAAATGTAAGAAGGCAAACAAATAAAATATTATAAGATATATTCATTGACAATTAGGAATATTTATGAGGATGTTTGTATAAAAAATGTTAATTTCAGTATAAAAAATGTTAATTTAAGTATAAAAAATTTTAATTTTATATGTCGGGAGAGTTCCAGCACATCCAAATTATTGAGACCCTCAATCGTTCAGTAAAACTATTTTTGTTGGTGTGCTCACAACATGCACCTGCACCAGACCAGTTCCAAAGCCAATTTTGTTATTTCAGGCCAACATTTTATATTGCCCAGCTAAGTGCAGCGTAACTCATTTGCATATTTTATTGGACGCCATTTAATTTTTTGCATTTTACAAAATTTTTGTCCGCGCACTTTGCCGCCCACTTTTTACCTCAGAGGCATCTGTTTTTTGACCGTCCCGGTTGCATTTATTTTCAATTAATATTAATAAACCAGTCGGCTGGCAATTTAGTGGTGACATGGGGAAGCCTTGTTTGGTATTGTCTATTTTAGAGATTAATTGCAAAATAAAATCCATCCCAATTTTTCGTTTGGGTTTTTGTTACATTTGGTTGGCGAGTTTTGTCTGCAGTGTACAAAGCAAAAATTATTCGACAGCAACGTGGTCGAGCACAGAACAACCCGTAGGATTGATAGCTTAATTTTTAACAAATGTTCATATTATTTATTTTAAGGGTTTTTTTGAAAGCAAAGTTCATTTCTTTTTAAATTATATTTTTATATTTTTGAAAATATGTTTACTAATTCGGTTAAGTCGCAAATAGTATATCAGGATACTAAATACCACACTGCCTCGATATTCTTATTAGGTTACCTATCGATTTCGTGATGCGATAATTGTGTCCACTTCAGGCTAAGCCCATAACTCGATTTACGACTACTGTCCTTTATTTTGATTTTAATACGGTAGGTACGCGATTGTGGCTGTCTGTCAGCTATATTTTCCCCGCGATTTGGAATTTCGCCTAAAATAATTCTAAACATCCAATAAATTTTTTCGTTCTTATGGCAGCTTTATGATATAGTCGTCCTCTTTTTAAAGCAATAAATATTGTTTAAGTCTACTATTTTTCAAAGCATTTCCATTATGTTAAAAAGTTTTTTTTCATTTACTTTCCCAATTCTTTCGATACGATAAAGCTCGTTTCGACTTATATACCATATTTCCTAAATCCCTACTTTTTTCTCCGACACCGAAAAAAATGATTAAATTCGATGAGCTTTTGTATGATTTTCAAATGCAAGAAGCAGAACGATGAAATTTTTTTAATTGTAATAAAAAAGGGTTCCAAGTGGAAAAGCACAACACAGAAATCGGTGAAAGGTATTCAATGCAAATGCAATTGAATCTATATATGCATAGTAGGGTGGTCCAAAAACCAATTAGTCTTGTGTCCTAAATGTTTATGAAAACTACAAAATTCTTTTAAAAAAGCCAACTGTGCATATGAGTGATAAATTTGGAATCCGATACGCAGTCCATTTAATAAATTTTTTAAAATTATTTATTTTATATATGCCGTAAATGCAGCAAAGCGTATAGTAAAATCGAATGAGGGTAGAACTTTAAAATGTTCATATAAATTTGGACCGCCCTGATGTACACATCTAGGGGTAGCGAGCTTTCGGTATACGAACATACCGATATGTATACCCGCTAGAACTCTGTTTGCTGTCAAAGCCTACAATGCGAATAACAAACCATTTTCCTGCCAATTTTTTCGGTTGCATGAATAAAATATAAACTGCAATTTCTGTTTGTTTTTCAACTGAATTTAATGACAACATTTGATGGCGTCTGGCCCCATCCTTTCCCTACCCTTAATAAGCCCCTTCTACTGGTCATGAGGGCAACTGCGAAATTTCTGTATCGCCTGGAATTATTTTAGGTGGGTTTTTCGCATCCAATTTATTTTTATATTATTTTATGCATTAATGTCATAAATAAATGTCACTCCGTGTTTGCATGTGGTTTAGCTGTGTCTGTGGTAATTGCGTAAATCCTTTACATATTTATAGGCTGAAATTGGAATTGGGCACACAATTATTGACAGACGATTGGGATGACTGTCAAATAAAATCGTATGAAAATTATATTTCGAAGATTTTTGAAATACTCTCGCTTATAAAACATTAAACAATTTAAAGTATTATTTATTAATTAAATTAATATAATTAATTTTATCACTTTGTCTATATATATATGTTGTATGTTGTAATCGTGCAAAAGTACAGTACAGCTAACTGTAATCGTTTTCGACCATATAAATATGTTCTTTCTAGTCGTGCCCCTTTATCATTTTATAAATGAAGAGATCTTAGGAAATATAAATCCTAGTTGATGTACTCTGGCGAGTATTGCATCCATATATGACCACGCAAATATGAGTATGACCGTTTTGACTACATTTTAATGTTATTTAAACACCGAAAATTGGCTTTTTACAAGTGTTTATGAAAAAGATTTGTATTTACAGAATTTCTACAAAAGTATATTAAATGTATGCGTTTAATGCTGTCTGCCTGCATTACATCATTCATTAGCCCTTTTTGATGCCACTGCGAGAAAGCTATCCACATAGAGTTATTCAATTCGTATTTGTTTATGTTTAAATTGATCGGATAACTATATCCCAAGCTGGCATATGAACCATCGTGAAAATGTTGTTATTTTCGAAGAATTATGTGCTTTTATTCAATTTTCTCTTAAGTTTACTATAACCTTAAGTTGTCAAATATATGTATATGCGGAGAGTGACTGCTTTCATCAGTTTTCGATAAGACTGCAAATGTATTAAATATATATACCTTAAGAACAGATGCTCGATATTAAAATAGTACAAATTTGGCTTTGAACGGGAATTCTTAAGTTTTGGTGTCGCTCACAATTTGGTAACTTTGAGTCTAGACTCACCTAAATAAACAAATTGGAGTACAATATATTTGTCCCACCTTTAACTGAATATTTTTCTGTATTCGCCAGTTTTACCATTCTTCACATTCCTATTCCATCTCCCACTGTTCGTTATTATTTAAAAAATACAAATATTAGAGGCACATACAAACAGGGGAACCCGCGAACAAAAAAGCAACGATATTGCTATGAAATATTGCCAATCAGAAACGAAACCGAAAATAAATCGATTGTTTCAACAAACGCACATAGCGGATAGCGGCAACATGGAAAACAACAACTACGAATCAGACTAGCCATGGCCAAAAAGCGAAACAACATCCATATGCAGATGGTGCGGCCTGAAAGAGTCAGCAACAACACGTCCTCTGTCCCATTCTCCGAATTTCTGCGCTTCGCGAAAAGTGGGTGGGGGTGCATGGGTGGGTTGGGTTGCATGGGTGGTGGTGATGCCGGTGTAGTGGGTCGGCTGAGCGATTGCCGCGTCTGCGGGGGTGCAAATTGAAACAGAGTTGAGCCTCGATCCCTGAAACTCCTGCCCAAGGACTGTCCAGTCGGACCACCCTCCACCCACCAAGTCGCTATGCCACCCATGTGTCGTTTGTTCGCTGGTCGTTTGGGCCTGGTTCGTGTCACTTTGCCGCTTCTGGCCAAAAGCCTCGCGGGCCGAGCAAGCGCGTCGAGTGATTGGGTGGCTAGGTGCAGGGCTGGGGGGAAAGGTGCTGGCAGATTCCCGCCGCTGCACGTTGCATTTGCATGTGTGCGGCATAATTGGACAGCATGAAACGTGAGCAGAGCAGCAAGGACGCATTGAATGACAGCCACAGTGGCCAAGTCGGCTAAATTTTGCTCGTAAACGAACTATTTTTTTTGCAGACAAACAGAATGCTATTTCTTTATTTCTTATTTTTATAAAGTTGGTAAAGCAGCACTTATTTATCTGCTTTTAAAATTGAAAAGAATTGAAAGTCTTCATTTTATTTATAAATATAAAATGCATCTGGAAATGTATCCTTAATACGCATTTGTGCGTTCATTCTCTTTCAGTTTTTCGAAATAGTTTTTCGTTAGTTACAATTTCTAATTTCTGTTAAATAAAAAAAATTTGTAAATTTCCTATACAAAATAAGGAATTTTGAATCAGTGTTTAGTGGTCAGCTCCTATCCTTTTTCTCTCTTTTTCATCCACTGTCCTTTTTCCACTCTAACTAAAGCTTTGCATATTGATGATGCTGCCCCCTTCGTCATTCTTTGTTGGCCAGTTTTTTGCCAGGAAGCAGTCAAATCTTCAGTTGGTGAATCCAAAAGCATTTTTTCGGCCATAAAATGGCAGATTCCCTGGAATTGGGACAACATGTGATAGGAAACCGTAGACAAAACAATATCGAAAGCAATAGAAAAAAAACAAGACCTAATTATTCTTTGGTCTTTAGACCTGTTCTCTCATCTTTATTGTAACCTAGAAGTGGAATCCCCTAGAGTTCTTTACAAGAAATGTCTAAGTAACTGAGACACCAAGCAAAAGAGGTTTTTGAATATTGTCAGAATATGAAAGGGGCCCTCAAACATTGATATACCATGATCTCAATCGAGTGCTAAGGCCAAAAGGCGCCGGATTTTACACCAAAGCCCGGCTTTCCTAACTTTTCCCCGAGAACTTTAAATTATATTTTACATTGCTTCTATTCAACATTCCAAGGGCATATATAGCCATTCAATTAAATACCATTATGCACGTGTCGAATATTGGTATCTTGAAAATTATGTAGTTTAGCTCATTTTTCCCATTTTTCGTTGAATCGATGAATGACGGTTCCAAATAATTTTTTTTGCAATTATGAATAAAAATTAGTACAAAATAATTTTTTGCTTTGGATGTAACTTGTAAATGGAATCAAATTATTTTGTACTTCTTTTATATAACAGTGCGCTGCGTAAGAAAATCCGAAATCTGTAGCTCTTGTATATTCGTTTTTTGTTGATAAAAGGCTTCTATTATTATTAAAAGAAAAACGGCAGAGATAAAAAAAGTTTACATGCGGGATAACGTAGCTGTCCATTTAAGTCGTACAACAAAAAAGGTTTTAGAACACTTTCCCGACTTGCCTGATTTAAACGAATAGGAAATAACACCGTATGATTCGACATGACTTGTAAAAAGTACATTTTATGGATTGCGGAATAATACCTTATTAAATTAATAAATTGAAAAATCTACTTGAGCTCCTAGTTCAATGGTCAAAAGGCACTCTTTTTTTACACGTAACTCTTTGTTCTATCTTTCTGCAGCTAAAAATCGCTCTCTCATAACGGTATACATTTGACGTTAGTTAAAAAATGTTGTTAGTATCGTTGTTTTAATACAAACTTTAGAAAGTAGAATCGGAAAACCCCCGTTCTCTTACTTACTCTTGAGCCCTGGCAATTCGGCACGGGCCGGGGTAATGGAAAGGAGGTCCACATAAATTTACGTGCCAATAATATAAACAAGCGCAGAGTTCTTGGTCGCCAGTGGAAATACCATCGCGAATGTGGGAATGTGGGAGGTGGTACGAAAAGGGGGCCCAGGCAGAGGCTTTTTGCCATTTGTACGAGCCCGGGCAGCCAGAACTCCACCTTTTCCGGCCTCTCTCCATGCATGCATAAATTGCGCGAATTTTGAACGTTGATTGCAGAACGGGCAGAAATAACCGTGTGTTAGCTCCTGCTATTTGGCAGGTGGAGTTGGTGGATGGAGCACTACCGGTTGGGCACAGACACCGGTTGTCACAACAAATACTCCGCGAATTTTATATAAATTTTAAATACAATTTGGTATTGAGCCTTGCCTAAACCGAATAAAAACAACAGCGAGGCCCACCAAAAATGTTTCGAATGGTGCAGATGGATATTTGGGGGAACGGGTTAGACTGTCTATACTCGTAGATGCGCACAAGCATATAGAGGCAGTCGGTGGAGAAGTGGACAAACTGTCGCTTAATTGGAAATTGTGTATTGTTCTGAGAGAGCTGCGAAAAAACAGAGATAGCTAACGTTGTTCTGTCTATTTTTTATTGGATGGCTAAATATTTCTGTAGCTGTCCAAAAGAGATACTTGAAAAGGTATAAACACAATTGCAGATACTTTATTAATTTAACTTTATAAAGTATGAAATAACAATTTAAATACTAAATGGCCTAAGTGGTAATAAGGAGACTGTCGTGATGTCGATTTATTGATAAATCGACTTAACGTTAACAAAAACTCTTACTTCAAAATAGTCCTTTCTGAAATTAAACTAATAATATTATCAATCAAGTGAATATCAGACGCTAAAATGTTTATTTTAAATATTTCTCTAAAGAAACGAACAACGCGGTCTTGCAATGTTTATTTTCATAGCTGAGAAGTTAACTCACGCACCACCCTAGCCTCGTTTATAAACTGAGTAGATTTAAAAGCACTGTCTTACAAGGCAACGGTCTAATTTATTAAAAACTCGCACGGAAGGGAATAAAAGCATTGAAAACAAAAAAACAATTTAGCCGAGGACGGGACAGAAAGGATACGGATACTTATCCATAAGGAAGGGATGACAGACTGACTGCCAAACTTGCTTTCGAGCGATGAATGCTGTTATATGCATAACTTGTCAACCACAAATCGTGGACTAGAGAATGGCTCGCAGAAAGTATAAGGCTACCTACCGATGCGAGCCGCAGATAAATTTTTATAATTAAACAGACAAAGTCTGGTTGGCATACACGCCCAGAAAGCATATTACCGTAAAATTTCCGCCAGCTTCTCGGCAAAATACATACAAACAAGACGACCCAAAACAAAATCTCATTACAATTTCAACGCGATCAGACAAAGCATCAGAAGGAAAGGCTGAGAACAGAGGAAACCCAGATGATGAAATGGATTTTTATCCCAAAACAGGACACATTGACTGAAGGAAACATGCTAAGGGATGCAGGGAAAGGAGAATTGTGGAAAAAACAGGGCTACCCGTAACAAAAAAGCCAACAATAAAGCTTTTTTTTAAGGTCTCAACTACTAGATACTTAATCTGCCTATTGGTACCTTCATGATACTAAAAAATGTCTTTTTATCTGATAAAAAGTAATATTTAAAAATTGTACATTCCCCTACAATTTTAGTTTTGAGTCTTTTTAATATATTTTAACTGTGAAAATAACATGAAACAGGTTTTACAGCACATTAGATACAATATCACATCAATAAGGGACAATTTAGAAACAACAGAAAGTTGATTAAAAAACCATTAAAATAAATTATAAATTATTTTATGAGTAAACATAATTAAATGGTTTTTGTGTGTTAAGACTCTCCGATTATCATGACTGTCCCATATAGGGTATGAAAAAAAATCCCGACATCAGCAAAAGTGGAAGCCATTCCTCGCTCCACCGATTCGACCCTTCCCCCAATTCGGTCTCTGCCAGCAAGTGCATGGGGCGAGTTGGTCCTCGGCGCGTAAAAAATGCAAATCCCAAGTCAAAGCTTAGCGCCGTGCCCCCATACGTGGCAACCTGGCAACATACGTGCCACCATCCCCTTTCCACGCCCTCACAAAAATACAAACACAAAGATTTGAGTAATGGATGAAAAAATCCTACGCAGGAATGGAATTTGAAAACGTATGTCCCAGCATAATGCAACACACTCCGGCGGGCGAGCGGGTTATTCCGCTGGATCTGGTCGGTTGTTTTGTGTGAGGGAGCGAGAGGAAGCAGGGAAAAGAAAATTCAACAGAAAAAAAAATTGAAAAAAAAAGGGAGGCCAGTTTGGGGTGCGGACTATTCACCAGGAAGTGCAGGGCAGGAGGACCGACTGGTTGCACGACTCTCCGGATCAATGACGAAAGTGCGTTGAAGTGTAGCGCAAACAATGGCAAGTCATAGGCAAATGGGCCAAGAGATGTTCTCACGATGGGTGGCAAAGAGCAGAAAATTACAAATCTATTAGGAGTCTATTCTATAAATGCCAATTGTATCCTTCCGTTTTGTTTTAAGAGATGTTAGTTCCCAATAAAAATACCCAAATTTTAATTACCTTACAATTGGTTTAATAAAAACTTTGTAAATCCAACAGTAAAGGTCTTATAACTCATACGTTTCAAATTCGGTATTTTTCTTAACTTATGTATACTTTTTTCTTAAAAACTTTTATAACTCGTAAAATATTTATATATTTTTGTTTTATTCGCCAGAACGCTCAATTATCTTTCTCTGGTTCTATATTCAGTTGGAATGCTGAGAAGCGATTGATGGCCGTTGGATGGTAAAATCCCGTTCCAAAAGGACATCCGGCAACCTATCAGTTTTCATTGTCACGGAGCGCTGATTAAAAGTCGCTTCCGCTGCTCTAAAAACAAACGCACCAAGAGACGCATATCCCGCAGAGGACTCCTCAAATCCTCGCCACTTCTGCCTGCAGATGGCCATTATCCTTTGCGTTGAGGCCAAGCTAAGGGCCAACTAAACAGACGTCAAAATTATTGCCATTACACGGGGGGCTAGGAGTCGGACAGAAACTGGCAGTTGGATTTCAGTTCAAGGGGGAAAATCAGACCAGCATGCAATGAATGGACGTCCCACCTCCCACACCCCTCCCACACATCTCCCGATTGCCCAGCGTGATGGTCAACTGTCCCGCCTTAACCCGTCAGCCGCATGCCTGTCCGCGGAAAAAATACTAGAAAGGGGATTTGAACGGAAAAAGGAGCGTGGGACTGGGCGGCGAATGTGAAAAGCGTCGCCGGTTCGAGCTCAAGTAGCTTGTGTGCCATTTTTTCCATTTCGCTCATCGTTTTTGTTTTCAACTTTTGCTCTATTTCCGCCATCGCCGCCGCTGTCTGGCTGACGTTTTAGCGCGGTCTGTTAGCGGCGGTAAATTGGGGGAGGCGATCTGGGAGCCAATGCGGTTGTCAGTTGCTCTATGAGACGCCTCCGATAGTCCATGCTGGGCCCTTTGTGTCGACATTCTGCATGCAAAGTGAAAATGTTGTCGCTGTTTAATGTCAAGTGCAGACTTTTTTCGTGGCCAGACGTTTTCATGCCCGTCCAGGCTGAAAAGTACCTGGAAGATTTCGTTCGAACAAACTTTCTTGAGGGATTTGACAGTGTAAGCTCCAATTTCTGGTTGCTTAAAGTGCAAGTCTAAGATTGCACCTTCGGGAATTAATGTCTCCTATCTTGACAACAAATGATCTCCAAAAACAGAAAAATTGATGACACATCATTGGGGAAACTCGAAACAGAATCGAATCTGATAAATCTTTCCTAGAATTATCATATCATAAAGGCGGTATACAATACATTTGGCATAATAAGAACCTCGTCTTTAACCAAAAGTTTCCTGCCCACTCATATTCGTATGTTAATTGGTTAAATATGCATAGTTCCAACTTTTGTTTATGGTCATAAAATCTTTGTTTATTGGGATCAACATTTTTAATGGTATTGCAAGTTACAACATGGATAGAACATTCTGGATACATGATTATGGAATTTTTGGCATTTAATTTAAAAAACAAGAAAGGAAAGCTAACTTCGGGCGGAGCCGAAGTTGATATACCCTTGCAGAATACTCTGTAAATTATATTCTCCAAAATTATTCATATGATGCAACTTAAAACTCATAAAAAATCCCAACTTTCTAACTTTAAAAACACCAAAGTTATGGCATTTCCGATTAATCAGTTATATGGCGGCTCCTCCTCCGATCCTTATGAAATTTGGTAGGTCGGATTAATTGGCCAACTATAAAACCCATAGGAAATCCCAACTTTCTAACTTTACAAACACCAAAGTTATGGCATTTCCGATTAATCAGTTATATGGCAGCTATAGGATATAACTTTGGTGTTTGTTAAGTTAGGAAGTTGGGATTTTCTATGGGTTTTATTTTTGGCCAATCAATCCCACCTACCAAATTTCATAAGGATCGGCCGACTATATCATATAGCTGTCATATAACTGAACGATTTGAAATGCCATAACTTTGGTGTTTTTAAAGTTAGGAAGTTTGAATTTGAATCATATGAATAATTTTGGAGAATATAATTTACAGAGTATTCTGCAAGGGTATATCAACTTCGGCTCCGCCCGAAGTTAGCTTTCCTTTCTTGTTTAAATAAAAACCAAATCTCTAGCAAAAGACAAAGGCAATTTTTCATTAAACATATTCGATCCAGGAATCATCTTTCTAACTATCTTAAGATTATTAGCATTACTAAACAACTCAAATAAAATTTTCCACACACCTCAAAACTAAATTTGTTTTAATAAAATTATAATTAAACAGGACTCAGGTAGGTGGTTATATATATAATATATTTTTTTTTTTAATAATGGGCGCTACTCCAAAGTATTAGCTTAGAAACGTTAAATTAACAAATCAATAAATAAGTATGCAGTGGAAAGGGTTTTTGAGACAGTAACGTTAAGATGGTATTTTACAATTTATCGAATTGATTTCAAGGGTAGTTTTCTTTGGGTATTGATTATTTTAAAACGTGAGCCACGCCAGTCGAAACGTATCATAGAATCACTTGTAAACCTAATAAACCGCTATAAATTTGAACGAATTTATAATTTTATTATTAAGGAGAAAGAGTACTGTAACTTGAAAAAGTAATGAAGGAAGAGTTTTCGACCCTGTTCTATTTATCTGAAGTTAGGCGTCAACCAGTATTCAGGATTATGTTCCCCGACGAATAAGGGTCGGATATGCACTGGTGGGAATCTGAAGATACAAATGTAAAGGGTTTCTGGCTGAGAGCGACAATCTCAAATGGATAAAAATTGTTTTTTGTTTGCAATCTTATTACATTTATGCAATCATACGCTAGCTGATTTTTCTGGTTTATCTATTTCATTTGGTTGTGCCGTTAACCCTTTGGTATCTGCTATATTTTCAACCAATCGACTTGTGTGGAAGGAGGTTATCTTCCCGTTCGCATTAATCAAGGATAGGGATTTTACATTTAATTAATTTTTTTCGTTTCAGGTTGACCGTTGTACAGTGGTCCTGTTTCAGAATTGTAAGTGACAAAAAAGTAAAACTTCTGACCGAACCAATAATCGATTTGCAATATAAAAATTGTCCTCTCCTCGTTTTAATTTTACTGCCAGAGTTTAAAATGGTTACTCTAATTAATTTAACTTAACTAAAATTACATGCGTTATTAAAAATAAGAATTGTTTTTTAGAGTCGGAAAACAGCAAAACAAAACTTAAAGAACCAGTAACGTATAATTTCATAATTAAATTTATTATTACATCTATAACAAGAAAGGAAAGCTAACTTCGGGCGGAGCCGAAGTTGATATACCCCTGCAGAATACTCTGTAAATTATATTCTCCAAAATTATTCATATGATGCATTCTTAATACTCATAAAAAATCCCAACTTCCTAACTTTAAAAACACCAAAGTTATGGCATTTCCAATCGTTCAGTTATATGGCAGCAATAGGATATAGTCGGCCGATCCTTATCAAATTTGATAGGTCGGATTGATTGGCCAAATATAAAACACATAGAAAATCCCAACTTCCTAACTTAACAAACACCAAAGTTATGGCATTTCCGATCAATCAGTTATATGGCGGCTAGAGGATATAGTCGGCCGATCCTTATGAAATTTGGTATGTCGGATTCATTGGCCAAATATAAAACCCATAGAAAATTCCATTTTCCTAACTTTACAAACACCAAAGTTATGGCATTTCCGATCAATCAGTTATATGGCAGCTATAGGATATAGTCGGCCGATCCCGGCCGTTCCGACATATATACTGCGTGCAAAGGAAAGAAGGGTGTGTGCAAAGTTTCAATTCGATAGCTTTAAAACTGAGAGTCTAGTTTGCGGTGAAACAGACAGACGGACAGACAGACGGACAGACGGCATGGCTATATCAACTCAGGAGGTGATCCTGATCAAGAATATATATACTTTATAGGGTCGGAGATGTCCCCTTCACTGCGTTGCACACTTTTGACCAAAATTATAATACCCTCTGCAAGGGTATAAAAAGTTTACATCTTAACTTCGTTGGGTTCATTGGTCAACTCTTTTAAAGTACACAGTGTTCATTTTGTTAAGAATAATAATATAAGATGTTCGTAAATTTTTTTCCATTTCACTTTATTATTGTAATATAGATAAGAAAAAATAAAAGATTTTCGTAAATTTTTTCCATTTAATTTTGATGTTGTTAATTATTTTAATTACATTTTGGAAAAAAGGACAACGACAAATTTTTGATGGTGTCTTAGCGATAGTCACAAATTACAACTCAAAACCTATTCCCCGAATAAAATATTTAATTGGCTGTGAATCAATTTGTTTTTACAATACTGTCTAGTGCTATAAATATAATACAATATTTTAGCATTAAAATAGGTAAATTATTAATTTATGAAGAGCATCATTTGGCTATCTAAAAATTAAATAATATTATTGTAACCCATTATTTTCAAACGGTCCACTGTACAAGTGTTTTTTTTACTATTTACGATCTCATTTGGGTTGTTTACATTGCATTCCCTTTTTCCGGCCAAAAATTAAAAACGCATATTTTTCGAAACAGGACAGTTTGGGCTTCTGGTTAATCCTGTTCTTTTTTTTGTGTCCCAAACAGATTTTAATATGTAAATAATACACAAATGTTCCATACACACATATTCATTGTGTACACATATGCATGGTGTACTCATATGCGGAGGTGTATATATCAACGCTATGGAGCAGGCCCAACTCAGTAAAAACTTCAGTTTTATTATTTTTTTGTGGCACGTGTGGCTATAGCTGTGTGCCTGCCTGTGTGAGTTTGTGCATGTATTACGCCCTTTTCGGACACTGCATTTTTAATATAATTTTTTACCGCCCCTTCTCCGCCTCCCACTCCACCCCAATATTTCCCCCATTCGCAATTTTTTCAAGATTTTTTTCCCAGTCTTGTTGTTATTATTCTTCCACGCCCCTTCCACTGACAACCTTGTTTGCAGTGGGCGTGCATATGTATATGTACTTATTTTCAATTTTTTTCCTATGTGCCCATGATTTTATTTCATTGGGGGTTGGTATCCGCCCATTTTCAACTGTCCGGTTCGCAGGTGGTCCTGCCGCTCCATGAGCGAGAAATGCTGTGGTGTTCTGTTATACCCTTATTTTGGAAAGTGAAAGGGTTTATTATATATTAGATAGATTGAAACGCTTCTAATCAACTGTAGTGAGAAGTTAGACACCTTTGTTTTAAAATAAGTCTAAGACTCAAAATGATCGACCAGGCTTCACCTAACTCATATATTTTACGTAAGAGCCCATCTGGATATTCAGCGTTCCGGCGTGTTTAAATAAACAGATGCCGATGTTTAGTGAATGATGGTCATTAAATGTCCTGTTTAAGAAAAAAAAATTCAACTGAAATAAACCAAGGCCATATAATGTTTTTATTCTATTAAAATTTAAACGCATGCGAAACAATTCAGTCTCTCATTTTACATGACATAAAAAAAAACTTTTGCGCTAATGAGGAATGAGACGACTAAAAACACAAAGAAGTCGATTAACTATTTATAAGAAATACAATAGGACTGCGTTAAATTTTTCAAAAATGTTTCTTAACAAAACGGATAAATTTCAAATTTAAAACTGAATTTCTATAAAGCTGGTAAACTTTAAATAAACAAATTATTAATTAGAAGAGGATCCATCTTTTAACAAGAAAGGAAAGCTAACTTTGGACGTAGCCGAAGTTGATATACCCTTGCAGAATATTCTGTAAATTATATTCGTCAAAATTATTCATATGATGTATTCTTAATACTCATAAAAAGTCACAACTTCCTAACTTTAAATTGGCCAAAACTAAAACCCATAGAAAATCCCAACTTCCTAACTTTACAAACACCAAAGTTAAGGCATTTCCGATCAATCAGTTATATGGCGGCTATAGGATATAGTCGTCCGATCCTTATGAAATTCGGTAGGTCGGATTAATTGGCCAAAAATAAAACTCATAGAAAATCCCAACTTCCTAACTTTAAAAACACCAACGTTATGTCTTTTCCGATCGTTCAGTTATATGGCAGCTATATGATATAGTCGCCCGATCCGGCTCGTTCCGACTTATATACTACCTGCAATAGAAAGACAACTTTTGGGAAAGTTTCAAGCAGATAGCTTTAAAACTGAGGGACTAGTTTGCGTAGAAACGGACGGACAGACGGACAGACTGACAGACGGACAGACGGACAGACGGACATGGCTAGATCGACTCTCCTGGTGATGCTGATCAAGAATATATATACTTTATAGGGTCGGAAATGTCTCCTTCACTGCGTTGCAAACTTTTGACTGAAATTATAATACCCTCTGCAAGGGTATAAAAAATGTATTATGTTTCTCTAAGCTGGTTTGAATGTTGATAAAGATTTGAGGCGTATCGTCGCAACCAATCTTAAAAGTAGTTTTCCTGTTGTATCAGGTTAAATCTGAAATATCCAGTTCGATTTCCATAATTATACCCTTGCAGAGGGTAATATAATTTTGGTCAAAAGTGTGCAACGCAGTGAAGGAGACATCTCCGACCCTATAAAGTATATATATTCTTGATCAGGATCACCTCCTGAGTTGATATAGCCATGTCCGTCTGTCCGTCTGTCCGTCTGTCTGTCCGTCTGTCTGTTTCTACGCAAACTAGTCTGTCAGTTTTAAAGATATCGAACTGAAACTTTGCACACACCCTTCTTTCCTTTGCACGCAGTATATATGTCGGAACGGCCGAGATCGGCCGACTATATCCTATAGCTGCCATATAACTGATTGATCGGAAATGCCATAACTTTGGTTTTTGTTAAGTTAGGAAGTTGGGATTTTCTATGGGTTTTAGTTTTAGCCAATCAATCCGACCTATCAAATTTCATAAGGATCGGCCGACTATATCCTATAGCTGCCATATAACTGAACGATTGGAAATGCCATAACTTTGGTGTTTTTAAAGTTAGGAAGTTGGGATTTTTTATGAGTACTAAGAATGCATCACATAAATAATTTTGGAGAATATAATTTACAGAGTATTCTGCAAGGGTATATCAACTTCGGCTCCGCAAGAAGTTAGCTTTCCTTTCTTGTTTTTAAATGTTCCATTTATATGAAGGGTAACCTTTGTTCAAATTTTAGCTCTTACATTTAAGCTATACAACATATTTTCATTGACGAGGCGGACTGTAAGTGAATCCAATCGTCACGCCTAGTTACCCGACAGAGTGAAATTATGTTTTGCAGTAATTTGCAGATATCCATACATTAAGCATACATTTTTTACGCATAAGAGTGTTTTAATGAATTTGTTTCCCGGTCGGGGATAGTATGGGTTTTTAGTGTTTCTAATTAATTCAAAATATAAATTTGAAATGGCATATTTTTATTAAAATGAAGTGGGGTCGGAAAATGTTAAGAGTAACCACAACTCCTTGTGATAGAGAGGCAAATATATTTGAACAGATATTTTACTTAAATAAATTAGAGAGAAAGATAAGAGTTAATTGACATTTTCAATTAAACTGAAGACATACAAATTATTTTTTATTTAACTTAATTTTTTTTTTTTTATAAATAAAATACAATTTTTAGTTTTTGATTTTTTTGTTGCACACCATTTGTGTTGATGTAGAAATTCTCCAAGTTAATATAATCCTTGCGCTTTCAACCAAAAATGGATTTGTTTAATAAAAGTACTATTATTTAATGTCGATAACTTAACACATTCCAGCCTTTCCTTCACTACCCAACAGGTGACTGCGTTATTTTTTTGTTTAACCAAATCTGCAGGTGTTGATTGCTACGTAAACTCTTTAAGTGCCTCAAATACAAACCTATCTCACGCCACAGACATCTAAAAACATGGACCCTCACAAAATGTGCTTACCTATAATATTTATTTATATAACTTTTTATATAAATAACATATTTTATGTATACATATATAGCAAATAAATATATGTGTATATATATAATATCGCTTAAGTCAGGTAAGATTCGTAAAATGAAACATTGCACCGACCACTTAATTCCGCAAGTTTTGCGGAAGTGGAAGTGACATGATTGGATTTCAAATTGTTGCCGCTGTCTTATAAGTCCAAAAGTTTCACAAAAATAATTTTTTTATGCTCGAGAGATCTTTCGGTGCCCAAACATAGAATTTTCATCTGTGTATACCCGACCGGGGACCCGCTTAAATATATCACGTGACAGCTCAACCAAGTAACTCAACCCGCACCCGCTCCCAGGTGACCCTCAACTCGGCCTGACCACAAAGTAAGGCTGCTCCGAACTGGGGCAGACGACCCGCTCGAACAGTTCAGGGACTTTTGAAGGTCGCGGCTTCTGGTCGCCGGGCAGGAGCATGCTGTTCCACAGCAGGTTCGAGATGATCGCGTGGCCGCGCTGGCTGAAGTGGAAGCAGTCGTGGGAGAAGAACCGCCAGTCGGTGTTGCCATCGGGCAACGTGGGCGCCGTTATGTTGCTCAGCAGTGGATGGGCCACGATGGCGAAGTCCTCGCGATGGAACTCGGGCAGCCGGGCGATCTCCATGTCCAGCTGCTGCCACCGGATCAAGGTCTGCCGGCGCTCCATTAACTGGGTCCGATTGAGGCGGTCATTGATCAGGCAGTGGCACCCCACGCGGTGCACCACGAAGCACTGCAGCGGCACCTGGGTCATGGTGCTCAGCACCAGGGGTATGTTCGGCACCACGATCAGGTTGATCAGGAGGCGCGGCACGTGGTCGCGCAACAGCCGGAAGGCCTGGCGCAGATCGCGGGCATGCTGGTCGAGGAAGCCCTGCGGACTGTCCCAGTGGCACAGGTCCGAGCAGATGTCGTTGTTGCCCACGTACACGGTCAGCAGCTTCCAGTGGCGCTTCATGTCCACATTGGGATCGCGCCGCAGCAGATCGATCAGAACGCGGGCCTGGAAGGGCAGATCCCGCGACATGATCATCGGCTCGGCGATGTTCAGCCGGGAGGATCGGTGGTTGATCACCAGACTGTTGCTCACCGCGAAGCCGTACAGCTTTGGATTGAAGACCTTCAGGATGTTGGGCAGGGTCACAAACCTGCGCCAGTCGGCCAGACCGCCGCCCGAGAAGGTCAGACCCCGGAACTCGTTGATCATGTCTATGGCGTTGTTCGATAGAATCCCGTTGCCCGCCGACAGTGAGTCCCCGAAGGCAGCTATAATGTCAATGTCCCCCGGCCTCAGCCGCTCTATGGAAGTGGGGGGACTTGGGGATCGTGTATTGTTCGTGGGGCACATAAAGGGAACTTTCTTGGGCACCGGACTCTGCAACTTTCCCTCGCGCCTGCCGCGGCTGCTGAGCGCCTCGATGTTGTTGAGAGCCCATCGCAACGTGGTTTGCCTGGTGTTGAGGAACAGGTGTCGCAGATCCTGATCGATGTGGGTGTACTGCTGGATGCCGTTTTCCAGCACACGGGGATTGTAGGACTGGGCACGCACTCCGATGTCGGCCAACAGTTGATCGGATCGATTTTGTCGCCGTACGCGACGCTTTGCAGATGTAAGTGTCGAAAGCAGCAAGAGCAATGAGCACAGGCATAATATGTAATTAATATTTCTCATGTTGCCTTATTCTTCAGTGTCCAAACACAAGCCTCAGTACATGATTTGTTCCAGGACTTCAGGTAAAGTTCTTATCCGTTCCGATTGAAAGCGAAAGCAAGCTCACACACCAGACGAACTTCTGAACGCGTTCTCATCCGACAGGCAAATGCGGCGGTCGTTTTTAATGCCCGCCACAAACTTTATAAATTCACAGGCCGGATCCCCTCACAACTCTGCTCGCAAATCGCTCTCAAACTCATTTCTTTCCATTAAAGCCAACAACAAACCACACACGATCGCTGAGGACGGGGACGGGATAGGGACAGAGCTCAGAACTTGACTTAAAAGCGTTGACCGAGACATTAACAACCATAAAAATGACAGAGCGGCCTGATAGCACCAGCCTCTGGCTTCGGCTCAAAAAATACAGAGTGCCCTGCGGTTCAAAGATGTTGGCAAAAACAACAACGAAATGCCCTAAACAAAATACAGTTTAGTGTATGAAATAATTACCTTGTGGCAGAACATGGATGCTACCAAAACATGCCGAGAAAACGCACATTTGTATGTGTATACAGAAAAATGAAACAATAAATATAATTTAATTGATGCTATAGAGGGGCTGGCCCGAGCAGAGGCGTCGACTTTGAGCTTGGGATCTTTAAGCGAACCCGATGAGTACACTTTCCAGACCAGCATTAAAAATCCGGTCATTGAGTACAATATTTCGGGAGTTTTCAGTACATCTAAACATATACGGAGATATAATTTAGAGATGCGTAACCCACGGGTTACACCCAATTTAAATGCAATTATTACGGGGTTCTTCCCCTTGTATAATTATTACCCATCCAAAAATCTAAATTATTTTAATATAATTTATTTCGTAGTGAAATAAAGTTAAAATGAAATTATCCTATAGGAGCAATCAACATATACTTATAAGGGTAATAATATTTTAGTATATATTTAAGGCGATAATAGTATATATTTTGCGTCGTTGAAAGTTTAAGTTTTTCGGACTTGGTCCATGCTCGTTCAGAAATAGTGGCGCCTTAGAGCTCTCTCCATGCATTCATGATTTAAAGCAAGTAAAACATAAACAAAAAATCTCAAAATATTTGCACATTAAACTTAAGTAAGTTTGTAATGTAATTGTTGCTCGAAATGCTTAAAATGTTAATAGCTAATTGTTTGTTTAGACTTCTCAAAAAGAGTCATGAGACTTGAGTGCTATGCGAAAACATATCCGTTTTGTCGAACTTGATAGCGGTTATTGCCCACACAACCAACAATTTAAATAAAATATTATTAAGTAAAGTGATCTATAAATATATGGTGTGGCTCTCATAAGTTGACTCATGTCAGGTCTTGTTTTTTGAGGCGTGTTTTTTGAAGGCTGTACACACAGCTTGCGGCCGTCCAACTGCAAGGGGCCTGAACGTGTTGGAATTTTACTCTGCCGTTCCGTCTTCCGCCCGACGCCCCTTCCCCTTTTCTTCAACGGGTTCTGTGAAACGATCCTCTTTGTTGGGACAGGCCTTATCCTGGATTGAAAGTGTATTAAACTAGTCCTACAAACTTTTCACTCTATATTTAAACAAGAACGGAAAAAAACTTCAACAAGTTTATATACCCCTGCAGGTACTACAAATAATAAATATTTTATAAAACTATTATATTTCGATTTGTCTGCGTATATGCTTAAAAACAATAGAGCTAGGACGATTTTACGATAAAACTTTGGATTTTTTCTATGGCAGTTTTCACTTCCAGTTTTCATTCCTGAACAATTCAAATGGTTTCAAATTTTCCAGGCTTGTTTTAGTTTTCACTTTCTAAAAATCTGGAACTTACGAAAGAACCTCACGAAGAATTTAAAAGCATTGACTGGCGTATTTAATTCCGCCAGCAAATAAATAAATTATTCTAAAATAAGTTATCTTAAAACTTTATTGTAAGTAAAATTTTAATAAAGTCCATTGATGGTTTAGGAGCATTTTTGCGTTTCCAGATTTAATAAGAATTACATATTTGATTTTTTAATAATTATTTTCTGCTTACGCTTCAGAAACTGGTGATAAAGGTTTGCAAATACACCACCGCTCTTTTGGTTAAGGGTTGTCATGGTACGTAGAAAAATACGTATTTGTATACCCTTGTATACCTTTGCAACGCAGTGAATTAGACATTTCCGGCCCTAAAAAGTATATATATCCTTGATCAGCATCACCAGGAGAGTCAATCTAGCCATGTCCGTCTGCCATAGAAACGATATAAAATGCAGCCCAAAATCGACATAACGTCATTGTTTTTTTTTTTTTTTTTTTTTCTTGCTGAAGTTTGCCTCCTTTCTTGTTAAATATTTGTTTTGAATAGAAAAAATCACTTCATAAATTGAGTTTTTTTTACATTGTTTTTATTATTTATAGAATCAAACAAACCTCTTAACGAGTTAAAAAATACAAAATTTCATTTATCAGATTTTTAAATATTCTCCTTTGTCCCCGTCAACAAATTTAAACTTTCTGCACAGGCATTTTTTATTGCAGCGTCCCAAATGAGAACATTTTAAAAAGAGTATATTTTTAGTCGTTTTTACCTTAAACGTTTAGAAACTCTAAGCGTGCGGGCTTAAGCAAAATGATTCCAGGACACTAAGTCCTCGATTGGATGCCTTCGTACTACAATTTTTTTCATTTTAAAAAATCTTTGTTTATTTAATGCCTTTGGACCGGAGCATCGGATTCATAGCATGTTGGGTATTATTCGATGCGTATTTTCATTCTTCCCCACCGGCCTCAACAGATCCAATTTTCTAAATTCGTATTTTTACACTTTTAGCGCTATTATGTGAGTCGCAGATAAGTAAATAGAATGAGGAAGTTTGGTTCTGCATTTATATTTTGTTTTAATTGAGTGGCCAAAAACCTTTTTAAAAGACTCAGTTTTGTCTCATTGGTATATATATATATGTATATAATGAAATAACATTCTCCCTTTAAAGGATTTTAATTAAGGAGTATCAAAATTTAACTTAAAATTCTGTATAGAATTGGACAGTTAGAAACCGCTTAGCTTACTATGATCACGATGAATCGGGCTTAACAGTTGTCCAGTATAATAAAAACAAGCCTTGTTAATGGGTTGCTAATAAAGTTCTACAAAAATTGATATTGGAATTTAATAACGAGTCAATTTTTAATTCATAAAATGCAAAAACACGTCAAGACGACATATAATAGCGTGTTGATTAAAATTATAATTTATGTAAGGTTCAAAGATCCCATCACATTATCTGTATTTCGTACTTTATTCTCAATCCCAGTATAAGCAATAGTTTAACAACTCTGAGGTTCTTACTAATTTGTCTAGAAATTAATTGTAAAACAATTAAGCTAATAATGCTATTCAACTAAAGTAAAGTGCTTTTCCTGTCTACAATGTCGCTTTAAATGCCGCAACTTTATTCGTTTAAAGTTGAAACTAATTAATACTTATTAAGTGTTGCTAAGTGAAGTTTTTTCGCTTTGTTGCAGCAACATATCGCAGTATTCAGGCAATATTATTGCTTACTTTTGTTTTGTAAGTTAGTCAGCGAAACAAGCTTGATTTCATTTGAATAAATGTCTTTTATGCTAATTGAGTTTAAATAGTTAACATGATGAGTCTGCCAGTTTTAGCTATTGATCCGTCTTTACCAAAACAGTGAACAACTTTTTGGCCAGTACATTTTTTTAGGAGTGCCATCATAAAAGCTTTTAAAAGCGGATATGGTCGAAAGCTCGCGTTTAAAAAATAAATTAAGTTTAAGTCTAAAGGAGTTGCCAGATTGTTTGGATTTGAACTGTTGCTCAACAGAAAGTTAAAATATTGTGACTGAATTTAAAGCTTAATTTCATTTGAATACATGTGTTTTATGCTAATTGAGATTAAATAGTTATCATGATGAGTCTTCCAGTTCAGCTATTGATACGTTAAACTATTAAAATAATAAATAACGTAAATAAGTTTTTCCTATAGTTGCTATAGTCAAACCGAAAATTTTGGATGTCTTTTTATTTTTATACCCTTGCAGAGGGTATAATAATTTTAGTCAAAAGATTAAAGCCCAATGAAGAAGACGTCTCCGACGCTATAAACTATTTTTATTTATGATCAGCATCACCAGGCGAGTCTATCTAGCCAAGTCCAAATGTCCGTCCGTCTATTTTAAAGCATACAAACAATCGAAAATGTTTTAGAATCGTATAGCTGCCATAGGAACGATTGAAAATTTATCGTAAAATGGACATTGTTAAAAAAATATAACAGCTTAAAAAGTATATAAACTTCAGATGGTCGAAATTTGCTCTTTTTTTTGTTTGTATCAAACCAAAAAACACAACCCTAATTCATGGGAAACAGTTGACGATTTTCTAAAACTGAACTATATACGGAATTTACATTAGCTTTTGTTGGCTATTATAAAAAAAAATGTTTGGCTTTCACAAATAAATGTAACGTTTTTAATTATAGGTTAATTATTGTTATAAGCGATTAATATCGCAATTACGGAAAACTGGCTTAATAATCTAGCGGAATGTGCTTGTAATGCCATTATTTTTAATGTTAACTTTGCATGCCATTTAATAAAGGGCAAAGAGTAATTCAAATAGAACAATATTCATTATAATTTCGTAAAAAGTTTGCAACGCAGTGAAGAATTTCCCACCCTTTTAAGGATGATGATCAGCACCACCAAACTACTCGGATGAAAATTTCCAAACAGAGGTTGCATATCATATTATATTATATGACAGACCATATAGTAACGATTTAAAATATAATTTGGAAAACATTAGAACTTTGTTGACCTTTAACAAGTTACCCTAAATACGTCTGAGCTAAATTCACTTATAACAATTTCAAAATACCTTTTACTTTTTTTATGAAAGATTTGAAAATTAATAGGACATTCGACATACCTTCTTTGTTTTTCTACATATACTAATATATGTACATAAGTCAAAACATCAATTTTTTCGATTTACAAAATTTTTTCCGATCGTTACTACTGCCATAACGATAAAGGTATACAGACTTCGACTTATAATTTGTATAGTTAAACCGTAATAACTAATGGATTAAAATAATTAAAAGGCATATTGCAGCACACACCTCATTATCAAAATTCAAACATCCACCTAAATTCCCTGTACGATCAGTTTTTATACCCGTTACTCGTAGAGTAAAAGGGTATATTGTATTCGTGCAAAAGTATGTAACAGCTAGAAGGAAGAGTTTCCGACCCTATAAAGTATATATATTCTTGATCAGGGTCACTAGCCGAGTCGATCTAGCCATGTCCGTCTGTCCGTCTGTCTGTCTGTCCGTATGAACGCTGAGATCTCGGAAACTATAAAAGCTAGAAGATTGGCATTTTGCATGCAGATTCTAGGAGTTCCTACGCAGCGCAAGTTTGTTTCAAAAAGGTGCCACGCCCCCTTTAACGCCCACAATCGCTTATATACGATTTTAAAAATTTAAATATTTCGGAAAAGTAAAAATGCAGTTTTATTATGTTTATCAATACCTATCGAAATGTAGAAGAAATTTTTCAAATCGGACCATTCGTTAAAAAGTTATGCGTGATCAAAGTTTCTATCTCCATCTCCCTCGCACTCCCTTTACATGAGTAACGGGTATCTGATAGTCGGGGCACCGGACTATAGCGTTCTCTCTTGTTAAAAACTCAATTTAGTTGTAAGAATTTATGTAACTATTTTATAATGCTGTCAAAATTATTTTGGTTTTTCAACTATAGTTAAACTATAGTTTCGATGAGTTGTTTCAGAACTCGAAGTCTAAACTGCGGCTATATTTATCGTGCTGCACTGTGTCCCTAAAAGTGCTAAGTAGCTTCCCAAACGATCAGCTACAAAAGTATGGCGGTATTAATTACACAACTATTGCTTGCTGATAAAAAAGTTTGCCACATTGTTGGTACAAGTAACAATTGCCCAGCCTGATAAGTAACCCAATCGAGCGGAGAGGGCTCAGACTGAGGCAGGTGAGCCGACAGGTAAGTGAGCAGAGCAGACGCTGGGCAGTGCAGCGTTTAACATACACTAAATGGGTTACTTTGTCTTTTTACTGACTGCCCCTCTGTGCCAACAAACGTCAGCACGACCGCGGCGTGCAAACTCCAGAGCCACCACCTCACCTGTTACCCCACTTCCCAGACCGTCGACCAGGCCAAGAGCGAGTGCCAAGCCGCTTGCGCAGTCGCAGCGTCAAGGTCGCCTATTGTAAAAGAAAGTGCCAGCGCACGGCCTTGAACACGAAAAATATGTTAAAAACCAATGGTTGAAACAAGTTAAAGTCGAAGCATGTGCCAGATAAAAGATGATATGGGATGAGAAACTTGAACTTCAGTTTGACCTCTTTTCTTTCGCATTGGGACGAATGTGAGCAAAGAAGCCAATTTTGAGAGCCAAAATGTTTATGCTTGAGTAAGACAATGGACCAAGCTTATTTTATGAACCAATTTATAGTCGTTTAGTTGTTACTATTTTTGCTTTGTTTTTTTTGCCAGCTTGTGAAAGAGTGCAAAACAAGAAATGAAAAATCAGCATCTCAAAAATCCCAAAGGTTTGAAATTGGGGTTAAATGGTTGGCAAATGATTTAGCTCAGTACGTAAATAAAATTAGTAATTTTTTTGCGGAAATTAATAAAATACTGCTCCTTTTTATATATTTAAGATAAAACAAAGCTATTTTAAATAGTGTGCAAAATTGAGAAATATGTGCAGAATATGGGCAAAATACTCATTCTGTCGATTTCATTTTTAAAACCTGTTTAATAAAACCTTTTTAAAATCTTGGAAAAATATTTAAAAAGAACGAGTAAAGAGAATACTTCTTTATGGTCTTTATTATAATAGGGAAGCATTCACTAATAATTTAACCTTTGTACATTATACCTTTTTGCATAATCTATTTGGTGTTCAAAACATTAAGCTAATTCTAAGTCGAAATAATACTTAATAGCTTGTTTTTGTCATTACTTTACTTTAATTAACATTTATAAATGCTCACTAATAGTGTTAAAACCCTAAGTCGGAAGCTGCTATAAAAAATATTGTAACTTTAACCCCAATATTTTACTATTGTTCTTTATTGTTAATCTTTTCTGACTCTGCCTGCTTTAGTTTTTTGGACTTTTAGTTCAAGTGGTCAAAGGCTAGATACGCGAATATGTGAAAAACATCTTGATTTCTTTTCCTCCAAGTATACTTGTATAAGTGAACTGAAATCTTGATTTTCTATACGTTCGCAGATGTTATTATAATTTTCAGTCAAAAGTTTGCAACGTATATACTATACAACTATAAAGAATATAAATTCTTGATATGCATTACCATACGTCCATCCCTTTGTCCCCCCGATCGACGTTTACAAAAGTCATATTTCTATTGCAGGTGGGAAACAGCAAACCATTGGAAAAGTAAATGTAAAAATTATAGCTTGTTGTTTCTATACAGCTTTCTAACTTGATTTCCGATTTGTTTGTAAATGGAATTAGATATCGTGAATTTATTGACACCATTATTTTAATTATTATGAATAATTTCATAAAAAATGCACATATTCGCTGTTTGTAGCGGCATAAGGTAACAAATATATTAAGAATTCTATAATCGATTTTTTTTAAATGTGTAGACTAATTTTTTTGTATTTTTTTAATGGACTTAATCTAAAAAAAATAATAAATATATTAATAACCTGAAGCAAAAAAATCGGATAAACGGACGGACGGACAGACAAACATACGGGAGGTCGAAAGGAAATCATACTAATTATACCCGTTACTCGTAGAGTAAAAGGGTATATTGTATTCGTGCAAAAGTATGTAACAGGTAGAAGGAAACGTTTCCGACCCTATAAAGTTTATATATTCTTGTTCAGGATCATTAGCCGAGTCGATCTAGCCATGTCCGTCTGTCCGTCTGTCTGTCCGTCTGTCTGTCCGTCTGTCTGTCCGTCTGTCTGTCCGTCTGTCTGTCCGTCTGTCTGTCAGTCTGTCTGTCCGTCTGTCTGTCCGTCTGTCTGTCCGTCTGTCTGTCCGTCTGTCTGTCCGTCTGTCTGTCCGTCTGTCTGTCCGTCTGTCTGTCCGTATGAACGCTGAGATCTCGGAAACTATAAAAGCTAGAAGATTGGCATTTTGCATGTAGATTTTAGGAGTTCCTACGCAGCGCAAGTTTGTTTCAAAATGGTGCCACGCACCCTCTGACGCCTACAAGCCACAAGCTGTGGCCACAGTTTTGATGCTATTATGAAAATTTTAATTGATATGTATTTGTTTCGTCAATACCTATCGATTATTCTAATAAAAGTTTGCCACGCCCACTCTAACGCCCAAAAGCCCATTAAACGCTTAAGCCTGGCTAGCGCCTACATTTCCGCCTTTCATGGCGCCATCTAACGGATGACTTTGGAACAGCTGGCCAAGGTGCTCAACAGAGTCAACGTTAATTCTCGATAAGGATTTCTATTAAAGGAAATTGCGATGGTTTTCATCTAAAGTTATTTAGCTGAGTAACGGGTATCTAATAGTCGAAGCACTCGACTATAGCGTTCTCTCTTGTTTTAATTTGTATAAGGGTAATGTATAGAAACAGACTTGTTCACTAAATAAATATATAATATTTTATACTATATAAAAGGAATTGTCAATTAACTTAACCTGAAACTCACCGCAAACAAATAGTCGTTATAAACTGTTGCTTCTAAGCCATATTCACATACCTGCAAATAAATTAAATCAGTAATTAGTTGGTAACGATTTAATTGTTTTCTTAATTAACTGGTTATAAAAATGGCACAAATGAATAATTAATAAGCCAAGTACCAGATCCCTACCCTTTGCAAATGACAACAACTTTGGATAATTACTAACACAAGGTATTTCGAAAAACAATTTGCCAGCTATCTTTATAAAAATTTACATATATATATACTCTCCCCTTTTAATACGGTAGATTTTTAAGTGCAATACATGCATCTAAAAAGTAAAAAATGTTTGAAGTTTTTGCGTTGAACAATAGTATTAATGTTTCTATACACGTAATGTAAGGCAGAAATTATATTTGTTTCAAAGCTTACATTTAATACGGAAACTCAAATATTATTATTCTTTAAACTGGCCTAGGTTTCTCTCATAGTTCTCCTTTTACCTTTTATTTGTTTCCTGCCCACAACGGGTAAGAGAGCCGGACACTAAAATTGTCATACTAATGTATAAGTTTACAGCGAACCGGCAAAAAAGCACAATCAGCCATAAAAATAGAAAAGCAAGAACAAAAAAAAGTACTGCGTTGTGTCGCAATAATAATTTTATTTCATACCATCTATCTTCATTTTTTTATACGCTCGTTACTCAAGGAAGCAACAAAAAAACTGCATATATTAATTTTTTTATTTTCAGTATCGCTTTGAAAAGCGTCGCGACCGCCGAAAGCTAAGAGAAGCATTAAATGGTGCCGTATTCGAGCTGAGCCAAGCCGGGTAGATTGAGCTTGCGAGTACGCGATCCGCCAGTTGGTGAGCTCAGTCGTGAAACGGAGCTTGCAAACGACACTTGTGGCAAGCGGAGACGTTTAGGCGATCCGATTAAGCCGAGCGTGAGAGACCGTACAAAGAAAAACCGAAAAAGCCACTCTTAAAAATCGGCGAAAAGCTAAGAAAAAGAAACCACAGCAAGTAACAAAATAATTGCAACACAAAAAGTGCGCGTGCGCAACACGATAAGTTAGAAGATAGGCGAAAAATCACCCGACTTATACGGTACGGTTAATTTATCAATATACCTATCTATAAAAAAGGAAATATATTATGAAAGTGTGTGTGAAGATAAAATAAGAAAAACAATTTGGTATTACTTTTCCAAGTAAAACCACTACAATGTGAAAATGCACAGAAAAAAATTAAAGCGAGAGATACAACAGAGAAAACAAACCTAGCGCAGACCAAAGACTATAATATTTGAGTTTCCGCATTAAATGTAAACTTTGAAATAAAAATTGGTGTTTTTTGTGCTCTTGATAAACCTCTTGTGGGGAAATGCCCACAAAAGCAAAGAGAAAAAAGCAAAACGAAAGACTTAAGACACAAACTTTAGCGGACTGCTTCCGAACCATGACCACATGTGTATTTTATCCAAGTGTGTGTGATTTTCGTTGTGTGTACACAAAGATCTCTTCCAAAAACATTGTGTTAATTTTTGACACTTTTAAATAGAGAAAAAATACGACCAATATAATAATGAATTGCAAGAGACACAAAAAAAAAAGCTCACATTACTATTATCCTTCTGTGCATTATGCTTACTTTTTCCAAACAAGGTTTCAGCAATAAAATTAAAATTAAGTGTTTAAAAAAGCTTACTGAGAGCTAAACTGATCTCGACCGCGTCGAACAGCGGTTAAGCAATGCAAAATATTGCAACAGTTCCCCGTCCATTTATTTGTCTTCGCTTATTTTTTGTTTTAAGTGTGAGCTAAGAGGAGTACCAATAAATTGTTGTTAGAAGATGATATGATGAACAAAATTCATGCTGCTGCATGAATAAACAAAATTAATAGGTTCCCCTACTTTACATAATTAAGCTTGTTTCCACACTCTTAACTAACCATAGTAATTTCCTCGCAGATGTAGTAACATACAATAACAAGAAATAAAGGGGACAAGATGATTGTAGAAAAAGTACTGTGACACACAAAACGGTAAGGAGAAGTAAAATCGAAGTAAACAACTAACTAAAATTACAACGACTAGGACAAACCGTTTAATGAAAGTATAATGCATAAACTCACGTGTGCATTCAATGGGAAAACCTAAATTTGCAATAAAAATACATAGGCAAGACTAGTCGATTTAATAATTTAACAAATTTTCAAAACATTAAAATGATAGTTAAACAATCGAATTTAATAACATTATTTAAAATTAAATTTATCATTGCATACATACAAATCTGCATTTTTTAGAGGTAACATTTTTAATACTGTCCTAAAGTTTCTGCAGGTATTCCTCAAAAATAGTTTTTCCGTAGGTATGCAACCCAATACCAGCACTCCAGTATGTCAAAAATTCTTGTCCTAACTTATGCCTCCAATTCAATTAAAAAATGCATATAATTAGAATCGATGAAATTAGCAAAGAGTAAACTTTGTCGAAAGGTGAATGATGTAAACACAGCCGCGCAAGCTGAGGCAGACAGCTGTTGTGGATATGTTGCTGCCGCCGTTGCTGTTGAAGTTTGACCGAAATGATTGTTGCGGCTTATATAAGAAGTGGCCATGCCACAAAAACGATGAAAGAGAAAGAAGAAAATTGTGGAAAAAACTGCAAATGAGAAGGAAGCAGTTGGCAGGAGCTTTAGTAGGCAGCTGGCCAAGGAGAGCGTGGAGTGTTGCTCTCGTAGCTGCAACATGTGCAACATGTTGCACGAACTAAATACCCACTAGCACTGAAATAAGCGGGCGGATTGGTTTTAGTTGCTGCTGCTACGGTTGGCCTGCTAAACAAGCCGTTAAACTGCATCAAGGTAATATTAAACTTGTTGACCGTTTAGCAACGCGTGTGCTTTAATAATTATTTACCCCATTGGCCATGCTCGTGCCTGTGTTCTTGGGGCTGAGAAAGCAATTTGGGCGACTGTCCCTCTTTTTCTAAGCGGCTCATGGCCGCCGCAGCTCAATTGCAAACATTGCAAAACATTGGCAAATAAAATACGCCTGCAGTCAAGATGGCAGCAACACCAACAGAAAGACATCAATAAATATAGCCACAAATTTTGGAACCGCTCGCAATTGAGTTACAACGTCAGCAGCGCAGGCCGTTAACCAGTTGGCAACCTTGAAGTTCGTTTTTTTTGTCGCTTCTTGGTTGTTTTGTTTTGTTAATTATTTGGGTTTTTTTTATTTTTATTGCGGCAGGTGTCGTTATTGAAAAATCGATTGTAATATCGAAAATGATTCGATTGTGCAGGGAAATTTCTCTTGTAAATTGTAATTCGGTTTAGTCGAGTATATTTCAAAAAGTTATTGTAAATACCCAAAGATAGAAAAAAGTTTGTATTTATTGTTTAAATGAGCATGGTAAACCATATCATGGCAGGGGTTACATTTTTTAATTATACTCAACTTGAAGCGCAATTTTTCACGCTTGTGAACTCGACTCGAAAAAGTCGACATAAAACAATAAAACCTAAACGACATCAAGCTGAAGTTTTGTCCTTTGCGTCATAATTTGCAATGCTAAGCAAACAGTAACAATAAAAAGGCAGCAACCATTTTGCAAACAAGATATAAAGTTATGACCACGACTGTGTGTTACTAACCTAACTCAATTTGTTTTTTGGGTAAACATGTATATATATATTTTTTCTTTTTAGGTTATACTTTCGAACGCTTTATGGGCGGTTTTTGTTAGCTTTTTTCAACTTTATTGTTGATTTTGTTGTTGATTGTGTATATACCTATGATATGTCGAGATAAATATATGAGTAAGAGAGATAAATAGTTAAAAATGCAATGAAGTAACTAGTTTATTTCTGGCTTGAGACTAAAAATGAGTTGGCACTCTAAGTGGGTCAAAGTCTGATTAGCGAGGTCACATATTCACGGGTTTAATTTTTTTTCGGTTTGTTGGTAGATATTTACAAATAATAAATATGTATAACGATAAAAAAAATCTATTCTATACCATTAGTATTTGTGCGATCCTAATAACTAGAACTAGTTTTTGTTACGAAAAAGATTTTGAAGTTTAGCCAAATCGAGGTCAAGTTTCGGTTTAAATTTGAAATAAAGCAAAAAGGCGACTTTATGCCGACATACACAAAAGGAAGCCTTTTGTGATCCTGATCAAGTGATCACCTATTAGCGGAAGTTATAAAAAACTTTGAAAGTTTTGAACATTTAATATATTACTTTATTTTCAACTAAAGTCTCCTTACGTGGCTGGAAAGGAAAGGGTGTAGGGTTCATACATGTACAAATAATATAAAATTCCCCGAACTAAATGTGATTTAGCAAGTTGCGATTTGGTATACTATTGTTCTCAAAGAGTCCAGAGTCCAACAAGGTCGCAACACAAATAACTTTAATGCGACACATTTAGTCGTTTCTTTGTTTTCCGACAAAACAAACTATAACTGTGACTTTTAACGATTCTTCTCACATTTTAAGGTTTTCTCCCGTCATGCAACTGACGATCTATTCGAAATAACAAGTTACACTTTACCATGTGCCCCTTAAACCCCTTTCTCATTTCTCATTTTCTTTGCTTCTAAAAGCCAGTTCTCAAGGTGTTTATTTATTCTAAATGCATTTGTACTGACGTTTATCTGTGGGTACACATTCATATAGTATATGATTGTTATTCAAGACGTTTCTGTACCTATTCATGAGAAGTTCTGTCTGGCTCACCCAGTCTGTAACTTATTGTCAAACGTTGAAGAGGAAAATAAATCAATAAAACTTAAGTGAGAAAAAGTATATACCCATGCACTTTTAATATAAATGTATATTCAGGCTTTCGAAAAGAAAGAAATGAGTAATGAAAGAAAGGAGATTAGACCTAAACTTTACATAATTTCATTTCTAAAACTTGTGAAAAAAATTTCTAAAACATCTGATTTTTATACCCTTGCAGAGGGTATTATAATTTTGGTCAAAAGTGTGCAACGCAGTGAAGGAGACATCTCCGACCCTATAAAGTATATATATTCTTGATCAGGATCACCTCCTGAGTTGATATAGCCATGTCCGTCTGTCCGTCTGTCTGTCCGCCTGTCCGTCTGTCTGTCCGTCTGTCTGTCCGTCTGTCTGTCCGTCTGTCTGTCCGTCTGTCTGTCCGTCTGTCTGTCCGTCTGTCTGTCCGTCTGTCTGTTTCTACGCGAACTAGTCTCTCAGTTTTAAAGATATCGAATTGAAACTTTGCACACACCCTTCTTTCCTTTGCACGCAGTATATAAGTCGGAACGGCCGGGATCGGCCGACTATATCCTACAGCTGCCATATAACTGAACGATTGGAAATGCCATAACTTTGGTGTTTTTAAAGTTAGGAAGTTGGGATTTTTTATGAGTATTAAGAATGCATTATATGAATGATTTTGGAGAATATAATTTGCAGAACATTCTGCAAGGGTATTTCAACTTCGGCTCCGCCCGAAGTTAGCTTTCCTTTCTTGTTTTAATATGATATTTTAATTCAAACAATAAATTAATCCAAATTGGTTGAGTATTTCTTATGGCTACAATTTATATTTTATAAAGACCATTTACATTGAAGCTATACTGTTTTTCATGGTTTTATACTGGGCACCTCCCAGGAATTTTACAAAATTCGTAGTATTGCTGTTCCTGTCATATATCTATCATCCTAACCGTATGGTTATACTCTGTATATTCTCTCAGTGCACGCGGATTTATGATCAAAAGTTTTGACGATAGGAAGCAAACTCATCAATATTCGATATATCTGTAAGGTTTGCAGATGTTTTAACCAGATCTCGCTTTTTTCTCTTCCAATGAAGCTAAAGAATATTACAAACAAAGCTTATTCAATTTTATAGATCGTTTCCAATGGAGCTAAAAAATATGTATTTCTAAACTCGGATGTCAACGAACTTCGTTTTTAGTTCAGTAAGTTAGATCTTAGAATTATTTTCATCTTCATTCAAGCGTAAAGTTCGCTAATTAGCAAGTACTTTGGGTACACATAGAAAACCCGAAATAAATTTTGGACCGGACAAGTGCTTTGAGTGCCTCGGCACGTGCATGTCATAAAGCCAAGCAAATCAATAAAATACATAGCCAAATCAAGAATGAATTGTTGACGCAAATGATTTATGATGATTTGAGTAGCGTAAAAAATAATTTATAAGGTATGCCAAAATAAATTTTAAATATTTTCCTGAATGTAAGAATGTCAGAATTGTAAGAATGTTTCAATAACTATTCCACAGAACCTCAGGCAACACAATATGGCGGCCGTGGAAGTAAGGAACGGCTATAAGTACTATGGCTCCAAATCGAATCCCAAGATTGTGCTCAACCAGCTTAATATGAACGTGATGCGTGGTTCCATGTGAGTGGCATTGAAGTTTGTCGGTATACGCCAATCTGAATATTTCGCCCTTTTCCCCATCGAGCAGATACGGATTGCTGGGAGCATCCGGCTGTGGCAAGACCACCCTGCTCTCTTGCATCGTCGGCCAGAGGCGTCTCAACGGCGGAGAGGTCTCCGTGCTGGGCGTCAAGCCAGGCGAACCGGGCAGCGGAGTGCCAGGATCCCGCGTGGGTTTCATGCCCCAGGAAATCGCCCTGGTCGAGGAGATGACCGTCAAGGAGACGATCTTTTATTTTGGTCGCATCTACGGGCTAACAGACGAACGCATCCGGGAGAAGTTCAAGTTGCTCAAGGAGCTGCTGCAACTGCCGCCGGCCAGGCAGATGATCAAGCAGTGCAGCGGGGGTCAACAGCGACGGCTGTCCTTCGCCTGCGCCATGATCCACGATCCGGAACTCCTCATCCTGGACGAACCCACCGTGGGATTGGATCCCATGCTGCGTGAAAAGTGTGTAAAAGAAGAGCCATCGGGTTGCCCTCAATTTGATATTATTTTAAACTTTCTAGAATCTGGGACTTTCTCGTCGAGACCACGAGAAATAGCAAATTGGCTGTGATTATTACCACCCATTATATAGAGGAAGCCAAACAGGCAAATTGCGTGAGTAAAATTTGGTTTAATGATTATTTCAGAACTTTAAAAAGAAATTGTTTTAAAGTTGCTCAAATAGGCTGATTCCACTTAAATCATTTATTAAATGCGTATGCATAATTAAAGTTAGTTTTATTAATATTGATATGTGAATTGGTATTCCTTTAAATTATCTCGATTTAACGAATGTTTGTTAATATTGAACACCAACCTACTCTTTCAGATTGGTCTCATGCGCAATGGCGTGCTTTTGGCCGAGGATACGCCCACCAACATCATGATCAAGTTTGGCACTCAGTCGATCGAAGATGCCTTCCTCATTCTGAGTCAGCGACAAGGCAACGAAGACGAGTTGACCCAGATCATGAATCACAACAAGAACCAGGCTCTGCCGGCAGCCGTACTGCCACCTGAAGTCATAGACACCCACGAGCCGAACTCGCCCGAAAAACAGCCCATTCCTTTCGAGGAGCCTCCGAACGAGAACCGCAAAAAGATTTTCTTTACCACCAAGGGCAGGGTTAAAGCCCTGATGACAAAAAACTTTGTGCAACTCTTCAGACAGCCTTCGTAAGTTGGGATCATATATTGCCCATAATTAAGGCATCATAGTTTAATCGTTTAACAAGAAGGTCATTGGTTAACACTGGTAATTAATTATTTCAGAGGAATTATCTTTATGCTATTATTCCCCATTATACAACTGACGTGCTTTTATCTGGCCATTGGAAAAACACCTACAAATCTGGAGATAGGCGTTTACTCTGGCGAAGTGCAGAGCTACGGGGAATGCTTCGACGATAATCTGGTCACAGTGTACAAGCAAAACGACAGCTGCCTATTCAACAAGCTATCCTGCAGATACATCCGCGAATTGGGTGACGATGTCGCCACACGGAAATACTATTCCAGTGAAGCTGATGCCCTTAGTGATGCAAAGCGTGCCACAACCGTAGGCTATTTGCATTTTGCCCAGAACTTTAGCGAATCGATTCTCTCGGTGTTGGAGGATGGAATCCATTCCAGTGACGGAGCCGTGGACCACGCCGAACTTAGTATACACATCGATATGACAGGTAAGAGCGGGCGAGGACGAAGTGAAGTTCTTTTAATCAAGAATTTATTATGCAGATCAACAAGTGGCGTACTTCATGCAGCGAAAACTTCGTGACAAGTTCAGCTCTTTCATGCGGAGTGTTGTGAAGGATTGCAATGTCTCCACGGCTATTGTCGATCTGCCCGTCCAGTTCCAAGAACCAATCTTCGGCAGTGCAGACATTGAGTTCCAGCAATATTGTGCCCCGGGTGTGGTCATGACGTGAGTAGAGGTCCACATGGACTCAAGAGTCTTCTTTCACATAAAATTCACCGAATTTCATTTTTTGTTACTTTGTAAATCAGGTTCTTTCCTTTATTCCAGATTTTCTAAATATTCCTTCTTTTTTACCACTCATTGTGATGCGGAATCTATAAAACTTTTACTTATGAAATTCTTTAAATGCATTCTAGCATGGTGTTTTTCCTGGCTACCTTGATGACGGCTGCGGTGTTCATTTCGGAGCGTATGGATGGCATCTGGGACCGAACTCTCCTGGCAGGTGTCTCGGCCACCGAAATGCTGTGGGCTCATCTCTTAACGCAGCTCATCATCATGGCTCTGCAGTCATTCGAGGTTATCATGTACATTGGCCTTGTCTTCGATACATACAACAATGGGGATACCACAACACTTATTGGATTGTTAACGCTGACAGCTTTTTGTGGCATGTTGTTTGGTAGGCTAAGAAATAACTCAAGCAGTGCACTCTAAAAACATTTCCTACTTGCACTAGGTCTCTTCATATCTGTCTTTTGTAAATCGCATACCGAGGCAAACTTTGTGGCCACTGGAGCATTTTACCCTATGATTATTCTTTGCGGTAAGAGCTTTTTTTATCATGTCGTATGTTACGCTTAAAACAAATGTTAATTATCTATGCAGGACTTCTTTGGCCCCTTGAGAGCATGCCGCAGTTTCTCCAGGATCTGGTGATGGTGCTACCTTTCACCATACCCTCCATATCGGCTCGCAACGTCATAGAGAAGGGCTGGAGCATCACCCACGAGAAGGTCTACAATGGATTTTTGGTCATGGCCGGATGGACCATCATTTTCTTTGTGCTATGCCTGATCGGTATCAGACGCAAGGCGTAAAGAAGGATCTTGGGCTATTCTTTAACATACGGGGGCCTTTCATTTAGTTGTAACGAATTAGCATTTTTTGATAGGTGATCTTATGTGCATATTGTTTTATTTTAATTTAATAATTATCGGAAGAAAATCACTCGCATGTTGTAGACTCATCACACAATGAAACTCATTCATACCAACGATTCGTAACGCATTCTTAGACAGTCTTCATTTATCGGGCTGGACTGTTCTAAAATCAGCATAAGGTCTTAAGGGTGTCTCACAAAAGTATTTATAATACACAGGACAACATATCGAACTCATTAAAAAGAGAAAATTTCGTATTCAAAATGATTGATAGGGTCACTAATCCTAGTAAAAGAAGTACATTTTTAGCCACATCTATCATGTAGATATGTTGTATCTTAAAATGTAAAAGTATGTAAATCGAAATTTCAAATCAACCAAAAATAAACACTTAAATTAAATGTTTTAAAAACTTTAGGGCTGGTTAATATTGATTGCAATAAATTTTTCCTAAGGGAAAGACGGAGGTAATATCACAAAAAAAAAATTGTGTTTAAATAAACTATTTTCTGTAATCTACAACGCAACTTAATGCAAAAACTCATGAAAGCACACAATAAACGGAGCGGTTGCAGAACAATTTTTTATAAAAGTCAAGTTATTAAGTATATTAATGTATGTAAACATTTTATGTTATATGGCTTTTAGTATGTTATATGGCTTTAGTAATCACTCTTAGCGATTATCATGCGCAAACTACTATCAGACATTTTAAAGAAATGATTAAGATGCAAATGAAATGACTCGTTTAAAGAGGCCGTCAACAAATTTCTCTTGTTTGACTCTCTGTGAAGTTCAAAGACTGCAAAACTAAAAACAGTCCTCCTACACACGTATATGCAGATATATATAAATGTATATGTTTGTTTATATATATAATATTGCCTATGCTTGTGTGTGGGCCAAGGACAAGGACACGTTCACGACGACGATGTCGAGGACGTGCCAAAGTTGCTGACACACTTCGGGTTCGAAAGTGCTAGACAGAATGTCTGCCCGGGTGCATGACTCCCCCTGACCCCTTTCCCGCTGTCTTCCAGCAGACATTTTTATTACAAAACTTTATCTTTGCCAAATACAAAAACGAGGAGATTGAAAAAAAATATAAAAAAGCCAACGTTTGGTCATCCTGCTAGTCCTTTTGTCCTTTTGAGCGTGTGTTTGTAATGGGCGTTGGGTGGCATAAAGTTTAGTTTTGCATTTTATATAACTGGCATTAAATGTGCAAGCTGAAAGTCGTTGTCGTAGTATGCGTAAAATTTGAGAAAAAACTTGTTGCCAAATTAAGTTAAGAAGCTCGCATGGTTCTTTCGGAGGATGATAACAATTTTATAAAGGGACGTGTAAAGCATGTATTGATCAATATAGCACATGTGCATCTGATTTTCATTTTGATACTAAAAAGATTACTGTTTAACACGATTTATATTGTATAGCTTTAAAATAAAGGTCACGTTTTTTGGAACTATAATAATTAAGCAAAAAAGGTATTTAGTTTGAAAGTGCGAGCAAAATGAGGACTAGACGAATATAAGACCCTAAAGTCCTATTAGAAGCTAGTTGTCTCTATTTTAAACCCTTTTTGGTTTTTAAAATTTGGTAAAATACAATTCATAAAATAATTCCTAAGACCCCATCAATGAATACTTTGTTAATATTCAATATTAACATAGACATCGCTATACGATTTAATCCTGTTTTTTAACTGGGATTTCTTTACATGCAATTTGAAGAATTTACCCTTTTGTTTTGTAATTAAAAACCAAAGAATTCTCGTTTTTTTGTAGACACCGATAACTAGTTTAGCGAGCACTGGCACAATGCGTGACCTGCCCCAAAATACTTATGACAGCTATAGGTTATAGTCAACTCAAGGGATGATATAAATGATATACAACTATCACAGTAATAAAAAAACAGAGAATTATACGCATAATTCTTCGAACACAACTCTATCGTTCTTATGGTGACTAAGAATATAGATCAACGCCGCTTTCAGACTTGATCTGCGTACATATATAAAAGGACGATTGCAAAAACCTCTAGCTATTAAATTGAAATAAAGGCAGGCGGACATGCTTATTTCATGGTTATTTTGACTTATGCTGATCAAGAATATATATTCTTCATGGGGTAAAATAAAATATTATTGAATGCGCCATCGACTGGGGCATATTCATTTTGAAATTGGTCACTGATATAGCTCGACTACATAGTTCATTCTCGCTTTTCTATTAATTTTCGGATATTTTCTTTGGCAGCTAATTCATAACAATTCTATTTGAACGAAATTTTCTCATTAGATTGCACTTGCAACACGTTGAAATGGACTCGCCAAACCCTTTGTTCTGATAATCTTCCTATAGCTGTACAAAAATAAAAATTTAATAATAGATACATTATGGAGTCATTATAGTATCCAACAAAAGACTCAGTTTAAAATATTTCTATTCTGCATTACTCTCACAAAAATGAAATAAACATCATGTTAATAATTATTTTTGTTTGGTTCGAAGACGAAGAATTTTATTGCAATGCCCCAAAAGCAACAGCAGTAACAAATACCAATAAAAACAACGTTATTGACAAGAAACAACGTTGCATCTGTAGGTCAAGGTGCCTAAAAAAAAATTAAGGGGTAAAAATGGTTCGCACTTTAAACAAGAATACAACAAAAGACAAACCATATCAACAAGCAGAAAAACAAAAACCCCCATATCCCTGCATTATCACTTTCTCTAGACTGAGGAAATGTTGTTACAACTTTTGACCCATTTCATGTATATACATATAACATTTTTCGGTTTTAAATTTGCAATGAGGACGAAGAGTTGAAAAGTTAGTAAAATGCTCGACCTTCAAACAAGTTGAACAAACTCTACAGGCAAACTCAGACACACAAATATTCCAAAAGAGTCAGCCAGAGTCAACAAACATCCGAAATCCAAGGGAGAAGTGTAAATATGTAAACGTCATTTCGTTTCAATGCGAATTTCGGACGGAAAGAGCATAGAGAATCTTAAAGTCATGTGGTTATGATTATGACTACTTAAAAAGATTAATTGATTATATGGTTAATCTTTCTCGTAGTTGACTATTTGCACAGAGAATTATCATACAGATGAAGGTGTAATCAAAAATATTTATAAACTTGGGATAAAGAAGTAGACATCCTAAAAAACGATTAAAACAAAGGATAAACGGCACATGTTGCAATGTTTGAGTGTTAAGTCTTAAAATGAGCCTTAATATGTCCTGAGATAGGATGCTGATAGGTTTAAACCTCTATATACTCTCTCACTCTTCCTCATTTTACGTTAAAAACATTATAACCCCGTCCGAATAATTATAAAAACGAAAAATATATTATCCTATATTATCAAATATATTCGGTAAACCGTTTAGTTTGTCCATAAAACTGTATCCATTCTTTTCCCATCGAATGAAAGGCAATATTTTGTGAAAATAAAACCATCTGGTAATCAAAATCAAAGATGACAATAAAGCTTGGAGGGCTAAAAAGTTCGTTGGGGCTACAACTGAAAAGACCCCAAATCATTGCCGACTTTTGCATTTCATTGACCCTTTAAATGGCGAAGATACACACAGATGGCACCGCCTACGCACTCTTCTGCATGTCAGTCAAAGTTCTTTCTCTCGGCAAAATGGAGAAAAATTTGATTTGAGGAGTTTATTCAATTTTCTGCATGTGGGGCTGCCTATAGCGGGGGCATCACATAGATACACACCCACCCGCACACTGCCATTTAAGTGCACGCTGTTCAACTGATGTCTGACGGACAACCAGAGTTATGGCGAGTGGGTGGCGGAAATCGGGTGATTCAGGTGGGCAGGGGACCAGGGGAGAATGCCCTGAACTCTGCCAATATAATACAATCAACGTTGGGCTTCGATTCGATGCGCATTCGATGCGTTTGCCGCTTTGGAGGCAGTGGAGGTCCGGCTACCGACGCGTAGGCCCACCCATCCATGCGTGCTTTCTACCACCCACCTACACCACACCTACATGTCCTCCACCTCACAAGCGCACACAAGCAGACTTGGTTCTTGCTCTCATGTGCAGAGGAAGCTTTTATACATAGGCTCGTTTCATTCACTCGCCCCAGTATTTTGTTTGATTTCAACTCTCGTTCTCGCTCGCTCCCTATGTGGCATGTCCTGTGCTCTGTGTTCCAAGTCCTGCCATCCGCCGTGTGGAGCAGAGCACGAGGAGGCATCTGGGGCTCTGGTCACACATGCGTTTGGCCTTTTGCCTGGCACACATAACAACAGCAGCAGCAACTACATCAGGTTGCTGCAATAGCAGCCACAACAGCAGCAGTGGCAACAGCAACAGAAATGTCGCGCTGTGTTTCAATCGTTCTATATGGCGCAATTGCTGATTGGGTTTGCACAGTGGACAAGGTGGATTAAAATATGTACCGTTAGCAGTCAATTATTATTATTAAATAATAAATAACTGCTATATATTACCGTATATGTTAAGAAACAACGAATTTATATATATTAAATTGATTCAGTCGACTATTAAGAAAATAAATAATTTTTTATTGAATTTATAATGCCCCCTAAAAGGGCATAAAAAGGCTATAACAAAATTTGATGTCCTAAAAAAGGGCTATATTTATAATTTGTATAATCTGTATCTTATACGTATGTTTAAAAAAATGAAGTGTTGTCAAATTTCCGATAAATTTTCCTTTTGATCAAAAATATATTTGTCGTTAATTTGCAATTTTTTAATTATTTTCCTGTTAATTTTTTTAATTTTTCCTATGGCAACTAAATTATACGTCGTATTATTTTATTTAAAATTAAAGCCGTAATTCTGAAATTGTGAAAATAGCTATTTCTACAATTAATTTTATTATGTTGCTACATGATACAGTTGGCATACGGCCCGTTACGTCGTGTGACCTTTCTTCATAGAAAATAAAATTTTAGTTTCACAACTCAGAGCCTAATTTAAGCAAAAACGCAAGAACAGAAGAACAGACTACTGTATAGGGTCGGAAATGTTTCCTTCACTGTGTTACAAAGTTTTTACTGAAATTGTATCCTTTGCAAAAGAATAATAAAGCCGATATTTTAAATTTGTTTTAAAACTACCATTTTTATTTTAAGTTTTATCAGAAATTTAAAAGTTTCAAAGTAATGATTAGTCCTATCAAATTTGTACTTTTAAAAATAACAAATTATGACTGAGCCTTAGTTCGTTCATGACCACTGTACACAAAAGGCAGTACTCAAAAAACGCCAGCCGATGCAGCCACCAAAAAACAACAACGACAACGGCTGCAATACATGCGTGGGGAAAAGACGCGAAAGGAGTGGGGGTCAGGGAAGGAAGTGGAGGATTTTGGTGAAGGGATGGAGGGTGCGAATGGAAACGTGAACGGCGACGCTGGCGAAAATGGCGGCAGCGACAGCGACGCAGCCTATTTCGGTGGCCAGAAATATAAAAAAGGGGCGTGCACGGGGTGGGGTTGCAGGCGGTGGTGCCCTGGCAGCTGAGGGACAAAGTGCAATACACCAGAGAGCGAGAGAGGGAGGATGGGTGGGAGTGGTAGTGGGCTGCGGGGGTCTGGGGAATAGGGGGGAACACACAAGCACACACTCAGAAATGCTGTCGGGAAAACGAGAGGAAAACGAGGACCTGCACACAACTGCACTGGGGACTATGTACGAACGGGATGTCGTGTATGTATTGCCATTGACCAGGACACTCCCCCTCTCGCTCTCTGAGCCCATCTCTTTCTGGCCTGCTCGCTTGTTTACCAATTTATTTTGCGCACAATACGAAACACGGAAAATGCATGAGGCCACCGGCCGTCTCCCCTCCCCGCACACCACCCTCCACCACCACTCAAAAAAAAAACGAGATACGTTCCAAACGAACGCAATGATAGCCACACAGCAGAGCAGGCCAAAAGCAACAACAAGGAGCCGGGCCAAAAAATTGCACGAATTCCAGTTCGATTTTTGGCCATAATGCAAAAAGCATGCTGCTCTGCTCGCTCCCTCTCCCAATATACGAGTATATCTGCCATCTTAGTCGCTTTTGCATTCTGTGGCTGCTGCTTGTTGTTATTTTCCGTTTGCCACTTTGTGCGGGATTTCTCCTTTTGACCAGTTTTCTTTCCCGGCTTTCCCTAGCTTTTTTAGGCTTTCCTCCGCTTTTTTTACGGAGTTTGTTGGCTTTTATATCCTTTTCAGGCCGCGACTTCCACTTTGATAGAACGAGCGCCGAGTTTTATTTTGTTCTCCCCTTCTTTGTTCCCCCTGACTTTTTGGGAAAAAAGGGGTTTGGTGGTAGTACACACTCGTAGTGAGTTTTTATGCCCTGTGTCCTTCGTAGTAGTAAGTACTCGTGGTCCGAAGTCAGTCACCAGCTCATACGCAACATGCCCAGTTACAAAAAGTCGCTGTGGAAATGCAAAGAAATGGAACGAACGAAGTATAAAAGGAATGGTAACGAAATATTGAAGGAAAATGGGGCACAAAGGATTCGAATGTTCTGAAAAAACTCAACACAATTTTCTTAGGCAAATATTTCTTATTTTTCGATTGCCACACACCATGAAATTCCGGTATGTTGGAAAAACTTGCATCAACGGTTGATGAACCTTTAGTTTCTATAACGCTCGCTGATTCAGTTTAAACGCTACCGTCTCGAGAAATGATCAGCCGACTTTATTGTTGTTTCTGGAGACATACATATTACATATCACTCGAGATTTAGTCGTTGCATATAGACAGAACAATCTAGACTATGTAGTCAGCTGGAATTTTGTTAGCCAATATTTGTAACACTTTGTTTAGTCTCAAGCTATGTACGTATGGGTAAACAATTCTCGGAATAGAAAAATCTGAAACACTGGGCCAGACAACATGCATCAAGTATCTCAAACGAGGACTCCACTTCTCGCTTTCGTTCTCATCCTGCTCCTCAAGTTGCCGTCCTCGATCGCCAGTCTGGATGACTCCTTTCACGACCAGTTGGTGACGTATCTGAAACCTGACGAGCCGCACATTCAGGATGGCCAGACGCTGCTCAAGATGCTGTACATCCACAACCGGGTGCAGGTCTACTGTCAGCGTCCCACAGCCCTGACCTTGTGGAACGTGTTCCAGAGCAACCGCTTGCGCCTGCATATCGCCGCTGGCGGAGATTACAGTCAATATAAGGGGGCCACCGTGCGGGAAATCTACGAGGCACATCGCCAGCGGAATGAGTGCTACGAAGGAAAGCCTCTGTGGATTTTGGGAGAGGAGCAACGGATTATCTCGCTGCCCACCCACAGCCACGCCTGTTACGGCATCTACACGGACCACCCGTTCGCCCTCACGCTGGAAATCGTCAGCTGCGACCTTGAGCGGGTCGCGCAGTTCACCTTCGGCCTCGTGCTGTGGCTAAGCTGTCCGCACCTGGCGGATTCGCTGATCTGCTTCTACTGCTCGGCTGCCGCCTTGGGCGCCCATCTAGCGGGCGTAATCGTGGTCTCCGCCGCCCTAATGACATCTGGCGGCGAGCGACCGCTGCGACCGAGGCCGCTCAGCGGAAGTTTTAAGCAGGTGCTCGAGGAGCGGCCTATTGTGATGGCCTTGGCGTTGGTGGGTGGTGCATGGTCGCTCCAGTCCACATGCCAGAGGTTCTGCTTTCTGTGGCGGCGTTCTATCCTGCGGCGCCTGCACCGCCGCCTGTTGAGGATCACCGCCTACTGGGTGATCCTTACTGCCTCCGATCACAGAGGCTTTGGATGGACCAGCGTTTGGCTGCTGCTCCCCTGGCCGGAACTTTGGCGGCTGGTGCGCTGGCTGAGGTCCCAATACGTTCGCCACCGGCGTCGGTTTGTGCCCCCGAAGGCTCGGGTCCTGCTCAGCGAGGATGAGTTTCAAGCACAGTCGGCATATGAAACTCATCGAGCTGTGGGTGACTTTCGCGACATTTTGCGTCAGGATCCGCCCACTTGGCAGCAAGTTTCACAGCTGCAGCAGCCGCAAAATTTCGCCAGGTTTCTGAGTGGTGGCAGTCACTTGGGGATCACTCGCTCTTCTCATAACTCCTTTCCATCACAAAAAAATATCAGTTTAAACACAACTCGCTCTGGTCCTGACTCAATTTCATCCCAAAGCTCGAAGCGAGAGCACTGTGAGTGTTGCTCCGTTTTAGATACTCTCAGTCGACCATCCACGTGGAACTGCCGTAACAGACGCCTTCGTTTGACGCCTACCAAAAGAGAGGAGGATATCGGTTGGCATTCACCATGCCCAGAATCTTGTTGCTCCTCCACAAGTTCGGTAACCACCTTGTACCGCAACGATCGTTACACATAAAGTTGTAAAAATCCATTTTAACGCAATCATGACGGAACAGGGCAAAGAACAAATCGAAAAGTAAAGATTGAGGTGGAGCGATCGGATCGAAAGCCAAGGGAAGCCAAGATTAGCTGACCTATTCAGTTAAGGTGGTCGGTGGATACCGACGATTGTCAGTGGCAAGACAAGTAACATGTTTTAAAAAATAATGATGCTAATCACCAACAGACTGGAACACAAAAAAAATCGTTTATGAAGTTACTTAGTATGTTTATAATTTTAAAATTCTGAATTATATGCTTAATCCGTTCTTATAAACACGCCAACAGACCAAATTAAGCAATACAAAATAATGTAATTTAACATCTGATTTTTACCTTTTAAAATTAAATATACACTTGGAAAATGGTGGGTCTGTTTAGCTTATCTACGTGTTTATTTCTGTAACTTCCTTGTACCTTACCTAGTTAAAAAAACATGGTACCTATTCCAGCACTGCTCATAATTTAGATTACACCCATCTAACAATTAGATACTTGGACGGTTCGCTATTGGGAGACTCATTCCTGACTTATAGTCATTGCCCAATATTGTGAGTGGCCTTTTTCTTGAAGGTGAATTGAGTTTCACAAAGAACACTATTAATAAAACCATTGGTTTTTGCGTTTACAAAAAAATCGTTTTTATTCGGGCATCTACATATATTAGCTTTTTTTGGTATAATCCAAACTTTAGGAAAAATCTGAACTGTAAAAGGAAATTGGGAAAAGCGAAGAAAATTATGGTTTTTACCATGTATTGATGCTAACTCAACATATATATTTTTTTACGATTTCAAATAAACATTTTTAATTTTACAAAATCAAAGTATCATCATATACGTAGCTGCCATTGACACAAATAAAAATTTATTTACAAATCGGCCTAACTTTAAAAATAAGTCGTTTTATAGAATTATACATTTTTTAATGTCAATACATCAACATCTATTTCTGATAGTTAATACTTGCAAAACTTAAGTTTAAGTCTCCACAACCCACACCCAGGCAGATGCATCCGTACTGCTTTTAACTTAATTGTCCTGATTAGCATGCGTCCGTGCCTGTTATCCTCGTTGAAATTTTTCTGTGCTTTTGACATTCGTTGGCGCATAGAGTTACAAAATAAGAGACTGGCTAGCATGTGCTAGGGCGAAAGGGTTTGGACGGTGAAGATTGGGGCACAAATGTGCCTATTACCTCCTCCCTGGCAGTTTACCATTAGCCACAGGAGCGAAGGAGGCTGTAGTTGCAGCTGCAGCAACTGGAACAACAACAAAGTTTGGTCAAACATCAGAAATATTCGTTCGCTTTGGCTATTGAACGCAGGCCAAAGCGCAGTGCACAACGCAGTGAAACCACCCTCCACCGCATGCAAGGACCAAGGACCTGCTCCTCGGCCCGGGCATCGTCAAATGCAAATGGGTAAAAAGCGCTTTGACGACCATGTGGGTGGAGGAGGTCGTGGTAGTGCTGCAGGGGAGGAACGATGGGTGGGCAGAGGACCGGGTGGACAGTTGGCCGGGGCAGACGCAAAACGCATTTCAAATCGAAAAGTGGAACTTCACTCATTTAACGGAGGGAAACGGCGGCAGGTGACTATCCAGGGTTGCCCTCCACATAAGCCTAATCACAGGGTATCACAGGGGTAAATCCAATCTGGGGAGCGGGGCAAATGCTCTCGTTTCTTTATTTCGCAACTGCTTTATATGTAGTTTATTTCTGCGGAACTTGGGGATTAAGAATCTTTTTAAATGTGCTTAGGGATTGGTAAAGTTGCGAAATTCAAAAAATAAAATAAAAAGTAATAGTGCTAAAAAATGGGTAACGTAAGCAAACAATTATCTTGCGCTTAAAAAAAATTAAACTTTTATGTTTTCGAAAATTTTCGAAGTTTCCATATTTTTAAACTTTATTTTGGGCAAAAAAAAATTAAAAAGTGGTTAAATAATTAAAACACGATTAAGGTATTCTAATTTTAAAAAATCGAGTTTTGGGCGACCCAGCTTCTTTAAGCTGTTAAAATGTGTGTAAAAAAAAGGTTAGGCCTCAATATTGTAACTAACTGATAAAAAATATGGCAGGATGAAATCTATTTTAAAATGGAATACAATTGTGTTATTTTATATAATTTTTCTTTAATCCTTAACTTTAATTTCCAAAATTTTGTACTTTCTGCGAAATTTTTTTAAATCAAAAGGCATTTAAAATGTTATATTATACAAATTAACAAAGAATTTCTAAGCAGATTGTCAATTCTGCGTCTACCGGTACCATTTCTCACTAAAAATTCGGTTATCCAAGTAGTTTATTTCGGAAACCGATAATTTCTGCATCAATATTAGGATATCGAGCACAATTAGTCGAGCACATTTGGTGCTCCTCATTTTAGTTCGCCTTACTTGGTGAAAGGAAATTTGACTTCGTAGTTGGCTTGTCTCTCGATATTGAAAAACGACCAATGACCACATTTTTTTCCACAACTCTCGAAGCTTGGAAGCAGCATATTTTTCGTAACTTCCCGGTTTTGGGGGTTGATTCCGGCTCGGGAAAGTGCAACTAAAGATGAGGTGGGGGTTGTGTTGGATTTTTGGGTGGGTTATGTTTGGCTTTAGTTGGGTGGTGAGGCGCGGATCGACTCGGGATGGTCGCTAAAAAGTGCATTTTCAGTTCTGGTGTCCCGTTCTGGGATTATGGGGTTGTGCACAATGACGTCAAAAGATCAGTGACGGGGTGGAATATAATGTAACTGGGAAACCAGAAATGTTTCTTTTTTTCGATAAATTAGGGTTCGTTGGTGGGATATTCGAGTATGAATTGGGGTTTGGTATTAAGTTATGGATTTAAATGAAGAAACATATGAGATTAATTGGTAACAAACAATAAAAGTGTTCAGCTTTTGTTGTATTACCTTTTATATAATCAAAATTACATTTTTTTTAAAACTATGCCGTTTAGTACAAGTAAAACTAGGCATTGGCGTAATACGGAAAATGTAACTGCAATTTTGACTTCGGATTCTAAAAAACTCATCGCATCTCATTTGGAATTTTTTTTTGGGTTACCTTTGAATAAAGATATTGAGTAAAATTCGTTTTGTAATTGAAATATATTTTAAGCCGGTTAAAATGTAATTGGTATAGACATAGGGAACTAAGATGCACACGTTATTTTCAAAGTTATTTGCCCACGAAGTAACTACAGTTTTCAGTGCTTTATTAATATTTATCAAAGGCATTCTGGAATCTGCCAAGTGTCTGTACAATAATATATTTTGTAATGTTTGCAGCCTTAATTGGGAAAAAAAAAGCCTTGCAAATTTCCAAAATTCGATTTCATACGAGCCAGCTTCTTTGAGCTGTCCTCACAGTACAAGTTTAGTCGCAGGTCCGATTTCTACATGCGGAGACATTTTTTTCTTCAAAAAAATTTCACTACAACTTACTATACATTTTTTAAATTGTATTTTAAATAGTAATGGGATTCGGTCCTTACATAATAACGGATATTGCAAGGCGGTCATGCCTATGGCAATACATATCCAGTTTATTTTAATTACTATTATTTAAAATAATGCATTTGTAATCCACTTTGTAATAGCAATTTTCGAAGCTGGTAAAGCGTTAAACTAAGCAAAAAATAAACTTATCCTTGCTTTTCAGAGTTTTTTCTATCCTAAATTGGAGCTGCTACTGACCTGCACCATTGTGATGTCCTTGTGTGGGTGTCCCGTTAATGAGTCCTAATCCAGCGGCTTTTCAAACGCCGGTTGCTGGGAGGCTGGGCAGCGGTCAAAGCTGAGGGAACCGTTAGAGAGGGACGGCAGCAAAACAAAACGAAATGCGGCTACAACTGAAAGACGCGAGAAAGCGGTGCACGTGGTAAATTCACTTTTGTTTTAGTTGCGCTTCTTTTGAACTGCCTGCCGAATTCATTGAATTCAGGGGAACACACACTCACTCGCAACTTCGTATGGTGGGGGGAGTGTGGGAAAAGAGCGGGACAAGCAAACGAAAGACACGCGGTTTCAATTATTTGCCGTTAGCGCTAAATTAAATCTGGTCCATTTGATTTATCACTGTTTTTATTGCATTGTGCGAGTTTCAGTTGTCTGCGCTGTTTACGCCTTGCCTCGCATTGAGTTTAGTATTTGTTTTGATTTTCCGTGCGGCAGACGAACTTCACGCGTTCTGAGTCAGTTTATTCCTATTTTCCGAACGCGTTCTAAAGTCAGCTGCGTGTAGATTGACCGTTCACGGACCATTAAAATATACCATCGGTCGCTGATAAAAAACCTAAAGCTAATCCAAAATATACTAAATGAAAAACGCACCTGTGACCCAAACCATGAATGACAATGTTGATAGACAGTTAGCTGTTGCTCAAACCTATGTGAAGCCGTGACCAAAAATAAAAAAACATTTTTTAAATTACCGGTTCAAGGCGAATCTTTAACAAACATTGATTCGGTTTCTTTTTAAAAAAATTGATCATAATCTTAATAAAAAATATAATTTTCTTAATAAATTTATTTCTTTATTAATATAACACTTGGCTTAAATTAATTTAAATCATTTTTAGTTTCAATATTTAAGCAATGGAAGCTATAAATTATTTCATCAAATTAGCATTGTGGCGTTCTTTCATTCAACTATTTAAATGGCCTTTCCTTGCTAAAACTGATGTAGTATTTTTAAATGTAATAGGGGTTTTAAGAGAAGAGCATTTAAATATAAATGATTTATATATTTTAAGAGACATTTATCGTGGAAATTTTGATAAATTTTGTTTAATGCAGTCTTTGGAAATTATGTCACCGTATTATAAATTATTTACTGAGACCGATTATATATGTACATATGTGTTTGTATATACAAACCACCGATTAAATTTTTTTGAAATGACTAGTTTTCTTTTTTCAAAGTCTACGATTTTATTTTAAAACCTTTAGCCTACTTCTTCTATTCTTGATCAGGATCGCGTCCTGAGTTGATATAAGCATGTCCGTCTGTCCGACTGACTGTCTGTCTGTCCGTCTGTCTGTTTCTACGCGAACTAGTCTCTCAGTTTTAAAGATATCGAATTGAAACTTTGCACACACCCTCTTTCCTTTGCCTACAGTATACATATAAGTCGGAGCGAGCCGTATTGGGCGACTATATCAGATAGCTGCCATATAACTGATTGATCGGAAATGCCATAACTTTGGTGTTTGCCGAAGTAGATAGGCTCCGCCCGAAGTTAGCTTTCTTTTCTTGTATATTGTTCATTTTGGAAATGGAAGGCCGTAAGCGTCCTATGGAAAAAGATTTATGGCTCAGAATAGTGTTTACTTGAAGATTGAATCATTGTTAACAATTATACAAATTACGAATTCGTAGATGGTCAGACTTGCTTATTAAAAACAAATTATAAAAACAAATGGCCAACGTTCTGAAACAATTTAAAACAAACCGGGAATTATAAAGATTTAGCTGGTATGGACAATAAAGAAATTACTTGCAGAATCCTTTTCTCAATGCATTTTAGCATCCTTAAATCAAACAAATAATTCCCTATGTCAAAAGAGCTGAACAACAAAAAAAATAACATAAATGATAGACACTAGAATCCGGTTATAACGACTCCGCCTTATTGCGACGGAATCTCGATGGCTTGGTTGGTTCAAATAAAAACTTATATAATACAAACTTATATGGTTAGTGCGTCTTCCGGGTATAAAGACATAAAATCGTCGGTCCCATGAAGGTCACTATAACCGGATTCTACTGTATATCTAAACTAAACTAATTAAATTATAAAATTGTTTTGATATTCAAGCCTTTTTGGATATTTTTATGCAGTGCTCTAATTAATAATTTAGAAAATAGAAAATATCTCCTCCACTGCATTACAAACGTTTTACTTAAATAAGGGTATAAAATCCCATTTCTTTCGATGTTTTAAGAAGCCGGTTTATGGTTCTGCTAATTTATTTTATCGCTTATCTTTTCCCTCTCAACTACTTTTTAATAATTAATTTGATAAATTTTCTGAGCACAACAAATTAAAACAAAATATATATGAGCCTTAAATTTGAATTCTTACATTTCACGACCACTTACAATAATATAAGTATAAAACCAAAGTTTAAACAAGAGAGAACGCTATAGTCGGGTGCCCCGACTATCAGATACCCGTTACTCAGGTAAAGGGAGTGCGAGGGAGATGGAGATAGAAATTTTGATCACGCATAACTTTTTAACGAATGGTCCGATTTGAAAAATTTCTTCTACATTTCGATAGGTATTGATAAACACAATAAAACTGCATTTATACTTTTCCGAAATATTAAAATTTTTAAAATCGTATATGAGCGATTGTGGGCGTTAAAGGGGGCGTGGCACCTTTTTGAAACAAACTTGCGCTGCGTAGGAACTCCTAGAATCTGCATGCAAAATGCCAATCTTCTAGCTTTTATAGTTTCCGAGATCTCAGCGTTCATACGGACGGACAGACGGACAGACAGACAGACGGACAGACGGACATGGCTATATCGACTCGGCTAGTGACCCTGATCAAGAATATATATACTTTATAGGGTCGGAAACGCTTCCTTCTAGCTGTTACATACTTTTGCACGAATACAATATACCCTTTTACTTTACGAGTAACGGGTATAAAAACACAGTTTTGCATGTCCTTGGAAGTTATGTAAACGTATTATGAATTAGGTTTGTATATATTAATAATGGGTAGTTTCATTCAAATTTTTGACTAGTTTATTTATTATATAGTTTAGGTTTCGTGGACCAATATTAGCCGGTATGCTTTCATAAAAATTTACTACAATCATACTCAAAATATGAAGAATGAATGTTCTAGTGTGCTGAGGAAACCCCGTTTAAAAACTTCTTAATCATTTTCTGGTACCCAGCGTCTACTCATTTTCGTAAATATTAACTTAGAGGATTCCAGTTTGAGAGCGCTCGAGCAGATGGTTCAGTGCCACTGGTTGCCAGTTGCTGAAGCTTCCATCGCTGACCATGCAGACGTGGCGATCGATGTAGCAAAATAGCTTTCCCACGCGATAGATCTGTGAATCAGGGAACAAGTTACGATTAGAATGTGAAGGCATACTTTCTCAAAAACTCATTTCCGTTCACCTGTTTTCCCATCTCCCGCCTTCCAGGAATGGGAGCGAAGATGATGCCCAAATCCGCGCATTGCTGCGACACAAGCTCTTTGAACTCTAGCTGAGCGGGCGGATGAATTAGATCCAACATCATCACAGGGGCCGGAGGAACTGGTGGCGGGGGTGTGGGCGAGACGGTGGGCTGCAGCAGCGCGTCACTGGCTCGATGCATCATTTCCAGGGCTCTCCGCAGATGCTCCTTGACGCTCGGCTCTCGGAGGAGCGACTCGCTCAACATGCTCTTCCAGCCCGTGTACCATCGCGATATCTCCGCGTAGTCGGGAGACTGATTTAACCAGACCACGAGCACCTGCATCCAGCGCGGGAAGAAGTGCCGGTCCAACAGCTGAGCCATGTACATGGGCTCGATGAGCTCGTGCCACTCCCACACTTGGTGCCACAACTCCAGGTCCTGATGCAGTGGATTGATGACGAACTCACCCAGAGTCGCCTGCAGTTTCGGCACGATGTGGCGCTGCAAGAACTCCTGCATCTCCTCCTCGGGGAAGGCCTGCTGCCAGGGAGTGAGCATGGCCCTGGCGGAGCGATCCTGCGGCGACCAGGCGCGCAGCGCCACGCCCAATTTGCAGCGGATCTGTGGATAGACGGCCTCCTCCAGCTTGCTGCCCAGAATCGCGTGCCACGGGAGCACCCAGCTGTCGATGGGCACGGTATCTGTGAGGGGATCCCACTCCTGGACACCGGCCACCAGTCGAGGCAAGACCAACTGCTCCAGCACAGAGTCCAGAACCCAACTGGGCAGCAAGGGCGCCCAGGCGTCCAGGAGCGCAGCCATGGGCGGATGCTCCTTGGGCTGCCAGGCTGCGGCGCTGGCCCGAAACGAGGGCATCACCCCGGCCCAAATAAGCGAGGAGTACGGATCGAAGACGTTGCGGGGCTGCTGCTCCGCCGGCTCTCCTTGTTGCAGCATCGCGCGCCACTTCTTGACCAGCTGCAATGGCTCCGTTGGCTGCTCCAGCGGTTTCCATTGGACCAATTCCCTCTTCAGGAGCGGTGCTATTACGCCCGCTGCCAGATCCGCCAGGCCGAACTCCTGGAACTCGGCAGTGTAGTCCTCCAGTAGCTCCCGAAAGAGTCGTTCCGCCTGAGGCAAGGCCAGATCCGGATTCTCGCTCAACCGCTCCACTCGGTCCAGAGACTCCTCCAGCGTGCGGATGTGGTTTCGTTCCAGCTGCACGATTTCCTCCAGCTTGCGGTGCTCGCTCTCGAGGGCTGCCTGCTGGCTGGAGCATTCTCGCTCCTGGTTGTCGATGGCGATGATCTGCTGCTCGCACTGGCTCACTAACAGCTGAAGGTTGTGCGTCAATTCGGGCATTGCAAACGCGCAGATGGGGACGACTCCCTTTTCCGTCGGTTCGGTGTCGTAGAGCGTCTCCTCCGGCGTGATTTTGGCTTGGCCCAATGCGTGATAGCCGCTCAGCACTCGCCGCTCAGGACCCGTCATGTCGATCACCGGCACATTGCCCAGTTTCTTGCTCAGCTTCTCCGAAAGTAGATGGCTCGACGTGTGGCCCTTGGCGATCACCTCCTCCACGGACTTGTAGTAGTAGCGCTTGCCCTGTCGCTCCTGCGAATCGTTTCCAGCAGCTACTCCCTTGCGCCACTTGTTCAACTGGTCCTTGAACTCCTTTGCCTCGCGCACATCCTCGTCCACTTTGATGCTCTTGGTGGCCTTTCCGCCGATGCTGGCGGCCGTTTCGGGTCCGTAGGCTCCGATGGCCCCTCTGCCCTTGCGCACATGAGCCTGCACTGGCTGCGAGATGCCCTGCAGGTCCTTGCCCAGACCCTTGCCGGGCTCATAACCCATCTGGAGGAGCAGCTTGGCCCCAATGCCGCGCGTATGCTGCTCCCAGGCGCCCACGTTGCGCTCGCTGGCGATGTGCGAGCGGTGCTGAAAGGAGGCACTGGCCGGTTTCCGACTCAGCGAGGGTCTTTCCTCCTCCGCGGAGCTGTTGGAGGCGTCCGGGTCACTCTGGCCGAAGGCCGCACGTCCGCTGGCCGTGGAGTCGTCGCTCCCTTCGCCCTGATCTCCCTCTGGGCCCTCCCTCCGCGGTTCTGCCCCTTCTTCCGCCTTCAGGGCCCTCTTCTTCTTTTTGCCTGATTGCTGAATGCCGCCGGCCACAAAGTTCACGGGCATGGTGTAGTCCTTGGGCTTCCGGGCGGACCGCCCCCTCCGGCCGCCACCGCCCTCACCGCCGCTCTCCTCCTCGCTGTCATCGGCCCAAATACCTGGGGAAAGCGGTTTATTGACTAAATGTATCTGGCCAGAACCGTGGCACTGCGCTGCTCACCGTAAATCTGTTGGTGCCTGCTCTGTCGTCCGCGTGGCCGGTTCATATTGAACTCATTGTCCAGGTCGTAGTCCGTTATCTCGAATCGCTCGTACTCGTTGTCCGACATTGTTCTAGCACGGAAGTATGCAGATTGTGTTCAAAATTCTGTAAACAAAACACCAGATTGGTAATAGGGATGGGACTTGTGGTAGAGATGGGCCCGCATCGGTGCCCACATCGAAGTGATGGCATCATCGATGGTCTTCCATCTCTAACGAGTTTAAGCCACTGCTTACTGACACATTTATTTAGGCGGCACACTGCTTACTGGAAAAGTGAACTGCTTAGTTAGAGTGTCGGTTCATTTTAAAATTGTTTATAATTTGTTATATTTTGCATCTTTATTTTGCGTTGAAACTATCAATCGAAAAGTGAAAACGAAAACCAAAATGGGTAAACATAAAAATAAAAAAGACAAAATAAAAATATTTATTTATTTAATATTCTTAAGCAAAAACATATTGTATTTTCACTTGATTCATTCGAAGGTTAACTACAATATTAAATCCATTTCTAATGGATTGCCTACAATTTTTTCATTTGGAGTAAATATTTATGTCAAAAGTTGAGACATTCCGAGGACTTTGCGGTCCCAAATTTAAAGAACAATTGTTACGCTCCTTTTAAATAAAACAATAAAAATATGCTAAAACAAGTTTGGAATTTAATGTTTTTTTTCGCATATTTTTTTTTAAGGTTGTTCGCTAATTTATTTTAACTTGTTGATAGCTGTAACGGCCTTATATAAACAAAATTAAGGCTCAGTGATATTGATAGAATAAGAGCACACGCAAAAATATTCCTCGGCTTCAGCTCGTCAGCAAATGTGGTGGATTATTTTTAAAGCGGGGAGAGAAAGCACTCCTACACTTGGCTATTGACGGGCTCAAAGCCCTTATCACTTGTGATCAAGTCTACCGCTTTTCCACCTCAGCTGTTAATGGGGCGGCGTTCAGCCCACCCTTCCATCGGCCGTTCCGTTTTCCCTTTCTTTAGAACGGCCCCTTCGCGGTTGTGGTTCTACGGGGCCTCATGTCCGCCGATTACAAACACTCAGTTTTACCACATTTCAAACATTTTACTTATTAACTAACAAATTGAAATTCTCACCAAAAATATTAACGTCCAATATACGAAATAAAACAAGAGAGAACGCTATAGTCGGGTGCCCCGACTATCAGATACCCGTTACTCAGGTAAAGGGAGTGCGAGGGAGATGGAGATAGAAACTTTGATCACGCATAACTTTTTAACGAATGGTCCGATTTGAAAAATTTCTTCTACGTTTCGATAGGTATTGATAAACACAATAAAACTGCATTTTTACTTTTTCGAAATATTTAAATTTTTAAAATCGTATATTAGCGATTGTGGGCGTTAAAGGGGGCGTGGCACCATTTTGAAACAAACTTGCGCTGCGTAGGAACTTCTAAAATCTACATGCAAAATGCCAATCTTCTAGCTTTTATAGTTTCCGAGATCTCAGCGTTCATACGGACAGACAGACAGACAGATAGACAGACGGACAGACAGACGGACAGACGGACAGACGAACATGGCTAGATCGACTCAGCTAGTGATCCTGATCAAGAATATACAATCCTAGTCAAAATTATTTTCACAACACACAATTATTTGCACATCCCAACTTCTTTTAGTTGTTATTCTTGTTGTTGTTGAACAATTTCCCTGAAATAAATGTTATTGGGTAGCTTGATCTATGCTGAAGCGACACAAAAAGAAATGCGAAAGATAGCGGTTCATAGGACAAAGCTAAAAGCAAAAGAAAAAAAGCTTATCAGTTGTCAGAAGTATTTGCACACGTTTTCGGTGCGTCAAAATTATTTTCACAATGCAATTTCGTCATTAGTATTTGGTTTGCAGCGACAAGTGGCGGCTCGTTTGCTCTAATAAATTCAATTCAGTGAAAATTCAATTAAAATAATCATTTATCTTTTACATTTATCTAAACAAAATGCCTAAAACAAGGGAGTTAACCCTTGAGCTCCGGGCTGAAATTGTTACTAAGTTTAAAGTCGGTATTTCAGCAGCTGAAATCGCTAAATTGTATAAAATTTCGCGCAGGAATGTCTACTACTTAGTAAAAAAGATCGATACAGCTGGCACTTTAAAAAATAAGAAAAGATCTGGCCGAAAACCTGTGTTGGACCAAAGACAATGCAGGCACTTACTAGGAGTTGTAGCGAGCAATCCTAGTGCAAGTCCAGTAAAAATTGCCCAAGAATCAAAAAATATAATTGGTAAACAAATAAGTGATTCTACAATTCGTCGCAGGCTAAAAGAAGCTGATTTAAATACATATGTTGTCCGCAAAGTGATTGACATCACACCAACCAACCGAACAAAACGCCTCCAATTTGCATTGGAATATATTAAGAAGCCTCTTGACTTTTGGTTTAATGTTTTATGGACGGATGAAGCTGCATTTCAGTACCAGGGGTCCTACAGCCATCATTTTATGCATTTGAAGAAAAGCCGAAAGCATTTGGCAGCCCAGCCAATCAATAGGTTTGGTGGTGGCACAGTCATGTTCTGGGGATGCCTTTCCTATTATGGATTTGGAGACCTCGTACCGATAGAAGGAACTTTAAACCAGAACGGATACGTTCGAATCCTTAATGACCATGCTTTTATGTCAGGAAATAGACTTTTTCCTACTAATGAATGGATTCTTCAGCAGGACAATGCTCCATGCCACAAGGGTAGGATACCGACCAAATTTTTGAACGACCTTAATCAGGCGGTTCTTCCTTGGCCCCCACAAAGCCCAGACCTAAATATCATCGAAAACGTTTGGGCTTTTATAAAAAATCAAAGAACCATTGATAAAAATAGAAAACGCGACGGAGTCCTCGCTGAAATTGACGAAATTTGGTCCAAATTGACCCTTGAATTTGCCCAAACTTTGGTAAGGTCAATACCTAAAAGACTACAAGCTGTCATTAATGCCAAAGAAGGTGTAACTAAATATTAATAATGTATTTTGATAAAATTAAGAAAATCTTTTGTTAAAATTAGATATTAAGGTGAAATAAATCAAACTAAGTTTTGTGAAAATAATTTTGACGCACCGAAAACGTGTGCAAATACTTCTGACAACTGATAAGCTTTTTTTCTTTTGCTTTTAGCTTTGTCCTATGAACCGCTATCTTTCGCATTTCTTTTTGTGTCGCTTCAGCATAGATCAAGCTACCCAATAACATTTATTTCAGGGAAATTGTTCAACAACAACAAGAATAACAACTAAAAGAAGTTGGGATGTGCAAATAATTGTGTGTTGTGAAAATAATTTTGACCACCCCTGTATATACTTTATAGGGTCGGAAACGCTTCCTTCTAGCTGTTACATACTTTTGCACGAATACAATATACCCTTTTACTCTACGAGTAACGGGTATAATTAGCATTGGCTTAATAATAATAAATATAAACATGTACAACAAATATAATAAATTCCGTGAATAACTTATAAAACTAGGGTGGTTAATATAGTTGTAAATGTTATGGTTTTAAATAAATGTGGCATGCTTAAATATTTAAACTGATGGATTTAATTGACTTTTACTTTAGTTTTATAAAATTTATTTTAGCAAAGTAGCGTAGTTTTTTATACCCTTGCAGAGGTATTATAAATTCAGTCAAAAGTTTGCAACGCAGTGAAGGAAACATTTTCGACCCCAAAAAGTATATATATTTTTGATCAGTCTGTCCGTCCGTCTGTCCGTTTCTACGCAAACTAGTCCCTCAGTTTTAAAGCTATCTGCTTGAAACTTTCCTAAAAGTTGTCTTTCTATTGCAGGTAGTATATAAGTCGGAAAGAGCCGGATCGGGCGACTATATCATATGAGCTATATAGAAACAATCGGAAAAAAATTCAAAAAATTATAACTTTGTTGTTTTTTTGTTCTTTGGGATTTGATTTTATATAAATATTATTGAATTACATTTTTAATTAAATTACAATCGGACAACAATATCATATAGTTGCCATAGAAACGATGGCAAAATGCAGCGTCGTAGCTTCATTGTTTTTAGTAACATAGGCATAAAAATCAAAATATGGTCGATTTGTAATAACTGCAAAGGTATAAAAACTTCGGTTTGCGAAATTTGCCTCCTTTCTTGTTTTTTTTTTATTATACCCGTTACTCGTAGAGTAAAAGGGTATATTGTATTCGTGCAAAAGTATGTAACAGGTAGAAGGAAGCGTTTCCGACCCTATAAAGTATATATATTCTTGTTCAGGATCACTAGCCGAGTCGATCTAGCCATGTCCGTCTGTCCGTCTGTCTGTCCGTCTGTCTGTCTGTCTGTCTGTCCGTATGAACGCTGAGATCTCGGAAACTATAAAAGCTAGAAGATTGGCATTTTGCATGTAGATTTTAGAAGTTCCTACGCAGCGCAAGTTTATTTCAAAATGGTGCCACGCCCCCTTTAACGCCCACAATCGCTCATATACGATTTTAAAAATTTAAATATTTCGGAAAAGTAAAAATGCAGTTTTATTGTGTTTATCAATACCTATCGAAATGTAGAAGAAATTTTTCAAATCGGACCATTCGTTAAAAAGTTATGCGTGATCAAAGTTTCTATCTCCATCTCCCTCGCACTCCCTTTACCTGAGTAACGGGTATCTGATACGATCATCGCAACTCGAGTGTTTTTGCTTGCTCCGCTTTAAAAACTAATGGACTCGGGTCTCACTTCACCTGATTTGCCCAAGAATGGAGCACAAGCTACTCGATTTTTTGGGATCTTAAGACATAATTTGGCAATACACGAAAACAAGGTCCATCCTTGTGTGGCGTGTTTAACAATAAATATAAAAAAAAAACGAGGACGGAAGCTAACTTCGGCAAGCCGAAGTTTTAATACCCTTGCAGACTTTGCCGAAATTGCTAAAACTGAAAAAGTAGCGAAAGGAATAAGGTATACATAAGTAAACAAGATTTGCATCGTTTGATGTCAATTGCTTTTATACTGCAAAAATGTCATATAAAAATAGAAAACAAGAGAGAACGCTATAGTCGGGTGCCCCGACTATCAGATACCCGTTACTCAGGTAAAGGGAGTGCGAGGGAGATGGAGATGGAGATAGAAACTTTGATCACGCATAACTTTTTAACGAATGGTCCGATTTGAAAAATTTCTTCTACATTTCGATAGGTATCAACACAATAAAACTGCATTTTTACTTTTCCGAAATTTTTAAAATCGTATTTAAGCGATTGTGGGCGTTAAAGGGGGAGTGGCACCTTTTTGAAACAAACTTGCGCTGCGTAGGAACTCCTAGAATCTGCATGCAAAATGCCAATCTTCTAGCTTTTATAGTTTCCGAGATGTCAGCGTTCATACGGACGGACATACAGACTGACAGACGGAGAGACGGACAGACGGACATGGCTAGATCGACTCGGCTAGTGATCCTGAACAAGAATATATATACTTTATAGGGTCGGAAACGCTTCCTTCTACCTGTTACATACTTTTGCACGAATACAATATACCCTTTTACTCTACGAGTAACGGGTATGAAAAGGGATACTTTCGCAGTCTTTAACGATTTTTCCTACTGAAGCTATAAGATAATCAAGATATGCGTAAATAAGTAAGACTTGGAAAAATTTATGTCAGTAGCTTACACACTACGCGAAAAATTCAGAAAATCATCAAATTTGGACCGATTTCACCCTATTGTTCCTATGGGAGCTATAGGATAAAGACGTCCGATCACCAAGCGCTTTTACCCTGATTAAGGTATGCATAAAAAATAAGATTTGGAAAGATTTATGTTAATAGCTTTTACACTGCGCGAAATATCTTCCATTCTTGAAAGTTATATCCGATTGTTCCTATGGGAGCTATAGGATATAGACATCCGATCGGGGCGGTTTTCAAACTTGATCTGCGTACACATGTTTTAGGACAACTGTGAAAGTTTCAGAGCGCTAGCTTTTAAACTGAGCTCGCAAACGGTATTGAAACAGACGGACAGACGGACGGACGGACATAAGGACAGACGGAAATGGCTATATCGACTCCCCTATTGATCCTGATCAACTGCGTTACAAACTTCTGACCAAAATTATAATACCCTCTGCAAGGGAATAACAAGGGTATAAAAAAGAATAACGGGTCTCACTCAAATTTTACTTTGGTTTTAACATACTCTTTGTTTAAGTTATGCAATGCCGATTTGGCGACAAGACACATTTAAATTGCCAACTAACACCACATATTAAATATTTTTATACCCGTTACTCGTAGAATAAAAGGGTATATTGTATTCGTGCAAAAGTATGTAACAGGTAGAAGGAAGCGTTTCCGACCCTATAAAGTATATATATTCTTGTTCAGGATCACTAGCCGAGTCGATCTAGCCATGTCCGTCTGTCCGTCTCTCCGTCTGTCCGTCTGTCTGCCCGTCCGTATGAACGCTGAGATCTCGGAAACTATAAAAGCTAGAAGATTTCCTTTAATATAAATCCTTATCGAGAATTAACGTTGACTCTGTTGAGCACCTTGGCCAGCTGTTCCAAAGTCATCCGTTAGATGGCGCTACCACGGGCCATGAAAGGCGGAAATGTAGGCGCTAGCCAGGCTTAAGCGTTTAATAGGTTTTTGGGCGTTAGAGTGGTCGTGGCATACTTTTATTAGGCAAATCGATAGGTATTGACGAAACAAATACATATCAATTACAATTTTCATAATAGCATCAAAACTGTGGCCACAGCTTTGAAACAAACACCATTTTGAAACAAACTTGCGCTGCGTAGGAACTCCTAAAATGCAAAATATGTAGATTTTAGGAGTTCCTACGCAGCGCAATGCAAAATATGTAGATTTTAGGAGTTCCTACGCAGCGCAAGTTTGTTTCAAAATGGTGCCACGCCCCCTCTGACGCCCACAAGCCACAAGCTGTGGCCACAGTTTTGATGCTAATATGAAAATTTTAATTGATATGTATTGCACTCAAAAACATAAACATAAACACAGCTGCTGGTGCAGGACAAAAGCTGCATGCGCTAAAGCAGCGCTGGTGCTGATGCTCGTGCTGTAAATCTGCCAGCTCTAAGAGATCGCCGAATTCAAATTGATAATTTGAACTTGTGGCTTGAGTAACGGGTATCTAATAGTCGAGGCACTCGACTATAGCGTTCTCTCTTGTTTATTTTACAAAATTGCCGCATAATATAATATTATTAGGGTTGATGAAAAACACTCACCATTTTTTTCAGCAGTATCCGTCAAAGAAAGCGCTTTGATCGAGGAACCTGAAATTGCTGCTAGAAAAAGACAATGTTTTTTGGGCACACTTCTTTTTTTATATTTTTTTTTTATATGGGGTAGGGTGGCGAATAAACTTTTCTTTAACTTGGGATTTCTTTTCATTTCCCTTTTCTTCTCATACAGAGGTCCCGCAGAAGTTTTAGATGCTCACAAAACAAACACTTTAGACACAATTTCGAATACATTTAAATAATTTACTTATAATTAGCTTAAAAACATAATATATTTTTTTGTTGGCCGATAATTCCGACATTTTTTTTTTTTTTGCTCCTTTCTTTTTTTGTAGTTTTTTTTCTCACTTGGTGGGGTTAAATTTTTCTTCCTTTTCCACTTTCGTCTTCTCTTCTTGTTTCTCACTCTTTTCTTCTTAACGCTGCATTTTTTTCTGGGTTATGTGCTCTTTTAGGCAGTGGTTTTTTATGTAAAACAAGAAAGGAAAGCTAACTTCGGGCGGAGCCGAAGTTGATATACCCTTGCAGAATATTATGTACATTATATTCTCCAAAATTATTCATATGATGCATTCTTAATACTCATAAAAAATCCCAACTTCCTAACTTCAAAAACACCAAAGTGATGGCATTTCCAATCGTTCAGTTATATGGCAGCTATATGATATAGTCGGCCGATCCTTATGAAATTTGATAGGTCGGATTGATTGTCCAAAAATAAAACCCATAGAAAATCCCAACTTCCTAACTTAACAAACACCAAAGTTATGGCATTTCCGATCAATCAGTTATATGGCAGCTATAGGATATAGTCGGCCGATCCTTATGAAATTTAATAGGTCGGATTGATTGGCCAAAAATAAAACCCATAGAAAATCCCAACTTCCTAACTTAACAAACACCAAAGTTATGGCATTTCCGATCAATCAGTTATATGGCAGCTATAGGATATAGTCGGCCGATCCCGGCCGTTCCGACATATATACTGCGTGCAAAGGAAAGAAGGGTGTGTGCAAAGTTTCAGTTCGATATCTTTAAAACTGAGAGACTAGTTTGCGTGGAAACAGACAGACGGACAGACGGACATGGCTATATCAACTCAGGAGGTGATCCTGATCAAGAATATATATACTTTATAGGGTCGGAGATGTCTCCTTCACTGCGTTGCACACTTTTGACCAAAATTATAATACCCTCTGCAAGGGTATAAAAATGATATTGGGGACTTGGTCAAAACTTATTAGACTTTACACATCATTTCAACCAATTTTTTGCTGCGTTTTTCTCCCCGTCGATCCTCGGTGATCGCTTTACGCGACGTCCGCGTAGACACTGGTGCCTTGTCCGTAAAATCACTCCAATGAGAGTTTCTTTAGGTCCGCTCGGCTGCTGGAGATCTACGTGTTCCGTTTGTCCGAATATTTTTATTTTTTCTTTTTGTCTGCAACTTACCCTAATTTCTAGGACTCGGATGCCTCTTTCTCGAAATTCGCTTCTATACCTGCTAGGCCCAAGTCTACACGTTAAAACTTACTGATTGAATTTTCACGACCTGATGAGTTGGAGGTTCGAATAGAAAAGAATGCTGATGCAGCTCGCCAATGGCGCCAAGCCCCTTAACAGCTGAAAAGAAAACCGTGAGACGCTGGGCGCGCACAAATCAATATGAAAATAAAAAGACTAAAGCCTAGTATCCAGATCGACAAACGATTACGCTAGCGTAAAAACTTTAATCTTTCCAGTGTGACCATAAGTTTGAGAGGTTATCAGATTTAAGCGTGCTACGGTCGTACTGTCAATCAGCTGGATTTGTTGACAAGCAGTTAAGCCTAGTATCCTGATCGACGAAAACCGTACGCCAGTCATGAGAGAGAGCGAGAGGCAAACAGCTGGCGTTCACTTTTCGTCGGGCCTTTTTTTCACGTCGGTCTCCTGATCGACGAAAAAAATACCAGAAAATTCCATAGCGTTGCCAGTCTGCGGAAACGTGAACCCTAGCGAAAAGATTAAAAAATTTAATTTTTTGGCGTGCGCTTCTCACTGAACATTATAAGAAATGGAGGGAAAAACTCAAAAAACTCACAAAAGTCGATTGCAGGTGTTTACATGTGAGGACAAAATAACATTAATACTATCTGGGGTGCCTCTTGTCAGAGCAAAATGTTTTTTAGGTCCAGAATGTACGAAAAAACACAATACAAGTGCAGCTATGAACTTTAAATTAGCAAATAACTATCAGTAAATTAAAAAAAACAACTGTTAAATTTAAATTGTATTGTTTTTTAATTTCTTTGTACAGCGGCAGACTTGTCTTGCCAAGGTATTTGATAATATCTTTTAAAGGCTCTTTTCAGCAAATACGATATTTGAATTTTAACTGCTTGTCAACAAATCCAGCTGATTGACAGTACGACCGTAGCACGCTTAAATCTGATGAACTCTCCAACTTTTGGTCACACTGGAAAGATTAAAGTTTTTACGCTAGCGTAATCGTTTGTCGATCTGGATACTAGGCTTTAAAATTCAAATATCGTATTTGCGGGAAAGAGCCTTTAAAAGATATTATCAACTACCTTGGCAAAACAAGTCTGACGCTGTAATTTAAATTTAACAGTTGTTTTTTTTAATTTACTGATAATTATTTGCTAATTTAAAGTTCATAGCTGCACTTTTATTGTGCTTTTTCGTACATTCTGGACCTAAAAAACATTTTGCTCTGACAAGAGGCACCCCAGATAGTATTAATGTTATTTTGTCCTCACATGTAAACACCTGCAATCGACTTTTGTGAGTTTTTTGAGTTTTTCCCTCCATTTCTTATAATGTTCAGTGAGAAGCGCACGCCAAAAGATTAAAGCCTAGTATCCTGATCGACGAAAACCGTACGCCAGTCATGAGAGAGAGCGAGAGGCAAACAGCTGGCGTTCACTTTTCGTCGGGCCTTTTTTTCACGTCGGTCTCCTGATCGACGAAAAAAATACCAGAAAATTCCATAGCGTTGCCAGTCTGCGGAAACGTGAACCCTAGCGAAAAGATTAAAAAATTTAATCTTTTGGCGTGCGCTTCTCACTGAACATTATAAGAAATGGAGGGAAAAACTCAAAAAACTCACAAAAGTCGATTGCAGGTGTTTAAGCCTAGTATCCTGATCGACGAAAACCGTACGCCGGTCGTGAGAGAGAGCGAGAGGCAAACAGCTGGCGTTCACTTTTCGTCGGGCCTTTTTTTCACGTCGGTCTCCTGATCGACGAAAAAAATACCAGAAAATTCCATAGCGTTGCCAGTCTGCGGAAACGTGAACCCTAGCGAAAAGATTAAAAAATTTAATTTTTTGGCGTGCGCTTCTCACTGAACATTATAAGAAATGGAGGGAAAAACTCAAAAAACTCACAAAAGTCGATTGCAGGTGTTTACATGTGAGGACAAAATAACATTAATACTATCTGGGGTGCCTCTTGTCAGAGCAAAATGTTTTTTAGGTCCAGAATGTACGAAAAAACACAATAAAAGTGCAGCTATGAACTTTAAATTAGCAAATAATTATCAGTAAATTAAAAAAACAACTGTTAAATTTAAATTGTATTGTTTTTTAATTTATTTGTACAGCGGCAGACTTGTCTTGCCAAGGTATTTGATAATATCTTTTAAAGGCTCTTTTCCGCAAATACGATATTTGAATTTTAACTGCTTGTCAACAAACCCAGCTGATTGACAGTACGACCGTAGCACGCTTAAATCTAATGAACTCTCCAACTTTTGGTCACACTGGAAAGATTAAAGTTTTTACGCTAGCGTAATCGTTTGTCGATCTGGATACTAGGCTTTACATGTGAGGACAAAATAACATTAATACTATCTGGGGTGCCCCTTGTCAGAGCAAAATGTTTTTTAGGTCCAGAATGTACGAAAAAACACAATAAAAGTGCAGCTATGAACTTTAAATTAGCAAATAATTATCGGTAAATTAAAAAAAAACAACTGTTAAATTTAAATTGTATTGTTTTTTCATTTCTTTGTACAGCGGCAGACTTGTTTTGCCAAGGTAGTTGATAATATCTTTTAAAGGCTCTTTCCCGCAAATACGATATTTGAATTTTAACTGCTTGTCAACAAATCCAGCTGATTGACAGTACGACCGTAGCACGCTTAAATCTGATAACCTCTCAAACTTTTGGTCACACTGGAAAGATTAAAGTTTTTACGCTAGCGTAATCGTTTGTCGATCTGGATACTAGGCTTAAATTTTTTAATCTTTTCGCTAGGGTTCACGTTTCCGCAGACTGGCAACGCTATGGAATTTTCTGGTTTTTTTTTTTCGTCGATCAGGAGACCGACGTGAAAAAAAGGCCCGACAAAAAGTGAACGCCAGCTGTTTGCCTCTCGCTCTCTCTCATGACTGGCGTACGGTTTTCGTCGATCAGGATACTAGGCTTAAAAAAGTTAAATGAAAAGAGCGTTAAATTCAAATTCAAACTAAGAACGCGCGCGCGCCCACAATCGCACGCGTAGGGGCACACTACACCGAGAGAGGTGGCCACACTTACCGGCAAATCCCACACAGGCGGCGGGCACACTAGATCTCGCCGTGGCCTATATAAGGCGGATCACGGGCCATAGAACGTCACTTAGCAGCAGACCGTCTAAGGGTATAGAGCAACTCCCCAGTGGTGGTAAGCAGCAAAGTCACTTTTTTGGTAGACTAGATCATTCGATCCAAGTCCGCTTATACATTGTAGTTAGTTCCCTTAGTACTTACCTCTCCCTCTAACCTCCTTAACCCCGGCTCGGCTTGCCGATCCGAAGGTTTCATTAAGAGACGTTTGATTTAAGGATCACGCCTCCTTACGGCTCGGTTCGCCGGCCGCGCTCTCTTGTGGCTGACTTCAGGGTCCGCAAGCAACATACTCTCTCTCTCTTGCGGCTGACTTTAGGGTCCCCAAGCACCAAACCGTCTCTCTCTTGTGGCTGACTTCAGGGTCCCCAAGCAACATACTCTCTCTCTCTTGCGGCTGACTTTAGGGTCCCCAAGCACCAAACCGTCTCTCTCTCTTTTGGCTGACTTCAGGGTCCCCAAGCAACATACTCTCTCTCTCTTGTGGCTGACTTCAGGGTCTCCAAGCACCCAAATCATCGCCCGTAGGCGGGTGATTACCGGCCAAAGCCGTCCGATACTCTCATTTCAGGTCCCGGCTCTCTACGTGGCAACCAGCCCTGGGGTCTATACTACCAGCAGCCGTAATCCCGTGCTGTTCCTCTCGAGCAGCTGGACGGCTCCCCCCACCCGGCAGTCGGATTGGACGAGGGAAACGAAAGCAGCAAGGGCGGCACACCGCCAGTCAGGGGAATCCGTTGGTCAGAATCAATCAAATGTCAAGAATCTTACCGAAATAAACCTAGTTATAATCAATTACTGTGTAATTCTCCACTTCTACTCTTGTCGAGCTGGGTATATCTGGCACCAAAGAGCGAACTAACGGAATACACGGAAGAGTTCGGATTAGAAACGGCAGAAAGAATCGAAGATTTAAGACGTTTGTTGGCAGCGTTCGCCAAAAGAACGGATCATACAGAAACAGTCAGACAAAGACAGACAAAACAAGAGAGAACGCTATAGTCGAGTGCCTCGACTATTAGATACCCGTTACTCAGCTAAACAACTTAATATAAATATGCCGTCTTGTATGTTTTTCGCCGCTCGAATTAGCTCCCGATTTTTATGTTAAAATCGGTAACCAGGGAACACCACGTGGAGGCCGTTGATTTGCAACGGGGTCTTTCAAACCAAAATAAAATTTGGGGACCTACGAGTCGACTTGAGTTGCCAAACTTTATTCAAGTTTGGAATCTCCATGTTCCCCAAAATTTTGTTTATCCGTAACATACGGAAGGCATACTTATGTACTTACTACTAATACTACTAATACTTATTTGACCTTACTAATTATATTTTCTTTTTTTGGGTTTTTTTTTAATAAAAAAAAATTTAGTTTAATTTAAGTATATACATACTATAAAAAAATTTTGCATGCAACTATTTAATTTTTTTTAGGGTTTAATTTAGTTACTATAAATAAAATTTAGCATGCAACTATTTAATTTTTTTTGTTTTTTGATTTTTTGTTTATATTAAATATATATATACATACTATAAAAAAAATTGTGCATGCAACTATTTAATTTTTTTGGGTTTTTTGTTTTTTGGTTAATTTAAATATATACATACTATAAAAAAAATTGTGCATGCAACTATTTAATTTTTTTGGGTTTTTGTTTTTTGTTTAACTTAAATATATACATACTATAAATATAATATATACAATTTTCCCTACCTATTCAGCCTCCCTAAGCTAACTAATATACCACTGTGGTAGCTATATGTAGTCTCAAATGTGAATAGTTATTGCTTCTGCAGGTACCACTGGAAACTGCTTTCGGTCAATGGTTGTGGCCTGGTTAGAATTAATCTGAAAGCTTTTTATGATCTTAACTACTGGGGTCCATGAAGCCTCTTGGCGGTGACTGCACTTTGATCGTGCAGCTACTCCTATACTGTCATCTAAAAATTGTATCCAAAGAATGTTTGGAGAGTTGGACGTGTTGAAACCTATCTCCCTAAGGACACCAGTGGCTCCGTTTACGAGACCATCTGATGTGTCTACATTGACCGTCATCATGTATTTAGCAGTGGTTTTTAAAATGAGCGAGGTACACAAACCTTGTGTCTCAGATGTTTTTAATGCCCTAGCTTGTTCCAGACATCTGTTCCCCTGCTCTGAGCTAATATGTGCAGATTTTACAGAGTCAATGGCTTCCGATATGAACTGATCAGTGGGAATCGAGTTGAGCTTCTCCCTATTGTATCGGTCTGTGTCCTGATTGCTTGAAAAAAGGTGAATGGCGTCATTTGGAATCTGACTTTCTACGGAAGTACGTCCTCTAAGTAGGACAATATCTTCAGACGACATTTGGCCGGACGCCATGGTGTTGAGTGCTATTGCAAACGGCTGGTCATCTCGCTGTCGCATTATCTCTGTGAGCTCGAAAAACCTAAAAGGACTCCAGAGGTGGGATCCAAATATAGCGCTGTATGGATCATGCGACGGCGGCTGGAAAATCCAACGATCACAAACTGGCCGCAATTGCCTAAGATCGCCGAACACGATGACCGAAATGCCTCCGAAGGGAGTATCAACGTTGGAGAAAATTTGCTTAAGGCGAGAGTCCAGATGGGAAAACATGGTTGCGCCGACCATAGAAATTTCGTCTATTATAAGAACTTTAAGATCAATAAATCTTGAACGCAGGGTATTTAACAGATCAGGGCTTAAACTCCTAAATGCAGACCCAGCCTGATTTACAGGGAGAGAGAACATGGAATGGAGAGTGGAGCCTCCGATTCCAAAAGCAGCTTTGCCTGTGGGAGCACACAGCAGTATTTTAACAGAAGTTGGGTCGCATCCTACTCTACCATTATACTCCTTGGAAAGGGACTGGAATAAGGTGGATATAAGTCTACTCTTGCCGACACCTGCTCCGCCTCCTACGAACTCATGGAAACTAGCATTTCTCCTTGCATTGTGCAAGACATGCGTAAGGAAAGTTTTTTGCTTTAAATTAAGAGACCTAACTAAGGTGGCTAAATTTTCAGGGGAAATAATTGGCGGGAGCTTTATTATGCGGATATTGCTATCCGGATCTACTTCCTGAACACGGTCGTCTAAGTTTAAAACATTTATTTGAGAAGATATTTCTGGAAAAGCTAAGGCCCTAAACTCCTCATTAACTGCGGCCTCCTCATCTACATTTTCCTCGCTATTTTCCTCAGCCTCCATGGCCCTTCTGAGCGCGTCTTCTAAGCTGTCTATGGCATTATACCTATCAAAGTTGGCTTTAATAGCCTCCTCGTGCTCATGATAAAACTCCTCACAATTTCTCTGAAACAATTCTACCTGTTCATCTCTCCATGGAGAATATAGCATAACTAATGCTCTAAAATAGTTGGGCCTATCAGAATTAATATTAAAGGGGGTATACCTAATGATACTCGGCTGGTTTCTTTCCCTAATAAATCCACTACCATCGCGAAGTGCGAAAAAAACTGTTCCTAAGACCTCATTTTCTTCTTCAGCCTCATTGTTACTATTTTCCCCTTGGCGAGCTCTACCACGGGTTTTAGAATACTCGTAATTTGCAGCAAAATCGGCTAAACACAGGCCGTCATGGGAATCTGGTCTTTGTTCGTATCTGTCCAGCAAACCTTTCTGAAAGATGTCAGTGGAATCCTGAGGCATATTTTGCAGGACGCTTGTAGATCTAAGCATACGAACTCGTTGTTCTGGAGGGAAGGTGTTTATGAACACGCATTTATTGCTTGTTTCTGACAACGCCAATCCCATACAACAATATACGGCCTCCTGAGCAGAGATCTCAGTGCCCGAAATGAACTTGTGACCGAGATACTGTAGCTTTTGACGAATGCTTGAGTTGCCTCTTCGAATATCATTAGCTGCTTCGCGCATTAACTTCGAAATACCCCTTTGGGACTTGTTAATGTAATTAATTATGTAGCTACAGCACGCAAAAGGGTCCAAAATTAACTGGATATCCATATTTGCCCTTTGCATTGAAAGAATGTGTTTATTATAGGCGTTAACTTGAATTTCTGCAAATGTTCTCTTCAGAAAAATCTGTGTTTTTTTCAAACTAGACCTAATAGCATATATATAGTCCTCGTAACTGAGGCTCACCTCATCGTGAGAAAGAAAATTTTCGAATATGCTAAGATGGCTAATCAAATCCTCGGATTGATCGCGAAGTAAAATACTTCGAATTTTCTTATAGTTTTCGTGATGAAGAGACAAATTGGGAGTTTCTTCGGGAAGTGGCTTCAATATTTCCGTGCGGGGCATTGGGGGGTATGGAATACCGAATCGACAAACGGATTCGCGCACATTTTTAAGGCACGAATGCCCGTGCTTATGCTTTTGGTATTCAATGTACGGAGCCAAATCTGTGTTTGTAACATCCACAGTTACAAACTGATCAATGAAGGCTACTACACTAGCAATAGATTCTTCACTGTTGAAATCCACTTCCGGGGCGTCTTTCAGCCAAAACATGCCGTGAATGTGAGGGGAACCTCTCTGTTGAAACTCAACTCGCCAATAATAGGTAGTAACAAAGTTACTTCCAAAGATTCCCCCCGGCTTCTTCATGAGCTTTAGAACTTCCCTATACCTATAATCGAAATACCTAGCACACGTCACTGGGTCAGTTCTGATCAGCCGCGCCTTTTCTCTAAACTGTAAGTTCAAAGCTTCCTCCTCACTAATTTCAATCCTATCTACATTGCGCTTGAGCAGTACTAGCAGCTCTGGCCACCTAGTTTCTGCGGCCGACAGAGTTATGAAGAAAGTTGGCAAACCAAATTGGCGAATCATAGCCATGACTTTCTTCTTCTCATCTTCCCAGTGAGCAGGAGACGTGCGAATGTCCTTAAGAATTCGATATCCGTCATCATGGGAAATTAAGTTTCCCATGAAAGCTTCATCGAGTACGTTGGCGGCAGTTATCGCGCTAGAAGCGCTCCGCTTACGTAGGCAAGTTGAAATATTGTTTCGAATTTTCAACAATTCCAACTTCTTATAATTGAAGAACAACTTGTCAGTTCTACAACCTCTTCTATCTACGTTCCTAAGCTCTGATCTAACTATGGTTGTATAACTTTCCGAAGATGGTCTCTTGACGCCAGCATAACTGCTTGGGAACGCCAATTCTTCGGAGTCGACATCGAGAATCACGTCGAGAGGCTTTTGGCCCTCACCTGGAGCCATTGTGATTCTCGGAATTCCTACATTGTGTGCCTGGTTATTCTCTAGCAGAGTTTCCTGTCCTCCAGGATTTAGCTCTTCGGCTTCTTCATTCTCTTCGGAATTTCCCGCCTCCAAGTTTACATCCTCCTGCTGGATGGCTAGTTGTCCCTCTACAAAGGCTAAGTCCGCTTGAGAAGCTACGAATGGAACAGTTTCGGATGTGAAATCAGAGATCCACTGCTCGTTCACTGACACATTGTGCTTTCTGTAAAGCTCTGTACTAACTAAGTACCTGATGGCGTCAGCAATTTTGGAAGGCCTGATGGTCTCTGCCATGAAATCATGTCCGTACTCCATTCTTCGCTTGAGGTGGAGCTGTACAACCTCTGCCTCGTGGAAAGCTCGTGGAAGGGACGTCACGATGTTGCTAACCGGAATGGGGACATTTACAACAGCTCCTTTTATTGCACTCTGACGCTCATGACCTATCGACTTAATTATCATAAATGGAAGGCGAGGTGAAATCAGTCGCTCCTCCAAGGGAGTAAGCCCCCTCAAGGAATGAGGAATTTCTGGGAAGTCTAAGCCGTTGGAAATGGCACCTTTGGGCTTTCTTCCGGCTTTTATATTGCCGTGGCATGTGCCACAGAACTTAAAGGATTCCCCAGTGAAAGCAAGCTGGCTTGCATTCTGGTAAATCTCTTCCTTAAACTCGCAATTTTCTTCCAAATAGGCTCTAGAAAACTTACGTATTTGCTTGGGGAACCACAATCCCTTGCAGCAGAAGCAAATCTGATCGGGGCCAAGTTTTACTAACCTATTGAATTTGGATATGTGAGCATCCAATCCAATAGGTATATTTCTAGGAGTCCTATATCCCTGGGATAAATCAAGTCGAATCTCCTGACTTCGGTTTGCGTTCCGAAGGTTTTCTGCATCCCTATTGCCACTGAGGCTTCTATACTGACTAACTCTCTGACTAATATTTCGAATAGCATCGATAGTTGCTTGTCGAGCAGCTATACGAGCACTTCGTCGAGCCAGTGTATTTCTCGCCTGCTCGACGGCCCTACGTTCCCTAAAACTCCTAGCCGTAGCTCTCCTTAACCTATCCTGCGCTCTTTGCAATAAGCGATCCTGAGTTGATCTTGCCTGCGCTCGTTGCAGGGTATTTGCTTCTTGCTCACCCGCACGATACGTAGCATCCAACCGCCTCAGAGAACGCCGCCGAGCATCGGCTGCTTGTTCACCCGCACGGAAATCAGGATCCAAGCGCCTTTCCGAACGGTCAGCAGTATTTCGGACCTGCTCTGTAGTTCGGACTTGCCTAATTTGTCGCCTTAAAGCGCGACGCCGAGTATCGGCTGCTTGCTGACTCGCACGCAGAACGGGATCCAAGCGCCTTAACCGATGGTCAGCGGTATTACCAACTTGCTCGGTAGCTCGGACTTCTCTAACTTGTCGCCTTATAGCGCGACGCCGAGTATCGGCTGCTCGTTCATCCGCACGAAGAACGGGGTTTGAGCGAGTTTCCCTACGTCTTTCAGCATCTGCTTCTTGTTCACCCGCACGAAAAACGGGATCCAAGCGCCTTAACCGATGGTCAGCGGTATTACCAACTTGCTCGGTAGCTCGGACTTCTTATAATTGAAGAACAACTTGTCAGTTCTACAACCTCTTCTATCTACGTTCCTAAGCTCTGATCTAACTATGGTTGTATAACTTTCCGAAGATGGTCTCTTGACGCCAGCATAACTGCTTGGGAACGCCAATTCTTCGGAGTCGACATCGAGAATCACGTCGAGAGGCTTTTGGCCCTCACCTGGAGCCATTGTGATTCTCGGAATTCCTACATTGTGTGCCTGGTTATTCTCAAGCAGAGTTTCCTGTCCTCCAGGATTTAGCTCTTCGGCTTCTTCATTCTCTTCGGAATTTCCCGCCTCCAAGTTTACATCCTCCTGCTGGATGGCTAGTTGTCCCTCTACAAAGGCTAAGTCCGCTTGAGAAGCTACGAATGGAACAGTTTCGGATGTGAAATCAGAGATCCACTGCTCGTTCACTGACACATTGTGCTTTCTGTAAAGCTCTGTACTAACTAAGTACCTGATGGCGTCAGCAATTTTGGAAGGCCTGATGGTCTCTGCCATGAAATCATGTCCGTACTCCATTCTTCGCTTGAGGTGGAGCTGTACAACCTCTGCCTCGTGGAAAGCTCGTGGAAGGGACGTCACGATGTTGCTAACCGGAATGGGGACATTTACAACAGCTCCTTTTATTGCACTCTGACGCTCATGACCTATCGACTTAATTATCATAAATGGAAGGCGAGGTGAAATCAGTCGCTCCTCCAAGGGAGTAAGCCCCCTCAAGGAATGAGGAATTTCTGGGAAGTCTAAGCCGTTGGAAATGGCACCTTTGGGCTTTCTTCCGGCTTTTATATTGCCGTGGCATGTGCCACAGAACTTAAAGGATTCCCCAGTGAAAGCAAGCTGGCTTGCATTCTGGTAAATCTCTTCCTTAAACTCGCAATTTTCTTCCAAATAGGCTCTAGAAAACTTACGTATTTGCTTGGGGAACCACAATCCCTTGCAGCAGAAGCAAATCTGATCGGGGCCAAGTTTTACTAACCTATTGAATTTGGATATGTGAGCATCCAATCCAATAGGTATATTTCTAGGAGTCCTATATCCCTGGGATAAATCAAGTCGAATCTCCTGACTTCGGTTTGCGTTCCGAAGGTTTTCTGCATCCCTATTGCCACTGAGGCTTCTATACTGACTAACTCTCTGACTAATATTTCGAATAGCATCGATAGTTGCTTGTCGAGCAGCTATACGAGCACTTCGTCGAGCCAGTGTATTTCTCGCCTGCTCGACGGCCCTACGTTCCCTAAAACTCCTAGCCGTAGCTCTCCTTAACCTATCCTGCGCTCTTTGCAATAAGCGATCCTGAGTTGATCTTGCCTGCGCTCGTTGCAGGGTATTTGCTTCTTGCTCACCCGCACGATACGTAGCATCCAACCGCCTCAGAGAACGCCGCCGAGCATCGGCTGCTTGTTCACCCGCACGGAAATCAGGATCCAAGCGCCTTTCCGAACGGTCAGCAGTATTTCGGACCTGCTCTGTAGTTCGGACTTGCCTAATTTGTCGCCTTAAAGCGCGACGCCGAGTATCGGCTGCTTGCTGACTCGCACGCAGAACGGGATCCAAGCGCCTTAACCGATGGTCAGCGGTATTACCAACTTGCTCGGTAGCTCGGACTTCTCTAACTTGTCGCCTTATAGCGCGACGCCGAGTATCGGCTGCTCGTTCATCCGCACGAAGAACGGGGTTTGAGCGAGTTTCCCTACGTCTTTCAGCATCTGCTTCTTGTTCACCCGCACGAAAAACGGGATCCAAGCGCCTTAACCGATGGTCAGCGGTATTACCAACTTGCTCGGTAGCTCGGACTTCTTATAATTGAAGAACAACTTGTCAGTTCTACAACCTCTTCTATCTACGTTCCTAAGCTCTGATCTAACTATGGTTGTATAACTTTCCGAAGATGGTCTCTTGACGCCAGCATAACTGCTTGGGAACGCCAATTCTTCGGAGTCGACATCGAGAATCACGTCGAGAGGCTTTTGGCCCTCACCTGGAGCCATTGTGATTCTCGGAATTCCTACATTGTGTGCCTGGTTATTCTCAAGCAGAGTTTCCTGTCCTCCAGGATTTAGCTCTTCGGCTTCTTCATTCTCTTCGGAATTTCCCGCCTCCAAGTTTACATCCTCCTGCTGGATGGCTAGTTGTCCCTCTACAAAGGCTAAGTCCGCTTGAGAAGCTACGAATGGAACAGTTTCGGATGTGAAATCAGAGATCCACTGCTCGTTCACTGACACATTGTGCTTTCTGTAAAGCTCTGTACTAACTAAGTACCTGATGGCGTCAGCAATTTTGGAAGGCCTGATGGTCTCTGCCATGAAATCATGTCCGTACTCCATTCTTCGCTTGAGGTGGAGCTGTACAACCTCTGCCTCGTGGAAAGCTCGTGGAAGGGACGTCACGATGTTGCTAACCGGAATGGGGACATTTACAACAGCTCCTTTTATTGCACTCTGACGCTCATGACCTATCGACTTAATTATCATAAATGGAAGGCGAGGTGAAATCAGTCGCTCCTCCAAGGGAGTAAGCCCCCTCAAGGAATGAGGAATTTCTGGGAAGTCTAAGCCGTTGGAAATGGCACCTTTGGGCTTTCTTCCGGCTTTTATATTGCCGTGGCATGTGCCACAGAACTTAAAGGATTCCCCAGTGAAAGCAAGCTGGCTTGCATTCTGGTAAATCTCTTCCTTAAACTCGCAATTTTCTTCCAAATAGGCTCTAGAAAACTTACGTATTTGCTTGGGGAACCACAATCCCTTGCAGCAGAAGCAAATCTGATCGGGGCCAAGTTTTACTAACCTATTGAATTTGGATATGTGAGCATCCAATCCAATAGGTATATTTCTAGGAGTCCTATATCCCTGGGATAAATCAAGTCGAATCTCCTGACTTCGGTTTGCGTTCCGAAGGTTTTCTGCATCCCTATTGCCACTGAGGCTTCTATACTGACTAACTCTCTGACTAATATTTCGAATAGCATCGATAGTTGCTTGTCGAGCAGCTATACGAGCACTTCGTCGAGCCAGTGTATTTCTCGCCTGCTCGACGGCCCTACGTTCCCTAAAACTCCTAGCCGTAGCTCTCCTTAACCTATCCTGCGCTCTTTGCAATAAGCGATCCTGAGTTGATCTTGCCTGCGCTCGTTGCAGGGTATTTGCTTCTTGCTCACCCGCACGATACGTAGCATCCAACCGCCTCAGAGAACGCCGCCGAGCATCGGCTGCTTGTTCACCCGCACGGAAATCAGGATCCAAGCGCCTTTCCGAACGGTCAGCAGTATTTCGGACCTGCTCTGTAGTTCGGACTTGCCTAATTTGTCGCCTTAAAGCGCGACGCCGAGTATCGGCTGCTTGCTGACTCGCACGCAGAACGGGATCCAAGCGCCTTAACCGATGGTCAGCGGTATTACCAACTTGCTCGGTAGCTCGGACTTCTCTAACTTGTCGCCTTATAGCGCGACGCCGAGTATCGGCTGCTCGTTCATCCGCACGAAGAACGGGGTTTGAGCGAGTTTCCCTACGTCTTTCAGCATCTGCTTCTTGTTCACCCGCACGAAAAACGGGATCCAAGCGCCTTAACCGATGGTCAGCGGTATTACCAACTTGCTCGGTAGCTCGGACTTCTCTAACTTGGCGCCTTATAGCGCGACGCCGAGTATCGGCTGCTCGTTCATCCGCACGAAGAACGGGGTTCGAGCGAGTTTCCCTACGTCTTTCAGCATCTGCTTCTTGTTCACCCGCACGAAAAACGGGATCCAAGCGCCTTAACCGATGGTCAGCGGTATTAACAACCTGCTCTGTAGCTCTTTCATCGGTGTTTCTTCGCCTAATTAAGCGACGCCGAGTGTCGGCTGCTTGCTCTCCGGCACGAAGAACGGGATCCAAGCGAATTTCCCTACGTCTTGCAGTATCTGGTCCCTGCTCACCCGCACGAGTGTGCGGATTCAAGCGTCTTGACCTACGAGACGCTGTATTTGCACCCTGCTCTGAACTCCTGGCTACTGCATTTTCCCTTCTCCTACGCTGAGATTCAGAATTTTCTACCCTCTCCATCTCTGCATACTCTGGATTTTCCCTATTGGCCCTATTTCTCAACAATTGGTTCCTAGCCCGCTGAGATGCAGTGGGTCTATTCAAACGAGGCATTTTTTAAAATCTTAAATTTATATGACTACTACGATTATATACGCTGATTAGGTATATTAATAGAAATATAAGAACAAAGCTTTAAAAAAGCCAAATTCTTATATTTATATAATATAAATTTTATAATATAATATAGTTAATATAAATAATAGAATTATAAGTGTAAGTCTTAAAAAAGACTTAGACTTATAGTACTATTACTAAGCTAAATACGTAAATGTATAGAAATATAAGAATAAGCCTTAAAAAAGGCTGAATTCTTTTATTTTTATACGGGTAAAGGGGCAAAGCGATTGAAAATGAATTACGTTAATAATTTGCAAAAGTTAAATATATGAATAATAATAATCTAAGAGCAAGTCTTGAAAAAGACTTAATCTTATACTATTATTAACAAATCTACGTTAAAAGGGGCAGAGCGGCAAAAAATGAATTACGCTAAAAATTTGCAAATGTGAAAAATATGAATAATAATAATTTAAGAGTAAGTCTTGATAAAGACTTAATCTTATATTATTATTAACAAATCTGCGTTAAAAGGGGCAGAGCGGCAAAAAATGAATTAAAATATGAATAATAATAATTTAAGAGTAAGTCTTGAAAAAGACTTAATCTTATATTATTTTTAACAAAATCTACGTTAAAAGGGGTACTTAACAGCGAGCGCAGCAACCAGCCCAGCAGCAAACAACGGCAGCGACGTCGGCAGCAAATCGGCAGAGGCAGCAACAACTCGCGACCGCGTAACAATTTGTTTACAAAATTTACGTTAGTTTTAAGCACAGCAAATGAGTTTAATGAGTTTAAAACAAATCAAGTAAAAATGGATAGTTTACGTTAAGGGAGATTTGTTTTAATTTAGGCAAAACTGAGAAAAATCGCAATCGCAGACGAGAAGAGAGATCACATACGATGGTTAGTCGTAGACTAAAGCGAGAGCAGAATAGTTTGCAGCTCTGCAAAGTTCATAACCGCCAATTTACTTGCACGGATTCCCGCCCTTTTTGCTAACAGTGAACCGTGCCTTCTAGAACTTTGCATTCTGCCTAGCACATCTTCCGTCTCTCTCTAGCGCAGGTGAATGCACTTGTGAGAAACGAATAGGAGCAAAAAGAGACAAAATGCGCGCCCCATTTCAAATGATTTAGATTTTGCATTAACATAATGTGAATTAGAGTGACCACAGGACAAAAAGTTCAAATTATCAATTAGAATTCGGCGATTTCTTAGCGCTTCTCCTTCTCAGCACCAGCACTGCTTTAGCGCAGGCAGCTTTTGTCCTGCACCAGCATACACACATACGCCATTGTTTGACTCAGACCTCCAATTTGGCTAACTTGATTTGATTTGCATAGTTCTTGGGAAATAGTTCGGTATTGACAAATAAAAACCATCGCAATTTCCTTTAATAGAAATCCTTATCGAGAATTAACGTTGACTCTGTTGAGCACCTTGGCCAGCTGTTCCAAAGTCATCCGTTAGATGGCGCCATGAAAGGCGGAAATGTAGGCGCTAGCCAGGCTTAAGCGTTTAATGGGTTTTTGGGCGTTAGAGTGGGCGTGGCAAACTTTTATTAGGCCAATCGATAGGTATTGACGAAACAAATTCATATCAATTAAAATTTTCATAATAGCATCAAAACTGTGGCCACAGCTTGTGGCTTGTGGGCGTCAGAGGGGGCGTGGCACCATTTTGAAACAAACTTGCGCTGCGTAGGAACTCCTAAAATCTACATGCAAAATGCCAATCTTCTAGCTTTTATAGTTTCCGAGATCTCAGCGTTCATACGGACAGACAGACGGACAGACAGACGGACAGACAGACGGACAGACGGACATGGCTAGATCGACTCGGCTAGTGATCCTGAACAAGAATATATATACTTTATAGGGTCGGAAACGCTTCCTTCTACCTGTTACATACTTTTGCACGAATACAATATGCCCTTTTACTCTACGAGTAACGGGTATAAAAATGGAGAGAAAAATGGAAACCGAAGTCGTAGACCGGTTACGCGGTTGGGGCATCCGGTACCAAGGAACAACAAACCCACTGGAGTTCCTAAGCAAAGTGGAACAGTGGGCAGGCGAATACGGAATCCGGGAGGACCAGCTGATACAAACGATGCCATTCATCCTGGAGGGGTCGCGAGCGATTGGTGGAACACCACTCCGACCAGGATCGTAACGTGGACTCAGCTCAGAACGGAACTGCTGGAATACTTTTTGCCGCCGAGGTATGAGGAACAATTGGAGACTCAAATTGCACAGATGAAACAGAGCGAAACGGAGCCCGTAAGAGAATACGCAATGGGACTAAGAAAACTGATGCAATTCACAAAACTCTCGGAAGAAGCGAAACTGGACCGAGTATACAAAAACAGCAGGAGCAAGATAAAGCTGTACGCTAGGAGGGCAGGATTCAACTCGTTGACAGAGTTCCTCAAACTAGCGGAGGAAGTAGAAGAAATAGAGGCAGAGGACCGGACACAGGCAAGCCAACCTGCACAGCAGCAACTAGGACCGGAGATATGCATGCGCTGCGGAGGAACCGGACATGCGGCAAGTACGTGTAGCAATCCGCCGAGGCTGTTTTGCTGGATCTGTGGAAGAAACGGTACGAGAACCAAGGAGTGCTGCAGGATACCTGAGCAGTTGAAGCTGGGAGCTCAGGCGGCAATAAAGGAGCCAGCAGCAGGGGAACAGCTGTGTTGCGACGGGTTCCAAATAGTAGCCCGGATAAGGGTCGGAGACAAGACAGCGAAAGGAATTGTGGACACAGGAGCATCAAGAAGCGCTATAAGCAGAAACAGATATCAAGATCTGAAACAACAAGGCAAATTGTGTGGAACCCGAGCAGAAATAACAATGGCCAACGGCGCAACGCAGAAGGCGATAGGAGAATTCGCGGCAGAAATCCAATTTGGAGGAAGAGCGTTCAGGGTAACATTCATGATACTAACAGAAGTGGCAGGAGGAATACTGTTAGGAATGGACTTTCTAGTCGGGGCACGCAGCTCGCTAAGGTGTGGAGGCTTAGAGCTAGAGATAAGACCGGCCGGAGACGAAGAGGACCGGGATACCCTCGAGCTCCATGAGGAGGAGAGCAGCGACGGGGGATGGATAATGCCTGAAGGAGCGGTGTTATCAAAGGCGGCAAAAGACGAAATAAAGGAGAAGCTGGCCGGAAAAAAATGCGGAAGGCAGCAGCGCTGGCTGATAACGGATGGAGAGACAACCTGGCGGGTGGTGTCAAACAGGGGAAATTACGTCACCATACACTACCACTAAAATCCATAAATCCATGAGGCTGACTTTAGGGTCCCAAGCGCCAAACCGTCTCTCTCTTGTGGCTGACTTTAGGGTCCCCCAGCAACTTACTCTCTCTTGCGGCTGACTTTAGGGTCCCCAAGCAACATACTCTCTCTCTCTTTTGCGGCTGACTTTAGGGTCCCCAAGCAGCAAACCGTCTCTCTCTTGTGGCTGACTTCAGGGTCCCCAAGCACCCAAATCATCGCCCGTAGGCGTGTGATTACCGACCAAAGCCGTCCGATACTCTCATTTCAGGTCCCGGCTCTCTACGTGGCAACCAGCCCTGGGGTCTATACTACCAGCAGCCGTAATCCCGTGCTGTTCCTCTCGAGCAGCTGGACGACTCCCGCCACCCGGCAGTCGGATTGGACGAGGGGAACGAAAGCAGCAAGGGCGGCAGGGGAATCCGAATCAATCAAATGTCAAGAATCTTACCGAAATAAACCTAGTTATAATCAATTACTGTGTAATTCTCCACGACTTCTACTTTGGGCTGGGTCGGAATTCTCTTTCAGGAACCACGCCTGACACAAACAAATTTCTGTGACGAACCCTGGGCATCACTGAGCCATCCTACTGCGACAAACCGTCATAAACGCTCTCAACAAAAGTCCAACTGACATTTCGCCCTGTTGACCAATTGGCTTTCTCGTAACCCCCCAAATAAGTTCGGCAACCAACCCACAGATGGCGCTTACTCAGATCTGCTGTGGCTGTCCAGATTAAGAACCCGCACAGCGGACGGAAGCAGTCCCAGAACAAAATCCTAAATTGAAAAGACTAGTCTGGTCACACTCTCTCGACCAGGATCAAGCTTCGAAGACAAACGTGTGACTCTGTAAATTATTAATCTGATTAATTTATCTAATAAAACTTTATCTATCAAATTATAGTAACCAACTTGTGTTACCATAGTGGTGACCCCGAACTTGAACAGACTGCAAATACTCTTTAATTGCCCCAAAAAAAGGCAAAATTAAAATTTGCACAGAACTTCTGGCCTTCAGCCACACACACACACAAAGCTGAAGCGTGTAACGAATTACTTAGGTTGGTGTTGGGGTGGGAAGAGACAGGCGCACGCATAGTTCTCCGGCTACTTGCTCGTCGGCTAATGGTGTGGTATCTTGGCCGTCCTTTAGCTGAGGTACCTAATTTTTCCATTATTATATTCGATATTTTTGCGTGCTACGACAAGCTAAATCGGGAGGACCACAACACAACACAAACACATTGAAACCAGTCTATTGGACATGCACGATCGGACAACTATTTAACCCCAGATGTTGTTGAGATTATTGATGCCCCTCCCTGCCTTGGCCGTTCTTTGCATTCCCATAATCAACTAGAATTTCGATTTTTTTGGTGAATGGCCCCTTTGGGTTTTACGGGACGATCGCACTAGCCGAAGGCAAAACTACTTGAGATTAAAACATTATAATTATTTTATTCCTTAATGACAAATAAAATTGCTTAAACTAAACATAATGTAAAGAATATAGTGAAATACAATGTGCATGCAATGGGTTTATGTGTATAACAAAGAAATAATAAATATGAAAGTGATTAAATTGGACATAACTTTTTTTTTGTACGACAAAAAAGAATTGAAAATCGGCGTTATGTTTCGTCAAGCAAGGGACATTTAGCAACAGTGTAATATAAACGGATCATAGAAAAAGATCGGCAAGTTTTGTTACTGTCTTTTCTTTTGATTTTTAATCTGTTCCGTTTTAATTTAGATTTTTGGGATTAGACGTTTAGATTAACTTGTTTTGTGTGTGTGCCTTTTTTCTTTAATTTAGACATTTAGGTAAAGAAAGTAATAATTCGGAGCCTAAGGCACAGAGTCACTCACCCGAACAATTCATAGATGTTCAACGGAGAAAGCACTTTGGCTGTGGGAGTTAAAACTTTAAAAAAAATTCTCTAAATGTCTTGTTAACACCAAATTTTTCTTTTAAAATTCGCCTAGATCCGTGCGCATCTTTCTTCTTTTACAATTTCTTTCCTCTTTGACGGTCTATTACTTTTCTCTTTTGCTTTCCAAGAACTTCTCTCGCACTTTCACTTAGTTTACTTAGATATAAAACAAAAAAACTATACTAATCTTAAATTACTAAAAAATTTTTTTTTATATTTTTTTTCTCGGTGCCTTTCTGTTTTGCGTATTTTGTTATGTATATATGCGCAGAAAAACTAATTTGAGAGCATTTTCGCCATTCGTTTTGTGTAGATTGGCTCCATGGAACACATCGCAGCAAAGGCAATTGTATGGTTTTTTTCTTTTTGGCCTATTCTGACTATGAAAGAAAATTCGGCTTAACGATCTCGAGAAACTTGCAAAAGTAGCTGACAAAATGCTAGAAACTATGGGCTCTGTCAGCTCCTTTGCGAATGCGGTGACGCCGCCCGACGCGTTCAAGAGTATTACCGAATCTTTACGCCAACTGACAAAAAGGTCGATACAATCCAAGGTGAGCTCAAACGGCAATCCAGAGACCGTTCTATCAGCCAGTCGCAGCAGTCTGATAATCAGCAAGAGCTTTGTTATTACCATCGTCGCTTTGGAAAAGATGCACGCAAGTGCAAATCTCCTTGCTCTTTTGCACATCCTTTAAACTGATGCAGCTGTCGCCTTCAGGGCTGGAGGGAGGCAGCAACAGCGAACATCCAGTCCAACCTAACAAGTTCACAGAAATCCGCCTTCACATTACCGATCGCAACTCACACCGCAGATTCCTCATTGTCTCAGTCATACCACGCTCACGAGCTCACGTCAAACAAAGCGATCTCACATTGTATGCAGCAAATGGAACTGTCATCCACATCTACGGCAGCGTGGTGGTTGACCTCAACTTTGGACTTCGCCGTTCTTTCATGTGGCCTTTCATCGTAGCTGACACCGAGTTAGCTATCATAGGCGCCGATTTCTTGTCCCATTTCAACCTGCTCGTCACCATACCAGCACATAGGACAAGCACCCGGCACGATGTAAAACACTACATCGAAACCACGGGAAGTCCAATATCCGGTCGCCCACGCCGTCTGTCTGGTGAGAAACTGATCACCGCGAAAGGAGAGATAAACTTTTTGATCAATGAAGGCATTTATCGCCCTTCCAAGAGCCAATGGTCAAGCCCATTACATATGGTCAGCAAAAAGGATGGTGGTTGGCGTTCTTGCGGGGACTATCGCAAGCTCAATGATATTACGGTACCTGACCGTTATCCAATTGCTCACATCCACGACTTCTCGTACTATCAGATTCCAATGGCTGAGTGTGATATCCCTAAAACCGCCGTTTGCACTCCGTTTGGAATTATCGAGTTCCTCTATATGCCGTTTGCTACGCAAACCTTTCAAAGATTCATCGACAATATTTTTCGTGGCGTTGATTTCGTTTATTGCTATATAGACGATATCCTGATCATGTCCAAAACACCTGAGGAACACGAGAAGCATCTTCGTGCCTTCTTGGAGATACTTCGTAGCCATGGACTCAGCATTAACCTTAGCAAGTGTCAGCTGGCCCAGGCCGAGGTGCAGTTTCTGAGCTACATCATCAATGAGCACGGAATCAAACCTGCAAGTCATCGTGTAGAAGCTATTCAAAACTATGTGAGGCCCTCTACCATCTGCGAGCTTGGACGATTCCTTGGCATCTTCAACTATTAGCGAAGGTGCCTGCCCCGTTCGTCACACATCCAGGCACCTCTTTCACAGCTCCTGAGGAACGTCAGGAAAAACGACCAGCGCCAGGTCGAATGGACTCTAGATCGTATCGCCGCCTATGAGGCATGCAAGAAAAGTGTCACAGAAGCGGTACTGTTGGCTCATCCGAGTCCAACTGCACAACTGGTCCTGGTATGTGATGCTTCTGATGTAGCGATAGGTGCTGCACTAGAACAGGTAATCGACGACCATAAGCAACCACTTGGTTTTTTCTCAAAAAAACTCACGGACACTGAGAAAAACTACAGCACTTACGATCGGGAATTGCTCTCGATTTATGAAGCCATAAAATACTTCAAGCATTGCCTCGAGAGTCGCATATTTTGCATCAAAACGGACCACAAGCCTCTCGTTTACGCATTTAGGCAACGGCCTGAAAAGGCGTCACCAAGGCAACTCCGTTATCTGGGCTACATTTTTACGACCGAAATCGTTCACGTCAAAGGAGCTGAAAACACAGTCGTATATGCTTTCTCTAGGCTCTGTTCAATCACGTGCATCTGGACATCGTCATCACGCCGCTTCATCAAGACTTTCGGTACTGTCTCACCATGATAGACAGATTCACCCGTTGGCCCGAAGCTATTCCTCTCACAAACATCACTGCCGAGACGGTGGTCAACGATTTTGGTCACAATGGGTTGCGCGTTTTGGAACACCTAAAACCATAACGACCGATCAAGGCACTCAGTTAGAGTCTTCAAGGAACTATCTCAACTTATGGGAATTGAACACATCCATACGACTGCGTATCACCCACAGTCAAACGGCATGGTCGAAAGATGGAACAGGTTTTTTAAGGCGGCGATGATGTGTCACCTAAACACTCCTTGGCCAGAACTGCTACCTGTCATCTTGCTAGGACTTCGAACGTGCTTTAAGAAAAAGAAGAAGACATAGATGCAAGCCCAGATCCTGCTACTTTTATTAGTAGCTTTCGCGAACAGATGCGAAAAATACGTCCAACTCCAGCTGCACACCATAGCAACCAAAAAATGTTCCGTCTTAAAGGAATAGACAAATGCTCGCACGTATTCATTCGCACCGATGCCGTCAAACAACCTTTGGAGCCACTATACACTGGCCCATTTGAAGTTGTACATCGCAATAATCACCGAGTATTTACGTTAAATGTCAACGGAAATGAAGTAGCAGTGTCTGTGGACAGAATAAAATCCGCTTTCATTCATAGAAGCGATGCTCAACTGGACTTCCAACCTGAAAGCAATGGGAAACCACGAACCTACGAGAAGCGAAGAGTCCAATTCATAACATCGTGACGTCGTCACTAGGGAGGGAGTACAGTGGCGGTCCAGATTAAGAACCCGCACAGCGGACGGAAGCAGTACCTGAACAAAATCCTAAATTGAAAAGAATAGGCTGGTCACACTCTCTCTCAAGCTTCGAAGACAAACGTGTGACTCTGTAAATTATTAATCTGTAAAGCCTAGTATCCAGATCGACAAACGATTACGCTAGCGTAAAAACTTTAATCTTTCCAGTGTGACCAAAAGTTGGAGAGTTCATTAGATTTAAGCGTGCTACGGTCGTACTGTCAATCAGCTGGGTTTGTTGACAAGCAGTTAAAATTCAAATATCGTATTTGCGGAAAAGAGCCTTTAAAAGATATTATCAAATACCTTGGCAAGACAAGTCTGCCGCTGTACAAATAAATTAAAAAACAATACAATTTAAATTTAACAGTTGTTTTTTTAATTTACTGATAATTATTTGCTAATTTAAAGTTCATAGCTGCACTTTTATTGTGTTTTTTCGTACATTCTGAACCTAAAAAACATTTTGCTCTGACAAGAGGCACCCCAGATAGTATTAATGTTATTTTGTCCTCACATGTAAACACCTGCAATCGACTTTTGTGAGTTTTTTGAGTTTTTCCCTCCATTTCTTATAATGTTCAGTGAGAAGCGCACGCCAAAAGATTAAATTTTTTAATCTTTTCGCTAGGGTTCGTTTCCGCAGACTGGCAACGCTATGGAATTTTCTGGTATTTTTTTCGTCGATCAGGAGACCGACGTGAAAAAAAGGCCCGACGAAAAGTGAACGCCAGCTGTTTGCCTCTCGCTCTCTCTCACGACTGGCGTACGGTTTTCGTCGATCAGGATACTAGGCTTAAATTAAAACTAATAAAATTTTATCTATCAAATTATAGTAACCAACTTGTGTTACCATACTGCAGTGGCGGTCCAGATTAAGAACCCGCACAGCGGACGGAAGCAGTACCAAAACCAAATCCTAAATTGAAAATACTCGGCTGGGCACACTCTTTCTCTAACAGGATCAAGCTTCAAAGATAAACGTGTGACTCTGTATATTGTGACTCTGTAAATTAAAACTAATAAAACTTTATAATCATTTACATTTTTCTATTTTTGCAGAGCGGTGATAAAGCCAAACGTATTCTCAGAAAATCAACTAATTCCATTAAAATTAAATTCTAAAATGTCTGTTTTTCCCTTCAAGTCGCAGTGCATAATAGAATGCGCAAGTATATGGTTTTTCAAAAATTTCAATTTACATTTTTTTGGAGATATTGCCGTTTAAATAAATCTCCAGTTTCGTTGTGAAAGCCTAGTATCCAGATCGACAAACGATTACGCTAGCGTAAAAACTTTAATCTTTCCAGTGTGACCAAAGTTTCGAGAGTTCATCAGATTTAAGCGTGCTACGGTCGTACTGTCAATCAGCTGGGTTTGTTGACAAGCAGTTAAAATTCAAAGAGCCTTTAAATGATATTATCAAATACATTGGCAAGACAAGTCTGCCGCTATACAAAGAAATTGAAAAACAATACAATTTAAATTTAACAGTTGTTTTTTTTAATTTACTGATAATTATTTGCTAATTTAAAGTTCATAGCTGCACTTTTATTGTGTTTTTTTCGTACATTCTGGACCTAAAAAACATTTTGCTCTGACAAGAGGCACCCCAGATAGTATTAATGTTATTTTGTCCTCACATGTAAAACCTGCAATCGACTTTTGTGAGTTTTTCCCTCCATTTCTTATAATGTTCAGTGAGAAGCGCACGCCAAAAGATTACATTTTTTAATCTTTTCGCTAGGGTTCACCCAAAGTTTATTTCCGCAGACTGGCAACGCTATGGAATTTTCTGGTATTTTTTTCGTCGATCAGGGGACCGACGTGAAAAAAAGGCCCGACGAAAAGTGAACGCCAGCTGTTTGCCTCTCACTCTCTCTCATGACTGGCGTACGGTTTTTGTCGATCTGAATGGCAAAGAGCTTGGTCGAAATCTACGTGTAGAGTTCGTGTTAAACTCCTAATCAGCAACCAGATAGTGATGTCCAGTTTCGTTGCGAATGGCAAAGAGTTTGGTCAAAATCTACATGTGGCGTTTGTGTTAATCTCCTAATCGGCAACCAGAAAGTGATATCCAGCATACACTGTTGTGCTTATCTGCGCGCAATCTAATTTAAGACACCGCCCGCCGGTGTCTCTATTGTTTACGCTAAATTGTACCAACTGAGCAGAAGTGCAACCATTGTGAACGACTTTGCCCATTGGGCTGGTTCTTGCCTCTCGCTTGCACGCACTGCCCGGCGAGAGACAACAAGCTAAGAGTGAAGACTATGCATTTGATTTCTATTCTTTTCCTGATTGGAAATGGATAGCACCACACCTATTTGTCCGCCGCTCCCGAGAAAGCTGTCTGGACTTGGGAGGCTGAGGAAAATCGCCGGTCAAAGTCAAGCTTGCAAGCGATCTGGCCCGACAGGAGCTAGGCAGCTCTTCCACACCCGTAATTAACACAGTTACAGCTACACGTGTTTGTTGGGCGACCACTTACTCCGTTGCAGTTTCTTCAAGTAACACTGCTGTTACCGCTGTAGAAATTTGAACGTCTCCAGGGACTGACAATATTCAAGTAGTATCTGCTTTGGGTGCTCTTTCAATCACCAAGTACTTCTCGTCGCAGGAAACGCACCCCTTCCGATCTGAGTAAAGAGCCAGCAAAACTAAAAGAAATATAAACAACGCAACAAATGGTAAAGCAAGTCAAAATTCCACGGCAAATGGACTGCACATCAACCGCTTCGCACCTTTAGTTGAGGAGATGAAATCTTTTGAAGAGATGGATATAAACGAGCAGACATTTGAGCAAAATGAACACAGCTCTGGAATTAATTTTCATCAAGGACAAAGGAATTCGGAATTACCCGCAAATACAGACACTGCTGAGGCATTCCAAAAATTGGAAGTCAATGCTTTATTTAAATACCAAAATTTTGGTCACACTCAAAATTAATGCTTTTTTAAGTCTGTTTGTGGGCATATTTACTCCAAATTGTGCAAGTCGCAGCTCAGCAACCAATTTATGCGTGCAAGCTGTGGAGACAATTACCCTGCCAATTTTAAAGGATGCAAAGTCAGAATGAAATTAAATAAAAAACTAAAACCAGGAGAAAAACTAGGCAACACAACCAACAGTAGATCAAATGAAAGACATGTATCCAATATTTCCATGACAGCTACCAAAGATGGCGTCTCTTAGCACATATGCACAGTGGTCGCTGCCATAGGCCAAAAATAAAAAAATTGATTTTGAGATATTCCAATGAAAACCGGTTCTACAATCAGCTGATCGTCCGAGCTTTAAGCCTAGTACTCAGATCGACAAAAACTGTCCGACAGTCATGAGAGAGAGCGAGAGGCAAACAGCTGGCGTTCACTTTTCGTCAACGTTTTTTTCACCTCGGTCCTCAGATCGACGAAATAAATAGAAAACTGCATAGCGTTGCCAGTCTGCGGAAATGAACTTTGGGTGAACCCTAGCAAAAAGATTAAAAAATTTAATCTTTTGCCGTGCGCTTCTCACTAAACATTATAAGAAATGGAGAGAAAAACACAAAAACTCGCAAAAGTCGATTGCAGGAGTTTACATGCGAGGACAAAATAACATTAATACTATCTGGGGAGCCTCTTGTCAGAGCAAAATGTTTTTTAGGTCAAGAATGTACGAAAAAACACAATAAAAGTGCAGCTAAGAACTTTAAATTAGCAAATAATTATCAGTAAATTAAAAAAAAACAACTGTTAAATTTAAATTGTATTGTTTTTTAATTTTTTTGTACAGCGGCAGACTTGTCGTGCCAAGGTATTTGATAATATCTTTTTAAGGCTCTTTCCCGCAAATACGATGTGGGGTTTTGATTAAAGTTTAATAGAATATTTAATTAAGGTTTAGGATAATTATTTACAGTTTCTTCAAATACAGTGTCTAGAGGTTTTATTAAGTTTTTATTTAATCGCGAACGTCGTGGCTCTCGTCTTGATGCGTCGTCTTCGGCTTCCTTCATCAAACTCTCCGCTCGTCTTTCAGTTGCTTCATCTCGTCGCCTCGTCCTTTTGCTCTCGTCGTCGTCTTTGTCGCGTCGTTTTCGCGGTCCTCTTTGCGATACACACACACTTCCGAAATACGGAAAAAGCTTTATTTTTCTCCCGGCGAGCCCTCAAAAATGTGGGGTTTTGATTAAAGTTTAATAGAATATTTAATTAAGGTTTAGGATAATTATTTACAGTTTCTTCAAATACAGTGTCTAGAGGTTTTATTAAGTTTTTATTTAATCGCGAACGTCGTTGCTCTCGTCTTGATGCGTCGTCTTCGGCTTCCTTCATCAAACTCTCCGCTCGTCTTTCAGTTGCTTGCTCTCGTCGTCGTCTTTGTCTCGTCGTTTTCGCGATCCTCTTTGCTGCTAAACTTGTCGTTACCTTTTCGTTACTATTAAAATAAAACTGTTCGTTACATTTCAAATAGGAAGTGTACATCAGACACACAATTCCCACATACGATATTTGAATTTTAACTGCTTGTCAACAAACCCAGCTGATTGACAGTACGACCGCAGCACGCTTAAATGTGATGTACTCTCGAAATGTTGGTCACACTGGAATGATTAAAGTTTTTATGCTAGCATATTCTGAGATTTCTCTTACAGTTTTTCCTTCAAAATTTAGCTTAACAAATAACTGCCGATGTTCCACAGAGGTTTGCTTTCCATTTGGAGCCATTTTTCCACTTTAAAATATCAAAATTACGTTTTTTGCTCCTAATCTCTATTATATGCAATGCAAAAAGCGAATTCCAGGAAAATAAACAGTTTTTATACCCTTGCAGAGGGTATTATAATTTTGGTCAGAAGTTTGTTACGCAGTGAAGGAGACGTTTCCGACCCTATAAAGTATATATATTCTTGATCAGGATCAATAGGTGTTGAAAAATCTAAATCAATCAGATTTATTAGTGGAGTCTCCAACTTATTAAAGCTGGCAGCGTTTCCCAGTGAAGTCCCTTTGTAGTTCCAAGTCCACGTTCCAATAAATACTTTGTCAGTAAGGTTGAATAAATAATATCACATTTGTCGATTTCAGTTTGCAGAGAGACTTTTATATTCTTCAGAGGTCCAGAACAATAGAGGAAGTATGCTTTTGTAGTAAGGCAGTATACGCCAAAACAGTCGATTATTATTTCATATGTATATATCATTTTTGCTACATTGAAATACTCCGTTTCAACTTATGCAATATTTCAATATCAGAAATACATCATCTCAACTATAAGTGTGATATTTTAACACACCTCCTCAAAAATGGGATATACATATATACATATATACTTTACATGTTACTTAGTATAAAGAAAATGTCAGTTTCTGCTTTAGTGTGGGGAGTTACAATTGCAGTCCAACATTTGTTGCATGGATTGGGGAAAACCCACAAAAACCCAATCAGACTGTTTGAAATTAAATTTACGTTAAACAATATTTCATATCAAATCAAAATTAAAAATTAACTTAAAATAGGACAGTCTCTCGGTTTTTCATTGAGATCCATTTCATATCAAATCAAAATTAAAATTGATTTAATTAGGACAGCCTCTCGGTTTTTCAGTAAGATCCATTTCGTTCCATTTATTCATATCAAACTCATTTGATCTCTCAGATCACGAAAACGTTGTGCTGGTAATGGCTTAGTCAGCATATCTGCGATTTGTTTACAAGCACACCTCCTGGATGAAATACAATTGCAAAACCAGCATCTTGCATCTTTTTGACAGAAATTAGGTTTTGTGATACATCAGGACAAAATAATACGTCTTTTAGGGTAACCTTGGCAAAGGTATCAGTAAGCAATTCCATTTTTCCCTTTTTAGAAATTCAAAAATATAAATTCATCTGATTTTGCAGCTGCGATTTTTGTTGGTGATTCAAGATGACAAATATTTGAGAGTAGATTTTCGTTGTTGGTCAAGTGATCAGATGCACCCGAATCCAATAAGAAAGAAGTATGATTGTCACTAATATTATAATGACGTTTAAGCATAAACTCAAAACCAGATCTCTCTGTATATTTATACCCGTTACTCGTAGAGTAAAAGGGTATATTGTATTCGTGCAAAAGTATGTAACAGCTAGAAGGAAGCGTTTCCGACCCTATAAAGTATATATATTCTTGATCAGGGTCACTAGCCGAGTCGATATAGCCATGTCCGTCTGTCCGTCTGTCCGTCTGTCCGTCTGTCCGTCTGTCCGTCCGTATGAACGCTGAGATCTCGGAAACTATAAAAGCTAGAAGATTGGCATTTTGCATGCAGATTCTAGGAGTTCCTACGCAGCGCAAGTTTATTTCAAAAAGGTGCCACGCCCCCTTTAACGCCCGCAATCGCTTATACACGATTTTAAAAATTTAAATATTTCGGAAAAGTAAAAATGCAGTTTTATTGTGTTTATCAATACCTATCGAAATGTAGAAGAAATTTTTCAAATCGGACCATTCGTTAAAAAGTTATGCGTGATCAAAGTTTCTATCTCCATCTCCCTCGCACTCGCTTTACCTGAGTAACGGGTATCTGATAGTCGGGCCACCCGACTATAGCGTTCTCTCTTGTTTTGTCCTTGAGCCAACTGTGCTTGTTTTTCTTTATTATTCTCATTTTCTTTTTCTTTCTTGTATTTAAAGCAATCCTTCTTAAAATGCCCTATCTTACCACAGTAAAAACATTTTGGTTTGTTAAATTTAAACTTTGACTTAAATTGGATTTTATCCTGAAACTTATTATATTTATGTTGAACATTATTATTTTTATTTTGAAAATTATTTATTTTATTTATTTTATTCGTTGCTTGCAATACTTTGAAGCTTGTATCCTTTGAATTTTGTTTAAGTTTAGTTTCATGATCAAGCAGTCTGATTTTAACAAAATCCAAATCCATATGATCTTCTCCTAGTGTTTCTATAGCAGTAATGACGCCGTCATACGAGACAGGCAGAGAAAGTAAAAGATGACTAACTTTGTCTAACTCTTCCATTTTTGCACCAGATGCAGTTAGTTCTATTATAAGGTCATCAAATATTTTAAAATGATTCTTTAACTCCATATCACCTTTTAATTTAAGTGATAATAATTGTTTTCGGACGGACAACTGTGTAGCTATGCTTTTTCGTTCATATGTTTTAGCTAAATTACTAAAAATCTCTTTAGCACTACACTTTTGTGGGGCATAACTCAAAAAGGAATCACTCAAATATTCAATAATGGTATTTTTGGCCATCTGATCTTTCTTTTTCCACTCTTCAGTATTTTCATCACAAATTTCATCAATCACTTCAATTAAATCATTTTCAGTTAAAAGTGCTCTTATTCGGTATTTCCAGAATACATGTCTTTCACCGTCAAACGGCTTAATATTTCTCTTTGCTTTTTCCATGTTAATATTTATTTTAATTACAACGTGTACTTATCTTCGATGAGAGCTGGGCCCATAACCTGTTGAAAAATCTAAATCAATCAGATTTATTAGTGGAGTCTCCAACTTATTAAAGCTGGCAGCGTTTCCCAGTGAAGTCCCTTTGTAGTGTCAAGTCCACGTTCCAATAAATACTTTGTCAGTAAGGTTAAATAAACAAGAAAGGAAAGCTAACTTCGGGCGGAGCCGAAGTTGATATACCCTTGCAGAATACTCTGTAAATTATATTCTCCAAAATTATTCATATGAAGCATTCCTAATACTCATAAAAAATCCCAACTTCCTAACTTTAAAAACACCAAAGTTATGGCATTTCCAATCGCTCAGTTATATGGCAGCTACAGGATATAGTCGGCCGATCCTTATGAAGTTTGGTAGGTAGGATTGATTGGCCAAAAATAAAACCCATAGAAAAACCCAACTTCCTAACTTAACAAACACCAAAGTTATTGCATTTCCAATCGTTCAGTTATATGGCAGCTATAGGATATAGACGGCCGATCCTTATGAAATTTGATAGGTCGGATTGATTGGCTAAAAATAAAACCCAAAGAAATTCCAACTTCCTAACTTAACAAACACAAATGTTATGGCATTTCCGATCAATCAGTTATATGGCAGCTATAGGATATAGTCGGCCGATCCTTATAAAATTTGGTGGGTCGGATTGATTGGCCAAATATAAAACCCATAGATAATCCCAACTTCCTAACTTTACAAACACCAAAGTTATGGCATTTCCGATGAATCAGTTATATGGCAGCTATAGGATATAGTCGGCCGATCCCGGCCGTTCCGACATATATACTGCGTGCAAAGGAAAGAAGGCTGTGTGCAAAGTTTCAATTCGATAGCTTTAAAACTGAGAGACTAGTTTGCGTAGAAACAGACAGACGGACAGACGGACAGACAGACGGACAGACGGACATGGCTATATCAACTCAGGAGGTGATCCTGATCAAGAATATATATACTTTATAGGGTCGGAGATGTCTCCTTCACTGCGTTGCACACTTTTGACCAAAATTATAATACCCTCTGCAAGGGTATAATAATAACACGTCGATTTCAATTTGCAGAGAGACTTTTATATTCTTCAGAGGTCTAGAACAATAGAGGAAGAGGAAGTAAGCTTTTGTAGTAAGGCAGTATACGCCAAAACAGTCGATTATTATTTCATATGTATATATAATTTTTGCTACATTGAAATACTCCGTTTCAACTTATGCAATATTTCAATATCAGAAATACATCATCTCAACTATGAGTGTGATATTTCAACAAGGGGAGTCGATATAGCCATGTCCGTCTGACGGTCTGTCCGTCTGTTTCAATACCGTTTGCGAGCTCAGTTTAAAAGCTAGCGATCTGAAACTTTCACACTCGTCCTAAAACATGTGTACGCAGATCAAGTTTGAAAACCGCCCCGATGGGATGTCTATAAAGCTATTAACATAAATCCTTTCAAATCTTATTTTTTTATGCATACCTTGATCAGAGTAAAAGCGCTTGGCGATCGGACGTCTATATCCTATAGCTTCCATAGGAACAATAGGGTAAAATTGGTTAAAATTTAATGATTTTTAGGATATTTCGCGCAGTATATAAGGTATTGACATGAGTCTTTCCAAATCGAATTTTTGTATGCATACCTTGATTAGGGTAAAAGCGCGTGGCGATCGGACGTCTATATCCTATAGCTCTCATAGGAACAATAGGGTGAAATCGGTATAAATTTGATGATTTTAGAATATTTCGCGCAGTGTGTAAGCTACTGACATATATTTTTCCAAGTCTTATTTATTTACGCATATCTTGATTAGGGTAAAAGCGCTTGCCGTTCGGACATCTATATCTTATAGCTTCCGTAGGAAAAATTGTTAAAGGCTGCGAAAGTATCCCTTTTTTCTATTTTTATATGACATTTTTGCAGTATAAAAGCAATTGAAATCAAACGATGCAAATCTAGTTTATTTATGAATACCTTATTCCTTTCGCTACTTTTTAAATTTTAGCAATTTCGGCAAAGTCTGCAAGGGTATTAAAACTTCGGCTTGCCGAAGCTAGCTTCCGTCCTCGTTTGTGTTCATTTTGGGATTGTCCGATTATTCGTTGAGCGCCAAATATCGATATACATTTGTATTTGTTTGAAAACTTTGGGTTCTTAACGAAAATGTTGAGTTTTTTCTTTCGTTTTAGAGAGATGAAAAAAAAAAAAAATTTTTTTTAATTAATTGAGCCTATTTAGTAAACTTTTAGCGCTTATTTATCATAAGAAGGTACTTGTCCGATTAAGCGATGGAGTCACTGTATGTAATTCTATAACTTTCTTTCTATATCCAACCGGCGTGTCTGTCAGATGGTATAGTTTTACTTCGTACCAACGCGGTAAAATTTTGTTCAAATAAACTGCAAGTGGCAGATCTTTTCCTTGACTACAAGAGTTTTCACAGTTTAATTAAAACAAATAAAAGAAGTGAGTTTTCCTGTTTTGCCCAATTGGGTTTGTGATACTTCAGTGATTTGTAGGCTGAAATTCTACGATTTCCTTTACGACCGCGGCGGCAACAAGCAGCGCTAGGGAAATCGCACGGTTGATAGCACAGCTATTTTGTGATCGTAGGCTCCTTCTCACGCGGAGGACGTTTTTTTTGCTGGGTTTGTCCAGCTTTTTAGATCCGGCAGACGGCCCTGGGGAGCACCCACATTGGTCCTCAGAGGCCCGGCGGAGCACCCTGCTATCAGTGACGGAGACATTTCCGACCCTATAAAATATATATGTTCTTGATTAGCATCACCAGGAGAGTCGATCTAGCCATGTCCGTCTGTCCGTCCGTCAGTCCGTTTCTACGCAAACTAGTCTCTCAGTTTTAAAGCTATCTGCTTGAAACTTTCCCAAAAGTTGTCATTTTATTGCAGGTAGTATATAAGTCGGAACGAGCTGGATCGGGCGATTATGTCATATAGCTCCCATATTACGCCTTAAATTAAATTAAAATCGGACATCTATATCATATAGCTCCCATAGAAAATTCAAAATATTATATTAAAAAAAATAAAAATAAAAAAAATGTTATTTTGCTGTTTTGCTTTTTATCAAAATATTCCATTGAGATATAGTAATTATTTACTATATCAGAATTACGCTTTTATTGTTGTCAAAGTCGGACAACAATATCATATAGCTGTCATAGAAACGATGGCAAAGTGCAGCGCAAAATCGACATAGCTCCATTGTTTTTAGTAATATAGGCATTGAAGTCGAAATGTAGTCGTTTTATAATAACTGCAAGGGTATATGTACATATATTCCTTTCTTGTTTGCTCTTTCGAAAATACTTTAAATTTTTTAAATCAAACGACAAAACTATTATCTGCCAAAGGAAAATGAATAGAAAAACAAGGAGAAACGTTAGATAGATATTTGTTATAGCAGACCGATCTCCTGAGATGTGTCTGACATACAGTTTAGACGGTAAACAGTGTTGAAATTCGAATGATAAGAAAATAGCTGGACACACTCGTCATCTAGAGAAAACGCATCTGATTCAGCCAGATATCCAAGTAATGCCGTCAAAACAGAGTGCCCACTTCATTTGTGTTATCAATCGATGGGGCAAATGAATTGATAGATAACAACGATTCCAACCGGGTGCGAAACTACAACGGCAATCTCGTATTCTCGGTCCGATAACTATACGGATAAGCTTATCGCAATGACTTATATTTGATTCTTGCAAGTTCAATTCATTTTCTGCCACTTTAGTCTCTTCCAATCATTCGACATCGACCGGTTGTCGCCGCCGATTTTTTTGGTCCACACAAACTTGCCAGTTTAACTCTTTAAATTGATTTTTGTGCTTTTATAGGTTGTACAATCGTAAATGGTACCTACCGCAACAATATTATTACCTTACAAAATGAAAAAATAAGTTATAGAAAAACGTGAACAGATTGTAAAAAATCTTTGGTTTTAAAAGATTGTTTCTTGTCTTCGGAATTTAATCTCGTCCAAAGTCCCAAGAGTTGCCTAAATTTGCATAGCTTTTTTTACAAACGAATAGTGCTTAGAACTTGTTGACTACAAAAGCTGCCAGAGCGCGATATTAAAAATGTGTGATAACCATTCCCGTTTGCACAAAAGAAAACTAATTTTGAAAACGAGACCTTTTATAGAGAAATGTAACAACGCGTTTTAAAAAGTTAAAAGATAAAAATGTATTAAAATTTTAATGTCCCATTTTACACAAATTGCATTTTGTAAGTCAATTACACAGAGAACAACGATGGAACTAAACATGGAGAAAAGTAAAACTCTATATACATAAAAAAAACTGAAAGCTTATGTTTCACAAACGTTGTGTTAAAAATAAACTAGGGGTATACATCATTTATTATAGAATTGTAGAATTTTTTATCAGTTTATCACTTCTGACCTGTACTTACGCCATTGAAGAAACATACAAAAACAAATTGAGGGCCCCCTCAAAGAGTAAAAATTTTTAAATTTTGAAAGAATATTTTACACCTTTTTAAAATACAAAAATATTTTTGTATTGTGCAATTTTAATTGTATTATTTGAAAAATTTGACCTAGAGGGCTCTTCAGTTTTCTGGAGCATTAAAACCAAAAATGGTAAAAAGAGAAAAAATCGTTGGTTTTTGAAATTTGATTAAATCGAAAATAGGCCTATTTTTCATCAATTTTTGGAAACAATAAGAATAAAAAATTTATATATATTTATTTTTAAAATATTTTTTACGTGGATTTTAATAATAAAAACTAATTGTTTTGTTATAATTAGTTGTTGGGTAATAACAGACTTGGAAATACCCAATATAAATTAGTTGAAGTTTTGAGATTGCGATTGTTTGAGCAAAATCTATATGTATTTATCTGTACGTGTCTGTTACTATCAACGAATATAAATAATTTTTTTGGGCCAGCCCCATTGTTAGAACATTATAAAGCACTGACGAATCCCTAGCATGGGAGCCTTTTTGTGCGATCTTATCAGATGAGTACAATAATAATTAGGATGATACAATGAACAGGGTAAATTAGGCAACCTTACCAACCACCAGCTCTCTTCGATTTCTGTGTTCAGTTTACCACATAGCTTTCTCAACGAAAGTGTATTATTTTTGTTCGGAATATTCTTTTGCTTGCAGCTTAAAAACTAAGGAATTGCCAATCGAGGTCCTGGATTCAGCATGGCCTCCTTAGGCTTTTGCAACAGAAGATATGTCCGATTGTGCCTCGTTCTCATACTTCTCAGTGTGGCACTTCTGCTAATTTGGGGCAACTTGCAGCAGGCTCAGAGGCTTGCCCAGACACCCAAAACCGATGGCCCGAAAACGTATCCAGCAGCTCCCAACGCAGACAGCCATGAGGAGTATGTGGAGCTACCCAAAGTCCCCCGGCGGGAGGACTCTCCCCGCACCAAGGAACTGCAGCTCCTGCTTAAGTGCCGCAACCGATCGCTCCGCTTCCAGAGACTACAGCACGGGGAGTACTGGCTCCTCCGGAATTTGGTGATTGGACGCAAGAGTCGTAACGCCGGCTGCGCCGAGACAGTGACGTACACCACCAACGGGGACTACTCGTTTTTCGATAATCTTGAAACGGTGGTCTCGCGGTAAGTGCTCTGCCATAAAAGTTTGTTATCGCCGTTAACTGGTGTTGTTGACATAATCTAATATAGAACACAGAACAAATAGGCTTGTTTATTGTGATATTTCGTAAAAATTAGTTTTACGTTTTGATTAAAAATATCTTTGAGAGTAAGTACTTCATTTTATTGAGACTTGTCATTTTAATGACTTGATGTCATTCCTTATCATACCGTTTCAAAGGGTATTATATGATATAGTCGTCGGACTTTTAAAAAACTAAAAACGTACTTCTGAAATTGTGAACAAATACCATACTCCGGATAACAACAGTATAAATGTAGAAGCATATTTATTTTACGGTGGGAATAAAGTGGAAAACGTCTTCCAACTTTTGTCTTACTTAAAATATAAATAGAAATCAAATATAATTTTTAAGAATGGCATATAAGCTTTTAAGTATTTTCAATATGAATAAAATGGATTACTTTAAATTAAAAAATTTTGAACAGCAATTTTAAAAATACCACCCCTAAAAAATGTTTTTTAACTAAGTAAACATATATCCTTAGATAAATTTCCAGTGTAATCGATCTCTGTGCCTAATCGCATTACTAGATACTATATTCCACTTGCTGAAATGATAATCAACATCAGTTTAGCGCTCAAAAAGATAACCTATAAAAAGTGTTTGTATATGTGAGCTCTATATTTGTATAGTCTTGCAGATGGTATAATAATTTTAGTCTCCTACATCTTTAAAGTATAATCCTAATTCACATTTTTAGGAGTGTCCGTCTGCAAACAAGTCTCTCAGTTATTAAGCTATCTGAATGAAACATGCCCAAAAGTACATTTATAGCTCAAATGTGAACAATCAAGCAAATTCATTTAAAAATGTAGTTTTCTTGTTTAAGATTACTCCCAGATATAGTAATTTTTAACATTTTTATTATTATTATTATTGTTATTATTATAATTAAGTGAATTATTTTGTTTTGTATTGCAACTGAAATCAAGAATAAAAAGCCTGAGCCTCGGGATTTGATAGGGACATATTTTAACAATTCTATACTTGTTAACTGCAGAGTAAAAACGATATATTGCATCCTCCGTTAATCTCCTTATTTTCCATCCAATTCCAGTTGGCGCGCTCCCGTGAGCTTCGCCATCCATACGCCTGGATACGATCTGAATGTCACACTGGATGCGATTCGGTATGTCCGGAATTGTTTGCCGGGCAGCGAGATCATCAAGGACTGGGTTACCTTCCACGTGTACTTCTCCAACCAGCATATGCCAGTCAACGTGCCATATGACGAGGCCGGGGTCCTGGACCAGCCGTCAAGCTGCACCCTGGCCAATGGATCCCAGGTTCCGCCGCCCTTCACCCAAATCGCCCGCAACGAGAGCTACAAGGTCAGGGCCAACCTCACCTACCCGATCAATGTGGGCAGAAACATAGCCAGGCAGGCGGCCAACACCCACTTCATCTTCGCCTGCGACATCGAGTTGTATCCCAGCCTGGGCTTTGTGGACCAGTTCCTGGACATGGTGGCCCACAATCACAGTGTCCTGGCCCTGGACCCCAAACAGCCGCGGCGGGTGTATCCCCTGGCCGTCTTTGAGATCGAGGCGGGAGTCCAAGTGCCCGCCGACAAGACTGAGTTGTTGGCCCTCTTTCGAAGGCAGCAGGCACAGGTGTTCCACTTGCACCTTTGTCGCACATGCCACACGATTCCAAGCCAGCGAGAATGGCTCAATCTGACTTCTGGCGGAGAGGACCAGATGCACGTGTTCAGTCAAACCCTGCGGAAAAACCAGTTCAAAGCCTGGGAGCCATTCTACGTAAGCGACAACACGGAACCATTCTTCGACGAGCGAGTTACCTGGGAGGGACAGTCGAACAAGCGCATACAAGTGGGTACAAATTTATACATTATTCCCAACATTTATTTGCTCTATTTGTTAGTGTATGATTTGACTTTGTTGCACCTCCTCTATTAGAAACTCAGGAAAAGCATCCCTAATCCACCTACACATAGTGTGCGATTAGGTGCATTTAGGGATTACCATACAAAAATGGTTTCAAAATATGGGTACTACGGTCTTGTCATTCCATTTTGTGCTAATCACCCATACATACTGTTGCCTCAGGTTAATTAATTTATTTGTATCTAAGTGGCTTTACACATTACAAAAAATTGTCACTGTTATTTCAAAACCACTCAACCGAATAGTTTCAAACTGTGCACACAATTTATCCATTTTAAAACCTATGAAGAAACCTAATAATTTTTAAATTTCCGAAAAGTATGAATACATTGATAGATATGGTTGATAATTGGCCCATACCTGTGTGCCAGTAATCAAATGTACCAAGTATCAGCGATTTATTTATTTTTCATTTAATAGTACATTTTGTTTAGTACGGGCTTTAAGGCAAAACTAACAAACTTTTAATGGCTAGAAAAAAAATTTAATTCATGGTGGCCAAGCTTCTTTAAACTGAATTTTAAAGATTTTTATTTAATAGTGAGAGTAGGATATTCTAATTGTACCTTGTTCTGAACCTATTAAGTCGGATATATTTTATAGGGTCGGGTTGAGTTTCTGTGCAGTTGCAAAACTTTTAATTTTCAGAGGTCACAGTTACCTTATCACCACATTAGATATTATTTGCATCAATTACACTTTTGTTATGCCCAATAAGTTCATTGCTTAAGTTATGCAAAGCTCTCGTTACTTACAAATTCTTTCGCATAATTTCAGAACTATGCAATGTGCCTGTTGGGCTACGAATACCACGTCTTAAGTCCGGCATTTCTAGTGCACAGTCCTGGGATTAAACAATCCAGCGAAGGTGATTCGTCTCGTCGTGAATTCGCGAAGGAAATGAACAAATTTATCAAGAACAAAATCGAGCCCGAGTATCGCGTGCTGTTTGGACAGAATAAAGCCTGCAGGACGTGACATCAGTCTCTCTCGGCTGAAAAGCGAGTAATATTCGAACTATAGTTATAGTAGGATATCCATGTTATTTATTATACATACATATGTACCTATTAAACGACATAGGTTGTTATGTGCACGGGTGCAAGGTATTTCGATGTTAGTTGTCTTAACATAATTGATGATAATGTGAGACGTATATATATATATATAGAGTAGAGTAGTATAGGTTAATTAGTACCATGTTTTAAAGAATGACTTGATGGCGTCTAAAATAAAAAACGAATTTATAAGTGAATTATTCAGTTTTTAATGAAATTGTTGCTGTGTTGTAGTTCTTATGGTTCTGTGGAACTCCACAAGCTTACAAACACAGTAAAGTAGAAATCTTCGACAGGATGCCAAAATTTGATTTAAGTTGAAACTCTTTCTTTATGCAAATAGTCTTCATTAATAGCGTTGCGTAACAATACGTTCGATAAAAGCTCATGCCTCTGAAAAAAATCTGACGAGACTTCATGAGGTGGTTTTTGTATAATCTCCCCATCGGTTGATTTGTCCTGCCACCATTTGGACTGAGGCATGCCCCACAATTTTTGCCCTGCCCTGGGCATAACATAAATAATTATTGGTTGTTGGGGGATCGGATAATTTGATGCCATTTCTTTGTGAGTGGTTCCATTGGTGATGGGATTTAGGGGGTCGGTACCGTAAAGTCGTTGGTATCGTCCACTCCGCACCAAAAACATAACTTGCACGAAAGCAATCAAGAGCAACGTGTCGTAAGCCACAAGCACTGAAAATAAAAACTTTTATAAAGAAAGTTATCGAGCGATTCTGATTCTTACTTGCGTAAAATGTCAGTCCGAGGGTGAGGAGAATTAAGGTGGCCAGCGGTACAATATGTCTGGCAATCCGAAGGGATATAATAGTTAATACAACTACTTGGACTGTGTAAAAAAACTCAAAGATAGCCAGAGGAATAACGTGGTATTTCTTGAGCTGCGTCCAAAAAAAAAGGATAGCGGTTAATGAACATTAACAGATAAAAACTCAATAGTGTAATGTCATTGATTTTCTTCTTTCTTTGATCTAGGGTGTATGTCATCAGTTACTCTGTCACTATTGAGATTAAAATCATTAAAGTATATTTAAAGAACAAAATTAATAGTTGTTTTAATTATATAAAAATAAAATTGATCAATCAAAATAAACATGTGTGATGCCAGTTTTTTCTGTGAGTTGTAATTGTATATGTCCTCAAGTTTTTTATGAAGTAAAATTACATATCTGTCGACTTATTAAAAAAAAAATAGTTTGTAGTACTACTTGGGTATTTTTATCTTAAATCATGGCTAACTTAACCCATATTTAACACGATTAAATTAAAAGTGGGGTTTTAATAAACGAATTTGTTTCTCATTATAAAATCTACGTTAAGCTTACCAAGAGTACTAGAAAAGGAGCTGTAATGAAAAAAATGATCGTGCCCCACTTCTTTTGGATATATAAATTTAGAGAAATTTCTTCCAGAGCGTCTGCATCAGCACTGACTACGTCTGCAGTTTTTTCTGCTTGAACTATGATTTTGGCCGGCTCCAGGTCTTGGTGCTTAAAATGCCTCTTCTTGCATTCATTAAAAGAAATGTTATATGCTTGTATTTTGTTTATATTTGGTACAGTCCTGAGCCGGAAAAAAACACGCTATAGCAATTACAAAAATATCTTTTTGAATATTTTAAAAGCTTCAGATAATTTGTGATATGGCATCGATGAAAACACATTGAATTTGTACTCTGAATTTGATTCCCCCTTTTACATTTTCTTTTACTTTTCACCAGAGTGGTAGGGTTTAAGCAATTTCTCTTACACCCCCTTTCAAAATGACCCCCTTCTCGCCGTGCATCAGGGCATGCCTTACCTTGTATGCTCCAAAGGCCGCCAACATGCAAGTTACAATATGACAAAAACTGTAGAGTTGGAAAAACATCATTAGCTCTTTGGGATCTGAAAGTGAGTTGGCGAAATTTAGATGAAATAAGTTGCAACCAAAGAATCCCATTTTACAATTTAACGCGAATGAAAGTGAGTCAAAGGAAGTAATCTTTGGCAAGCCAAAGAACTTTTGCAAAACAAAACGCAACATTTTTTTTATGCAAAGTGAGAACACAATTATTAAACTTTGATGTATCGCCTAAAATATGAACATATTTAAGGTAGTACAATTTACCCGTTACTCAGTTAACTTCCAAAGGAATAGACAATTTGGAAACTTTTTTTGAATGTCGATATTGACCGTATAAATATTTTTAGTGCGGTTTGGCGTATTACCGCCCAATAACTGGCCTCTACCAGGTCTCTAAACAGTTTTGAAATAAACATGCGCTGCGTATAAAAACATAGAATCTTTAAGCCAAACCCAAAATATCTAGCTCTTCTTTCCGAGATCTCGACATTCATACGGACGGACTGGCAGACGGAAATCGACTCGGCTATATAAATATATACTTTATAGGGTCGGAAATGATTCCGAGTACTCTACGAGAATCGATTAAAAAACGACACTTCTAAAGTATTTTTTTATGCATTTTGTTCCTTTATTGACTTTATTGAACCACAAAATTTGTAATTTGTGCTTGCTTCAAATTTTTTTCATTTACTTGTCAATAACAAAAGCCAATAATGAACGCTATAGTCGATTTTACCGGCTTACTTCCTTAAAAATAGTCTAATTTTCAATATTAACTTACTGAGTATATTTCTTAACCATAAAATAGGAGCCACAGAAATATGGTAGTGGAAGTAAAAAAAAGGGCGTGGACGATTGGGGAAACAAATTCGAACTGCTTTATCATTACTACAATCTGTATGGAAATCTGTTTAAGCGGACAGACTTACAGCCATTTTTACGATAACAATATTGTAAATGGAATTCACTTTACTCTACGAAAAATCGATTATTGTTGTGGTTAAATATGTAAATTGCAGTATCCTTATTATGTAAGTTATTAAGTTACTTATCATGTTCCAGTACATTCGTTCATTCCTGTCATTGCAACTCACATTGTTCCACCCATTTGGACGATTCCCTAATAATAGTGCTAGTCCTATAATGAGTTTCCAAAATGCGAGACAGCGCGAAGATGAAAGATGTTCCATCGGTGAATATTACCCACATAATGAGGGTGCTTTTCAACTGAACACGATTAAAAGGAGTTCAGCTTAACTGCAATGCGTCTAAATCGTTCAAATCTCGTTCAAAACTCACGGCGGCAGCGGTGCAAATGACCAGGACACCCAGTCGCACCGAGGCACAGAAAAAGTAGCTCTCCATGAGCACCATGTTGGCGCAGGACTATCTGGACTAGCAGCCATAGCTAATGTCGACATCGTGTGGCTCGCTCTTTGAGACCTGGCCAACGAATGATAGATGTTGGCCATTCGAGCCTGAATATGACTCCTTTGACCATGGTCTCCATTACCGTATTACCGCAATCAGATTGGCATCTTGAACATGTTTCTGTCATTTTCAGTGCGGTAATTAGTCTGTTTGTGTTCTGCTTTGGTGACAGTGACTGACTCACCACATTTTCTGTGGTTCGGTTGGATAACTCAGTTGTGATTTACGAGCGGACATTACTAGTAATACCAAATTCAATATGTTATTTATGGAATCATATATGTGTTATTGCTCAGTGCGGCTCGGTGCCATTATCGTCTCCGTTCTGACGATTGTACGTGATTATATATTGTCTTTATGACAATATGAATATAGCCCCTTATCCTTCCAGATTCGAAGCTTAGCTCAAAGTTTGGTTCTTTTCACGATGGGTGTAAAGGTCTTCGAGCCATTAATCGATTTGTTTGAGCACGATGCGGAGTACAAGGACAGGAAGTGGGTTAGGAAATACATCAGTTGGAGTGAGGATTGTAAGTGCCATGGATTAGGGAAATAAGCAACTCATGTAATATTTTGCATTTATAGCTCCTGAGCGCTTTATTGCAGTTGTTCAGATTCTATCCTTCTCTCACATAGCAGCTGCCATCTTATGCATCTGGGGTGCCATCAAGGTAAGTCCTTGATGCAATGTCCTTGCAATTTCCAGCAGTCCAAGTATTTTCGTCGCTTCATTTAGTTACAGAAATGGTTTGTGCTTCCCTTGGCATTCTTCGAGTTTCTCTACTTTATTAACATTACCGGTCTGCACATTGTTCTGATGATCATGCTCAAGAAACAGATAAACTTGGGCTTTCTTATAATTCTCACTCTGATGGGGTGCTTTTATATATGTAAGTGATACTTTAATCGCAAGTTGTCTTTAGAAATTGTCTTCGGACTCTTAAACGGTTTCAGGTAAAAAATCATGAAAAGTATGTACATATGTCACAAGTCCGGCGCTATATATTGTTAGTGTCAATTTAAAGTTAAAATTACTTATAATTCACGACATAACCCATAATTATTATTACCCTAAATATCACTTAAATGCTCAACTTAATTTACCGCAAAGTACATTCATGCAAATATCGAAGTCTGAATGCTTCGACGATCAAAAAATTATTAAATATACAAACTTTTGACCAATTAGATTAGATTACAAAATTAATTTTTTTTACTATTTTCACTTATTATACCTTTGCATAAGGTATTATAATTTAAATCAGTAGGAACTGCAAGGGTATATAAACTTCGTCTTGCCGCTGTTTGCTTCCTTTCTTGTTTGTTCTAAAATTAAGACCCAACTCCGAAAATATGATAATGTAGTCCGATATGTCCCGTTGAGTACTAACTGCAACAAAAGAAAACTTTTTGGAAAGTAGCATCTGATAGTTTCAGATAGTTCTAAAACTGAAAGACTAGCTTACGTCAACAGACTGACAGACGGACATGGCTATATCAACTCGTCTCGTGCCACTGCGTTGCAAACTTTTGACTGAAATTAATATGCCCTCTGCAAGGGTATAACAACCCAAAGCGCTTTTAGCTTATTTGAAATGTAATTGCTTTGATTCAGACACCGATACCGCTAAACGAAAAGTTGATTTGGGCGGTTAAGTCATTGCGTGGGATTAATGGAAAATGTATGTACACAATGTGTACTACACACCGCATATTGAAAATGTATTAGTGCCAAGTTATTTACAATTTTCAGCAAGTAAGGGAACAACAAAATTAACTCCGATGAAATAAATGTCAAGTAATTGACATATTTTCAAATTATTATCATAAAAATGCGTGACTAGTAGATTGCAGAGTTGCCACGGCTGAATGAATAAAGATAGACCTTCAAGAATTCGATGTTCGATGCGAATATAATTTAAAAGGATCTTTAGTAAAACTTAAAATTTTGTTCAACACGTCGTTTAAAATACAGCTTACATTGGCTTTGATTGCCGTACTTACAATAAACAAAGATACAAATTTGATATTTAATAAGGACATGCTCGCATACGAGTATGCCAGTACAGCATCTGTTTTGTTTAAAATGATTAAACAACAAGAAAGGAAAGCTAACTTCGGACGTAGCCGAAGTTGATATACCCTTGCAGAATATTCTGTAAATTATATTCTTCAAAATTATTCATATGATGTATTCTTAATACTCATAAAAAGTCCCAACTTCCTAACTTTAAAAACACCAAAGTTATGGCATTTCCAATCGTTCAGTTATATGGCAGCTATAGGATATAGTCAGCCGATCCTTATGAAATTTGGTAGGTCGGATTGATTGGCCAAAAATAAAACCCATAGAAAATCCCAACTTCCTAACTTTAAAAACACCAACGTTATGGCTTTTCCGATCGTTAAGTTATATGGCAGCTATATGATATAGTCGCCCGATCCGGCTCGTTCCGACTTATATACTACCTGCAATAGAAAGACAACTTTTGGGAAAGTTTCAAGCAGATAGCTTTAAAACTGAGGGACTAGTTTGCGTAGAAACGGACGGACAGACGGACAGACGGACATGGCTAGATCGACTCTCCTGGTGATGCTGATCAAGAATATATATACTTTATAGGGTCGGAAATGTCTCCTTCACTGCGTTGCAAACTTTTGACTGAAATTATAATACCCTCTGCAAGGGTATAAAAAGTAGATTTGAGCTTCAAATTGATTTGTTTCACTTAAAACATGTTCAGGGTTCTTATGTATGTATGTTCACTTAAAATTAATTATTTTTCTTTTCTTACACTTTTTTAGAAAAGGTTTATTTATTTAAGTTTTAATGTTAACAACTAACGTTTGAAAGTGCAAAATATGGAATTATATTCTGGTAAGAAAACGGGTAGTTTACAAATTCGGGATTTTTTCTGTACGTTTTTCTAAATGTGGGGGAAAATAAGAAAGTTCGTCAGAACTAAGTGATGCAATGGCTTATGTTAAGATAAGATATTAATATTGTTTTTTCGATTTTTCAAGATTATTAACAAATTTAACTATTCTTTACCGAATTATTATACCCGTTACTCGTAGAGTAAAAGGGTATATTGTATTCGTGCAAAAGTATGTAACTGGAAGCGTTTCCGACCCTATAAAGTTTATATATTCTTGTTCAGGATCAATAGCCGAGTCGATATAGCCATGTCCGTCTGTCTGTCCGTATGAACGCTGAGATCTCGGAAACTATAAAAGCTAGAAGATTGGCATTTTGCATGTAGATTTTAGGAGTTCCTACGCAGCGCAAGTTGGTTTCAAAATGGTGCCACGCCCCCTCTGACGCCCACAAGCCACAAGCTGTGGCCACAGTTTTGATGCTATTATGAAAATTTTAATTGATATGTTTTTGTTTCGTCAATACCTATGGATTGGCCTAATAAAAGTTTGCAACGTCCACTCTAACGCCCAAAAACCCATTAAACGCTTAAGCCTGGCTAGCGCCTACGTTTCCGCCTTTCATGGCCCGTGGTACCAATGTCTTGGGGTAGATGGCGCAATACAATAGCGCCATTTAACGGATGACTTTGGAACAGCTGGCCAAGGTGCTAATTCGAGCGGCGAAAAACATACGAGAAGGCATATTTATATTAAGTTGTTTAGCTGAGTAACGGGTATCTAATAGTCGAGGCACTCGACTATAGCGTTCTCTCTTGTTATACCCTTGCAGAGGGTATTATAATTTTGGTCAAAAGTGTGCAAACGCAGTGAAGGAGACATCTCCGACCCTATAAAGTATATA